>JAEIFO010001557.1:1200000-1632500 GCA_018903695.1 Zaprionus gabonicus
GCTCAAGTTGTCGGCAAACTTGCAAAGAGTAGGGGGTGGGGGCGGGGACAAACGACACAAATCACACGCAAGCGAGCGAGAGAGTGACAAGGCGCAGCGAATGCGAAGAGGCTGCGCGATCCGCGAGAGCTGAGGGACATGGAGAATGGTCACAAACCGCAGAACTTAATTAGTGTCATGTTGTACGCAGGCCGAGACAAACGGAAATCGGCGCAACTAACTGCAGGACGCCAGCACTGTCGAACAAAGACGGGACGACTCCCAAGCTCATGTCAGTGTTGCCAGAATGCAAAAAAAAAACTTAATGAATGGAAGTTCAAATAAAAAAGCCAGAAAGAAGCAAAGAAAATACAAAAAAAGCTAAATTGTTAGAGTTATCGGCCAAAGAAGCTAGATAGAGCCTTTGATTTGTAAAGACAAAAAAGCTAAGTTGGCAACACTGATGCAAGCCTTATTTGAGTTCGGCAGGGTCGTACAACAAGTGATTGACGTAATGAACTAGTTCATGAGTCACGCAAGTGTCATGTTCGGCTAGTTTGCAAAATAGTTAAAATAGATTATGCTAATTAAAATTGTTATTATAAAAACGAATTTAAAATGAATTTTTGAATATTTGAAAAATTCAAATTTATGGCAAAAATAAATAAATAATCAATTAGTAACATTTTAAATGTTACGGCAAAAATACAAAAATTATTTTGGTGTTGTGCAACCCTGCGCAGATCTGCAGACAGCGTTGCGTTTGTCGGTTTGTTTGGTTTTTGACATTTCGCAGACGACGCTGACACAGTGAGAGAAAGAGGGAAGGAGAGAGTGACGGTGAGAGTGAGGAAGCGAGCGAGTGCTAGCGATTGCAGTGGATTTGAGTGATGAGCGACCCACACAACGGACGCCGCAAGCTGCGTGAGCCAGAGATAGCCATCATTTGTGGCCAGGCAACGTGTGAAGTCCATCAATCGTCGTCGTCGTCGTCTGTGTCTGGCGTGCGACTGTGCTACCTGCCCCTGTGCCAGTGCCAGCTCCGTGTGTACCTGGGTGGGCAGCAGATTCGTTTTCGTTTTCATTTTTATGTTTGCTGTCGCTGCTGCCGTCGCTGCCGCGCTGCCCTTCATATACGGAACTCACACGTTGTCGCGGGCGCATTAATCATGGACGGACGACGGCTCCAAACACAGAGAAATAAACAAAAAATTCAAACCGTAGCCCCAATTAGTCGACCCCAATGCCGATTTGCCATGGACTAGCAGCGGGTTTTGCACAGGACGCAACCCTGGTGGTCAATCTGTCTCTCTCTCTCTCCCTGCTCGTGTGTGGTCCTTGTGCTTAAATTTGCCATAGGTGCTGCCAACTGAATTGTAGGCACACACACATAGGCAATGAACTAACATTGGCAACGCCGCGCAGAACGCAACCCTGGTGGCTAATTAATATTTCTCCTTTCCTTGTTCTTAAATTTGCCAACTAAAATTTAGGCACATTAGTTAACAACGCGATCGAAACAATCGAATTGCTCAGGCAAAACAACATTCGTTTCAATTGAATTGTTTTTGGTGCAGCTGTGGTTGCGCCTCGCTTGTCGCCTCCTTTCTGCCGGTGTGGCCACGCGTGCGCCAAAAGAATCGAACATGAGAGAGGCCGTGAGAGGGGACGACTGTTACCCCCGCCGATGCGCTGACTTATTACTCACACACACGACTAATTTTCCAATTGGAAAATCATGTGCTTTACATATGAAGAGAAGCTTGTTGCGCGTGTCGCTCGGCCAGCCATGTGTGCGAGAGTGGTGTGTGTTTGATAGTGTGTGTGTGAGTGTATTCACGAAAAAACGCAATTATATCGGTCGGTTGCATTTCGATACATTTGGTTGCCTTACGCCGCACACGACTGACTGCGCATGTTTTCGGCTGGCGGAGCAGCGATCCAAGCCAAGCCTCAAATTATAGAAAATCAAAAGTGTGACCGCCACACACACAAGCACACACAACTCATACACACACACACTCACGCAAAGGTACTTAGATTACCTGTACTTGTTTTGAATTTTGTACACTGCGCCGGCGCTGACTGCACCCTTCCCCCGCCTACCTTATCTTGCCTTCCTTTGCTACCCCTTCTTCTTCGTCTTCTCCTTCACCGACTGTTGATTAATTTGCCAAAGTCAAAAGCCTTTGATAGTCGGTAGCGTGCCGCAACGCTGGACCTCTAGCATAGCCATATCGTATAGTCATATCGTGCCCGTTTAGACCGCCTTCCCCACTCCACCGGCCCCTTGTCGTTGCCCCTGCCACACGCTTGAGGCCCGTGAAGCGTGCTTAAGTAATTTTGTTGCGCATTTGCATTTAGATGGTGGAGGCCGCACTTGTTTATGGCCCACACGTTAGCGAGGCGAGCGGGGGCTCGAGATAGAGAGATCAGCTAGACGGATTCTCTCTTTATCTACATATCTCTTGAGGTGGTGCCATGTAAATGAGAATCATTAGCAATATCGCCCAAGAATTACAATAGCTGCATACTAAGCTCGGCTTAGAGAAGACGTCATTGTTATCGATACATCGATATGTGTATTTATGTTATGCAAATGCAAATAGCGATGTTGCATATCGATACTTAAAATTCTGTCTATCAAGGTGATGCCACCTAATAGAAAATTAAGCAAGCTAAGCTGACGAGTCTTAATTTGTATGCTATCGATATATCGATAAGCAATTCAAAACAATTCTAAAGCCTCGCCACTTTCTTAAAATAACTTCATATTGCTATACTCGCCTTGTGACTTTTCCCCTACCCTCCTCGCGCTGCCCTTTCATTTCAGTAGCCACAAATTATGGCATTTATATATAATTTGCTATAAAAATAAACCATAATGAAACAGCGCGCGATGTGCAATTGACACGAGATGCAACTCTGACAGCGACGCCAGCTTCCAAAGCAAACAATCTCACGCACAGGCGGAGAATGGCAAGACAAACAGAGAGAGGGAGATGGAAAGAGAGAGGAGACGCTGCTGCTATAATTATGCGTACCTTGCAGCGCGTCATGCAGGGCAACGTTTATGGGGCAACAAAGCTTCAATTTGGCAACAAATTTCGCAGCTGCAGCGCAGCATTATAATTAATCGGAAATCAGAAAACAATCATCAAGCCTGGCTTAAAGCAAGCGCGCTGAAAGAAAGTCAGTTGCACAGTGTCTTCTGCGGCAAATCAAACTGCAGGCACACATCACCTTTCCTCTCCCTTTGCAGCTCCCTACGGGCGCTACAATTTGGCGTTACATGAAAATTGCGTCCGCGTTTAATTAGATGCCGCGTCAACAAGGTGCTAAATGGCCCTGCCATTATATGGAGTACACACTCAGGCACCGGACTCCAGTGGACAAGGGCCGCGTGGGGCGTGGGCAGTGCCAAAAATGAAAGCTAACTGGCGGCAGCTGTTGCAACATACCCAGCGCACAGGCCGGGGGGCATGCGTTGCTCTCGTTGTTCGACGATGCTGCGCCAGCTTCGACTGACGTCTCCCAGCTCCGTCTGCCTCCTCTCCGGCTGATTATGCAGAGGTGATAATTGCAGTGTCCGGCGCGTCAAGATTTATTTTTTGAGCTTTAACGATGTGTTAAAATAAATTGCATGTGTGGCAGACCGCGTTGCCCCCAAGTGGCCCGACACCTTGTTGTTGCCACAACAATTCCCCCATTCCCCCCTGCACCTTACCTCCTCCCTGGCAAGCAACTAAAAACCCACAAAACGTCGCGCCTGTGTACATAAAAAGCAACAACAACAAGGCTGCACCTTTCGCTCTCAAGTCTCAAGTCGCTGCATAATTGCGGAGCAGGCTTATTAAAATATATCGCATCCAGAGGGGCGGCATTATTCCCCGAAACCGCAGCAGGAGTTGCCTACCTTCCCAATGCCGACCCGATGGCAGGCAGTTCCTGGCCCAGAGTAGCGCACGCGCAGCATAAATCGCGTATTTACTTTCTAAAAATCGAACAAAACGAGGCTTCAACTCTGCAGTCCCCAGTCCTGGGACTAGCCACAGTTGGCTCCACTAACGGGGTCTCTCTTTGGGGTAATTCAATAGGACACGCAGGTTAACCTCAGCAATGCGCAACTTGTCTGGACTTCCAGTGAACTGTTGCCTGGGGCACAGGTAATCGGAGCTCAAGCCGAGAGTATCGAGTGTTTTTTTTCGGGCCCCACTCTCGCTGGTAAAAAAACGCCTGTTGCATTTGTCTGCCTAATCAGCTGTGCATAATTTGCAGCTACTGTGTACGCGCCGAGGAGCTGTGCTCCAATCACAACCAGAACCAGCACCAGACTCGGGTCGCCTCTCTTCCGCTTGGCTAAAGCGTGTCTGAAACATATGGAGTCCGTTGTCGGGTTGTCACATTGTCAGCTGCAACTGGCAAGAAGTCTGGCTGCACTTGAGACCGATCTGTCGCTTTTTTTTCGGGGGTGTATAGCACGTGCTCCAATGCACATGACACCGAGGCAGCAGAGAGTGCAGCTGGCGAGGGGTCTTCCTTGGGGATGGGGGCAGAGAAGAGCAGGAAGTAACAATGGAGAGTGGAGTAGGGAAGTGATAAGAGGAGGAAGAGGTGGAAACAGAAGGGAGTGATTAGAAGAAGATTAGAAAGGGGTCTAATTGGGACAGAAGGGAGGCAGATCGAAAGGTAGAGTGAAGAGAGATATAGGGAGGAGGGTGGTGAGAGAAGAGAAGGGGAAAATTGAATAGAAAGATCGAAATTATATAGAGAGTAAGACAGAAAGAGACAGAGATTAGAGAGAAGGGAGTTAGATCAGCAGGGAAAGTGCCGAGAGAGTTAGTCAGTGGAGAGTGGAAAAAGAAGAAAGAACGGGTATAGGAGGAAAAGGGGGGAACAAATGCAAAAGATTGAGATAGATAAAGAAAGTGATACTCTTAGGAGAAGTAGAAATACAAGGCAGTGATAAGAAGACTAAAAACTAATCTGATTTAGCGAGAAAAGAAATAGATCGAAATGGATAGAAGAGAGTAAGCTCAAGAGACAGATAGACATTAGAAACGAGAGAGGGAGGAGTCAGAGATACAGTTGGTCACCCATTGCCCACTACGAAATCGAAACTAAACTCATTGATCACTCAACCTCAGTTGATCCTCGCGCTTTTCCTCGAACTCTCGTCCATCACTGCGAATGCCACCAACGTTGGCCAAGACAGTCCAAAGGCCAAAAAGCCATGACAGCCTCGGATCTTTATGGCAGCTGCTGCCTGCCCTGGGACAGCCTCGGCACATCCGCCCAGCTCCACTTCCCCAAAATGTTTCGGCAAATCTCAAAAGCAGCGTTTCTTAGAATTCTCCTCACTGGCAGCCTAGAAATTCTATCTATCGAGCTCATTGATTTCTCTCTGGCGGCTGTTCTGATCTTTGTTGGCCACTCGCTTGATCGATCGATCCATCGCTTGAGCGATCGACAGCTGCTGCCCTTGCCTTGCCTGCTTCATCAGCAAAGGTTTCAAATCGCGAAAAAGGTTTGAAAGCTTGCGCATGCGCCAAACATTTAAGCATTTGGCTAATATGTTTCTGGGCCAGTTGGTTCTGTGGCCTAAGTTTGACGGATTAGAAGGGAGCAACAGCTGATTGGTCTTAAGAAGGAGACTTCTTTATGAATGGAAACGAGAGGAGGTTAAACAATTTAAAGTGTCACTTGGTGGGGGGAAATGTTTGGGAGAAAGATTATTTAAATTATATAAATTGATTATTGGCAACAGCAGTGGTGTCAACAAAGCCTTTTCTTTTGTCAAATCTAGCTTTTTTCAAAGATGCGGAGTAGCGAGAATCTAGCTGTTTTTTGATTGCCTTTGGTTGTGTTGGCTGTACTTTAGCCAATACAACAACCCAGGATCATGTCTTGGGTTTATGCTGATATGCAAGCAGTGCTAAGTGTTCTGTAGACACAAATGGGTTCGTGTCTTGAGAAACGAGCTCTCTCACTGCATACTTTAAGGCGACACGCATGGGCAGTGAGGAGCAATACTGTTGAGTATGGAGTAGTCTGTAAAATTTTTTATTTGGCGCCAAGGCAATATCCCTTTTTTTGTAGGGAATTTTTAAGCTAGCCCATTGGGAATTTTTCAGTTTTATGTTCCAAAATTAAATGATTTCTGCAGTTCATAAATTGAGTGGAATTTCAATATATTCTTGAATTTCTGTCACTACAAATTGAGTTAAATATCATCGTTTTCCTTTCTAAACTTGTCAACATTTAAAAAGTTTATTCGTTTCGTGAATCTTATCAAAATGACCTAGCAATCTAAGGCTAATCTTATAAAAATTCAATAAAAGGGAAAGGGCAGGCTCCAAGGTGGAGGATAGATCAACTAAAGGGTATAGAAAATGCATGCGACTTTACGCTGAGAGCGTGTGTGTAGGAGGGAAGTGTCTGCTTGCTGAACCTGAATACCATTTGTCAATTGGGATAGGATACGATGGTGTGTTCGTAGCAGTTCAGTCCGTGTTCGTAGTTGCTCAACCCACCTTGATTGACAACTTACAACATGCGGTCAATCCACTCGGTGAGATGATTCAAATCGTTGTCCTTAGCAGAGCTCTCCTGGAACTGCACATTCTGGGCGATGTGCGCGAACTCAAAGTCGCGTCCTGGTTTGCCAAGAACGACGGGTTTGTTGGCATCATCATCGCCCGTGGACTGCAGCTTGCGACTGCGTGTGTCGCGCACTGTGTGACTGCAGGAGAAGAGCGTTGTTTAGTTATATGCTGTATCCTGAGGGTACCATTGACTTACAGTTCCTTTTCCAGCAGAGTCTTGACCACCTGTGAACTCTTCGCTGTCGTCAGATCCTGTTTGTTGCACAATATCAGCACGGAGCAGGGCTGAGTGGCGCTATCAGACAACACGGTGTACAGGGAACTGCAGGGAGAAAGTTGTTAGAACTGGGAACATGACTTGCAATTATTTTCTGTCCACTTACTCCGCCACGTCACGAATGTCCTTTTGGACAGTCACAGAGTCGATCACGAATATAATTCCCTTGGCATTGCGTTTGTACAACTCGAAGCACTTGTCACGCACGCGATAATGTCCGGGAATGTCCACCAGACGTCCAGAGGACTTTCCACTGCTGTATTCGCCAATGTTCTCCTTGATGGACGTGAATGTCTCCGGCAATTTGCCGTGCACCAGCTGCATAAATATGGCACTCTTGCCAGCCTCAGGGAGTCCAGTGAGTAGAAAGTCGCGTCTGCCCGCAGAGCGTCGCCGGAAAATGACAAAAAGCGCTGCAAAGTGTTTTGGGGGACAAACATGAGTCCAACTTGTTGTTGTCCAGCTACGTGGCGTGGTCACCACTTACCTATAGCAATGAATCCTATGATGAGCGCTGCTAGAATGGGTGACACATCAATATTGTCCAGCTTAACTGGCTGTTTGGGGTGTGTATTCTCATTTCTTTTATCCATTTTATTTAACTTATTTGGGGAAAAGCAACTTTCCGCACACGAATTACAAATAAAATACTTTCAACTAGAGCTGTCAAACGAAATTATCGATACGCTGGCGATAACTATTCCCAGGGTTGCTAAATGTACATGCAATACTTGAGCGCGCACTTTTTAAGAGAAGTAAAAAATTGAAAATAATTCGTGGTTTCTCTTATGTGAAAATACATCCTTCGCTTGTGTATTTCTTTATAAAAATGTTTGTCGTGCAAATTGGAGCTAAGCAAACTAAGTATTTCGAGCACATTGGACAGTCAACTTAATTGAACGTAGAGAAAAAGACAAAGTTAAGGCTCCTTCTCCACACACGTCACTTCTTTACCAATCCATACAGTAAACTAAATGTAAAATTACAAGATAAAGCCCACACGGGCACGGAAATTGCATTGTACACGCCCGTTGGGAAGCTCAGGATGCCACCCAAGGGCACCAGACTAAAACTATCCTCGAAGATCATCACAGGTGTGCTGCGATTGCGGGCGCACACTACCACTACGGCCAACGAGACCAGCACTTTAGACACATAGTAAGCCACGGTGTCGATGCCCGCCTGTGTGATTGACTCCATTTTCTTGGCCTGTTGAATTTTGGACTCGGCCATGGCCACCTTCTGCTCGGCTCTCATTGTTTTGATTTTCCTTGCGTATTCGCCGGCATGTTGCGCCTGCTGTACATTGTCCAGTTCCTCGCGTGCCGCATCCAGTTCTGTTTGCATCTGTGCTGTATCCACTGCACTCTTTTTCCAGAAGCGTGATACCTTGAGCTGTTATGAATGGGAGATTTGCTTCCATTAAATTGAGATTGGTGGTCTCATCGATTTCGTTACTTACGTAGTTTCGTAAGAAGTCTGGCAGGAGTGTTTTGATCAGGCACAGCAGCGCTATCAGAAAAAACAGTTTCATGTTGAGTTTATGTGTGGTTTTATACAAATTGTTCTAAAATAAATTAATAATTCGTGCCGGAAAAACTAAACGCAGTAAACAGCTGAGCGCTGCGTGTTTTTCTTTGGACAAGCAAAGGCAACCCTACTGGCACCAGGGATGCATGCTGAATGTGATAGTCATTGTTTTGTTATTGCAGAGAATACCTGCAAAATGTTTAATATTTGAATAATCTAGTTGGCAGGTTTGTAAAAATTAATAAATAATAAGTTTATAACTGTTCACTTGGTTTGTTTTGCTACTGTTTTAATATTGTAGCCATTTTATCAACTTCTCATTTAGTTATTTGAACAGTCTGGCAACCTTGTGCTACAACAGCTGACTGCCGGCATAACAAATGCTTGCTTTGTAGAATATTCGTGAACAATTTGATTTGATTTGCAATTGAAATGAATAATCAACGCAATGGAAGATAGCAACGAAGAGGTAAGTAAATACATAATGTTAAATTCGATTTACTTGACTCAGTAGGCGTCTCATTTTCAGATTGAACCTTGCCGCAGCATCGAGCCACATAAGCTGGAGGCAATTAAAAGTCAGGCCATCATCAAGTTGTCACCTGTACAGGTGCCAGCGCATTTCAAGCGTCTGGAATGTAATACTAATCTGAATCTGCCGCCCCTCAACTGGCTCACCACCTCGCACAGCAGTCATGGATTACATCAAGCACTGTATCAGAGCGCTGGCTTTGCCAGCTTTCGACTGGGACAGATGTTCCCCGATTGTGTGGGCGAGGTGGACGTCGTGTCGGATGCCGAGAACATTAAACAACTACTTAAACTGCCATACAGTGCCAAGAGCCCCATCAGCATGGTGGTACATAAGGTGGGCAACACATTGCTGCTCGACGAGTTCGATATACAAAAGTATTTGCTGCGTAAGGCAGACGATGATTGGAAATGGCTGCGAACCTTTATACTGGAGCATATTCTATCTTATGGGAACGAACAGCACAATTTCTGCTTGAAGGAGCGCTCGAGGGAGGCACTGCAAACGAAGAATCTACTCTCAAAGTTTCTCTATCACAGTCTGAAGCAAACAGGCGACGTGGATTACAGTTCGCCCAGTGTGCCCACGCAGCTTACAAGTCGTCGAGCTAGTTTACCCATCATTGGCCCAGTGCTGCCAGAACCTAAGATCGAGGAGAATGTTCCCGATCCCAAGTCCAGTCATGCCTTCAATCGCAACGTGGTGTGGACGTTTGAGGACATTCGCATGCTTATTGGCACCGATATGCCCATCTTTGGTGGCCCCAACAGGCCCTGCATCAGTCTGAGATTGCGTGATGCTGCACAGCCCATCAATGTGTTGACTGGAATCGATTATTGGCTGGACAACCTGATGTGCAACGTGCCCGAGGTGGTCATGTGTTATCACCTCGATGGAATTGTGCAGAAATACGAGATTATCAAGACTGAGGACTTGCCTTATTTGGAGAACTCACAATTTTCACCGCAGGTTGTGCGCAATGTGGCCCAAAATATCTTGGCCTTCCTCAAGGCGAACGCCACAAAGGCGGGACATACTTATTGGCTGTTCAAGGGTCGCAATGATGATGTGGTCAAGCTGTACGATCTCACTACACTTTGTCAGAATCAGAACAAGGCACCGGAGAAGTCAGAGCGACCCAATCAGCAGCAGCAACAGCAGCAAATGAATCCGTTCACTGTGCCCGTTGGCATGTTGCTCTACTCTGTGGCACGCAACATGAAGAACACACAGGATCCTATCAGTCCCAAGACGGCAGGAAACATACGTGCTCTGCTCGATAACTGCATCAAGCTGCTGCCCAAGGAACAGTATCCGCAAATTGTGAGTTCGTCTCACTATATACTTTCCGATTTGCATGTGCCCGCTGGCATAGATCCCAAGGCACCCAAGTTCAATGACTCTCAGACTGTGTTTGATGACGATGACGAAGAAGAAGAGGGGGAGGAAGAGGAGAACTACGAGGAGGATTTGGATTTTGGTCATTATCAGAGCGCTGCGCAGAGCGGTGGCAAGGCCAACGTTGCAGTGCGTCACATTTGCGATGCACTGCGGGATTTCAAGTCCCACTCCAAGCAATCCAAGCCTGCTCCCTTGATTGCCAGCACCACAGAGCGTTGCGATATATCATTACAACACATTAGTGCAGGTCTATCCTGTCTGCAGTACTTCAATGACAATCAGGAGGAGAAGCTCAAGGAGTCCGAGGTGCATGCCAAGCAGGAGGAGAAGCAGCGCATACTGCATGAGGAGCAGAACCCCAATATGGCCAAACCCTTCAATGCCATCCCATTGCCCTATGAGCAGCTGAAACTGATGCAGCAGCCCTCCCACCAGACTGACTCCCAGCAAAAGAAACGCTCCACTAAGGCAACCAAGAGCAAGCGCAGTAAATCGAAGGAACTGGCCACCACTAGCACCACTACCAAGATTAGCAATCGCCAGCTAAGTGCCAAGTTTAATGCACAGAACTTTGGTTCCTGGAATGTGCATCTCAAGCTGTTGCTGTTGGAGAAGGCCTGCTTGACATATGCCACACTGGCGGAGCATCACTACGAGACACAGAGCTATGGTTGCACGCTGAGGGCCATTGAGCTAGCCTATCGTTGTCAACAGGTACTCAACAAGTACATGGCCAATGTGGTCTCGCAGCAGAGTTGTTTGCTGGGACGCGCTGGAGATTGTTTCTTTCAAATGTCCAAACATTGGAATGCAATTGAGGATTATGTGCAGCAATATGAGAAGCTTGACGAGTCAACGCGGCTGATTTCACAAGAACTCGAACAAGAATTGGAGAATGCAGAGCTACTGCCATTGGCGCCCATCAAAAATGTGGAGCAAGTGATGTTGCTCAGCTGTAAATGCTACGAGGATGCATTGCAGCATGCGCAGAGCGAAGAGAGTAATGAACTGCTGCGTCGACTGGGCAATGTGCGCAATGAGTTGGGCTTGAAATACATGTACTCAGCGCAGGGTGAGTTGCCAGTCCTTCTTTCTTTATTCTCCATTCTCATTATACTTCCCTTTTTGCAGAGGAATACAGTCAACTGAAGCGCAAGTCGGAATCTTCTGGCGACAGTAATGAAAGTTCACCTGATAAAGATGCCAAGCCGGATCCATTAAAGCCTGACGCGGAGCCACTGTATGTGAAGCTGACTATCAACTCCTATGACTGCCTGCGACGTGGCATTGAAGCCTTCACTGCCGTCAACGACAATGTCAATTTGGCCTTCCTGTACTGCAACATGGGCAGGTTTATGCGACTGCGAGCGCATCTCACGATGCCCAATGAGAGGTGGGTAGACTAGCTGCTCCCCACAATATCATATAATTATCATTATCTTCCTTCCACAGCACTGTTTGTGGCTTTCTGGACACGCAGAAGACCTTCTACAACGAGGCGTTTAACTACTACGAGAAGGCCAAAGATTGCCTGGACACACGCAAAGCTAATGCAGAACTGTGGGATCTGGTGCAGTGGGAACTATCCACGGCGACCTTTACGCTGGCCAAGCAACTGCAGGATTTCAGTTCAGCAGATAAGAACAGTTTGGCAGAAGCCTCCAAGGAAGTGCTTGATTTGCTGCAGAAATCTCTCAAGCTCTGTGATGTGGAACATGCTGGCGCACGTCAGGTGCTCTACAGTTTCCGCTCGGGTCTGATACACAAACGGTAAGTGATGGAAGTAATCTACTCTGTTGCCAGATCTATCTGTCATGCTTATCTTCTTCCACAGCATTGCCTCATTTCACTATGCGCAGCTGCGTGCTGGAGGCGTCTGTGAGCTGTCCCAGCTATCTAAGTCCACACTGCAGCTGTGCAAATATCACTACGAGAAGGCCACACAGATCTTAGAGAGTCTGAAGGAGGTGCGTGATCTGCTGGTGGTGCAGCTGGAGCGCATATCATTGCATGAGTTCCTGGCTGAGGGTAAGCAAAGGTGATACATTTGCTAGGAGAACAACTGAGTAATCATTCCCCCCTCCTCCTCTTTTCTAGTTTCCACACATGCCGCACAGAAGTTGAAACAAATGCAAACTGCACTCGATATTTGCTTACAATGCCAACTCATATTTGGCCACGTCATCGATACCAACAGCAGCGTCAACATTGACGATGACGAGTTCAAAGCACATTTGTCGCTCTACGAGAGCCGCTTGCAGAATGCATTGAAAACACTAATCAAATTGCTGTTAACTACCGGCAAGGATCCCAAACAGTTGTCGGCATTGTACAAGCGCATGTATATAGAAACCTTGACTGGGAAACATGGCATAGGGGCCCAGCAAACAGAGACTGCGGCGATCTTGCGTGCACAGCATTTGCACACGTTGCTAACCCGGCTGAAAGCCATGTGCGGCGCTCAGCCAAGCAGCGACTAGTCGCCCCAGTTCTCTGTCTCTCTTCTCTCTGTCTCTCTGTGTACGTGTTGTCTACGAGTTTATAAAAATAGTTCAAATATTGTATATGCATCATCGAACCAGGTCAGCGAGAGTTTATTGATGTATGATTAGCGTTTGGAAATGCAGATGGAGCTATAGTTGGAGGTAATCTTCAGCATCTTTACCCGCGTCTCTGGCAGCCGCAATCACTGGCCACTGGCTGAACCACAAGGCTGGCGGCATTGAGCTGCATCACTGCCACCACTGCCACCATTAGGGCAATGATCTACAAAACAGGATCGATCGATTAATAAGCATCACACCCAAGTACACCCCCCTTATCATTGTCTAACTCACCTTATAGCACAGTCCGCGCATTGTAGGGTAGCAAATATTGTATTTTGTGTACTACCCAGCGGGCTCGCGGCACTCTTATAAGGTCGCGTGGCTGCCACCAAAACGTGTCGCACATCAAGATTAGTCAGAGCGAGCTCTTGCTTGCGGCAATCTTGGCCAGCTTCTGTTAAGTTTTGGGGCAAAGAAACTGTTAAGTTATTCGCATATATTGTAGATGGGAGCAACTGTTTCATTTCATGTTATAACCATAGGTACAATCGATGATATTTTAAACTGAACTAAGCTTTGCAAACTTTGAATTAGTCTAAGCAAACATTTTGTGTATTTATTATAAATAAAACATTCATTGGAAAGAAAACACTTTATATATTTTTATGGTACATAATAACAATATTAGTACCATGTTATATTATATTACTATGCCATTCTATTCTTATATTGTATTATTATACATCATATTATTATGCATACCAGTGGAAGTTCTTAAGATCATTGAAAAGTAAAAATATTTTATATTGTCATGGTATAAATTAATGAAAATAAAAATATATTGAATGAAGTAGTTTATTATTATACTATATTCTGATACTGTAATCATTCACTATACTTATTCTTGAACTAAATTCTAAATTCTTACACTATTTTATCATATTAAACCGTATTCTTATACCAGTGAAAGTGATTAAGTACTTACTGTAAACTGAGATGACTCAGGCCTCGCATGTAGCGCAATAACTAGTACTACATATATAAGTAGATAATTGTATACTATAATACATTATACTATAATTATACTACACTCTTATTCTATTATATAATTATACTACTAAAGTCTCCCAAGTTCTTTTCGACGAACTGAAATGCTTCATTCCTCGCTTGTAGCGCAGTTTCAAATCATTTCGTTTATTGTTATTATTAAATTCGAGAATTATAAAGTGCTTAGTGCAGCAAGTTCTCCCGCCCGCTTTGTTGTTTATAGTTAATAAGTTTTATTGTAATTTTATAGTAATTTTTTTGCTTTTGTATATAAATTCTACCAACGCAGCAGAAAGCTCAAGTCAATGCCTTGAGACGCCGCGATTTAAAATTGTGTCAAGCGCGCCCAGCCACAGTGGGACAAGCCTCAGCAAACTGTGGCGTAAATGTGACGCACCCACACACACACACAGAGAAACACAGACACGCACACAGAGCTATACAGTGTGCTGGTCACGCACAAGAGTCATCCAAGTTCGAGTGCTACTTCGAGTTGGGACTGGGCTTGCGTAATGACGCGCCAGGTTCGCCTCGTCCGCAAGACACACTCGAGACGCCTCATATCTGGACCCGAGCCCGAATTCAGCAGCGGCATTTGGTGCATGTCGCCAGCAACGGCTACGACGACGACGTCTTGAGATTGCAACACAACAAAGAACAGACGAGCGTCTGCGACTTGAGCTGAACTTGCATCATATTCGTCACGTAAGCGAATTGCGGATCGGGTATAGAGACTTTGCCTGGATTTAGTATATAAACAAAACGGGCTGCTCCAGTCAGACATTAGTTACCTGCCCCACCAAGTCAAACTAAGCCACAACAAGCCACACAATGTTCAAGTTCATGGTAAGTGTCCTAAGCACATCCTGCAATCCCTTAGAGAATCCCATTGCTCATCTCCATCTTCCTTCTATAGTGCATTTTCGTCTGCGCCGTTGCCGCTGTCTCGGCCTCGTCCTATGGACGCCAGCAGGGAGGATATGGTGGCCAGCAACAATCATATGGCAGCCAGCTCGGAGGCTATGCCTACCAGGTGCAGCCTGCTCTGACCGTTAAGGCCATCGTGCCCGTTGGTGGATATGGTGGCTCCAGCTACGGTGGTGGCTCCAGCTACGGCAACAACAACAACAACTACGGCAACAACAAGAACAACTACGGCAGCAGCAACTACGCTCGCAGCATTGAGGTGCCCGTGTCATCGGTCTACACTTCCAGCGTGAAGAGCTACGGCGCTCCCATTGTCGATCGTCAGGCTATCAAACTGGCCAAGCTCTCGCTGAGCGCTCCCTCTGCTGGCTCTCCTCTGGTGTGGAACGAGCCCGATCAGGTTGTCCTCCAGTCCCACGAGCCCCAGCAGAGCTACCAGCAGAAGTCGAACTACGCCGAGAAGGCAAAGGGTGCTTCCGCTGCCGCTGCCGCCGCTGCCGTTGCCGGCAAGAAGCAGGAGTACTCTGGTAACTCTGGCTACCAGCAGCAGAACTCTGGCTACCAACAGCAGAGCTCCGGCTATTAAGCAACTTAAGCGACACACGCACAGTGATCAGGGAGTTAGAGAGTAGAGCATAATAAAAACCAACAAAAATCTAAAAAACATAAACAAAATTCACTCTTAACTTTATCATATGGGGGCTACTCAAGTGGGTATGGTGGCTTGACTTAGCTAAGTCTGCTACACTTGACAGAGTGTAGAAAGTTAAGTATTGCTTGAGCTATACAAATTTTTAGTTCTTAAAGAGTTTCAAGAAGTATTTTATGAACTGCCAAGTCAGTAAAGCTTTGCTCAAAAATGTCTTTAGTTTGTAGACTTCTAGAACTTATATATTCCATAATATATTATAATATGTTCTATAATATTTAAAGCTCTATATGAACAGTGAAGTTTAGTAAACTTTATTGTGCTTTAAAGCTTCCCCAATCATATATCGGAAGTGTATTCATAGCACCCCTTATACATTCACACAGAACACCCATATAAGCTTGCATAGACTTCCGTCTAATCCGCATGTCTATAGCTCTATAACAAGTGGGCGACTGACATTACCCCTAGGAATGTGAAAAGAACACATATAAAAAACAAATATAGACAAATTTAGAGGGCTACAAAAGTCGCGCGCGTCGCGTCGTCCGTGAGTTCATTGAGAACTCACGAAAGACTCGTTTCAAAGCGGCACATGTGGGGTATGGGGGCCCTCGCATTATCAGAGTCGAGAAACAGCAAAAAAACATCGCGCGTTACCCAACAATTTTATAATGACTCGAGTGGTAGAGTTCCAATAGTATATGAACGATATACAATACCAGTGTCGCCAATAGTGCTCAACTTATGTACTGTGTACTGTGGCAATTATGAAATATATCAGTTGCATAGAACTATATACTGAGTCGGGCTATAAGCTGTTATTGTTTTGGCACTATATGGGGGGAGTGTCACGTCTATATCCAGTCTAATTTTTGCATATAAAAGCCCGTGTTGTCGCCAGTTAAATTATAGTTTCATTGATTACTACAACCAACAAAACTAGCTTGTTCAACATGAAGTTCCTGGTGAGTAATCCTGAACAAGTTTCACCCACTGGACATAGTAACTAATCCCTTCTTCTTTGCCTTCTCCTTTGTAGATTTGCCTTGCTTCCCTCGCCCTTGTCGCCGGCATCAATGCCAATCCCTACGGCAGCAGCAACCGTGGAGGCTACGGCGGTGGCTACAATGCTCCTCGTATCGCTTACCTGTCGGAGGTCTATGGCGGCAGCTCCTATGGCGGTCAGTCCGGCTATGGCGGTCAGTCCAGCTACGGCAGCCAGCCCAGCTATGGCGGTCAGCAGGCAAGCTATGGAGGCAACCAGGGCGGATATGGCGGCAACCAGGGCGGTTATGGCGGCAACCAGGGCGGCTATGGTGGCGAGTCTTCTTACGCCAGCCCCCTGATCGCTGAGTCCTCCGATGCCCGCGCTGCCGCTTCGGCTGCTGCCAACAGTGGCTCGATCCGCCCAGGAAACTACAAGCAGGCTGCTGTCATCGGTTACCAGATTGATGCCAGCATTGATCCCGCTCACGGACACAACAGCGCCCGCTACTAATTCAACCCAGTTGAAGCAATAGCTCCAGCGAATTGCAGCTACACTGTGACCAAATAAAAAAGCAACCGCAGAAACCAGCGGAAAATGTTGAACAAAAACGTTAAATGTTTGTTTATTTCTCTAAAACAGTGTTGCCAAATGGCGCTAAAAAAAAGTCACGAATTGTGCTGTGGGGAGCAGTAAATAAGTGTTACATACTTTTGAGCGTCGTGCGAAAGTCAGTGTAGCGGGAGCTCCAAAGACAAGGAGCGAACTAGTTAAATGAGTGAGTTGAAGTTGTGTGTGAACTTCTTCTACTCAAATTGGCACAGTCCTTTGCAGGAGTAGGTGAACATTGTCATTTGAATATGTGAACGGAGGAGAAAGTGAGCCAGTCAGTAGGTGAACACTGCTTATGATAGAGAAAGCCTGCACAGTTGGTGTGTTTGTTTACCTATTAGCATAGTATGCATACTCTATAATAAAGGTGAATAGTAGAACAAAGTTACATGAGAGAGAAAGAGAGTGTGTAATTGCCTGCACTTTTGGTATTACTTCTTATCCCGTTCTGCATGCTCTCACGCATTAAAATGGCGTCCCCAAAGAATAAGTAGGTGAACACTGGAACTAAGGCGGCGATGTAAGGTAAATTAAATAACAATTTGTATTACAATAGGTGGGAAAACGAGTGGCTCAATGTCTAATTTAAGTTGCAGCTTATCCAGTCGCATGTTCTCACGCAACAGTTGCTCATATTAGGCACCACTCTAAAGAGACCCAGCGACCGACAACCCCCGAATGTCGGCGATACCAGCGGAGGTAAACAACAAGTTGCTCGCGGGTGCGCTGTGAAACTCTGCTCAGCTCAGTGGGCCAAGCTGCTGTGTGCGATATGGTGCTGCAGTGATTTGGATTCAACAGAACAGTAGAATCAAGAGCTCAAGAACTGGAGCTCGAGTTGGGGCTGCTACTGCTGTGTTGCTGTTGCTGTGGCCGCCCACTGCCCACAGAGATGAAAGCTGAAGACGACGATGGCGGCGAGCTGAGAAATGAACTCAGCGCCGTGATAAATTCGCAGCGAGATCACGTTTCGAGCGCTTCAATTATTTTGCTTATATAAAGAAGTGTGCTTGGCATTTGGTTTGTTAATTGTGCCAACTGTTTCAACAGCAGCGAGCGCTACCCAAAAAACTGCAAACCACAACCATGAACCAATTCAGCGTAAGTACCACATGACGCCGTCTTCCCGCTTCCACTTCCCGTTACCCAACCGCACCGGTACTCATGAGTCTTCTATGCTCTTCTCCAACAGACTCTCGCAATCTTCTTGTGCGCCACTCTGGCTCTCGGCAGCTGCAGCTATGGCGGTGGACAGGGTGGATATGGTGGTCAGGCCCACCGTGAGCTCTCCAGCTATGGACAGCGTCAGAGCGGAGGTGGTGCTGCTGCCAGCGCTGCTGCTGCCGCTCCCGTGGAGATCATCGCCGGCGGACCCCGTTATGGCGGTAGCGAGCAGTTGAGCCCCATTTTGTTGGACTCTGGCTATGGAAACAGCGGTTCCCAGTACGGTCAGCAGCAGCAGCAGAGCTACTCCGCTCCCCAGCAGAGCTACTCCGCTCCCCAGCAGAGCTACTCCGCTCCCCAGCAGAGCTACTCCGCACCCCAGCATCTGTATGCTGATACCAGAGAGCAGAGCTACTCTGCACCCCAGCAGAGCTACTCGGCACCCCAGCAGAGCTACTCCGCTCCCCAGCAGAGCTACTCCGCACCCCAGCAAAGCTACTCCGCTCCCCAGCAGAGCTACTCCGCACCCCAGAAGAGCTACGGTCAACAGCGCGGCTATGGATCCCGTCCACGTTGGTCTGTCCAGCCTGCCGGTGCCACTCTCCTGTACCCCGGCCAGCACAGCTACCTGAAGTACGCTTCCGCTCCCGAGATCTCCAAGGTGCTCCTGCCCGTACGTGCTGCTCCCCCAGTAGCCAAGCTGTACATTCCCGAGAACAACTACAGCAGCCAGGGTGCCTACCAGGTCAAGCAGCAGTCTGCCTACTAGAGACCTTTCTCTTGGGTAACTCTGGACTTGCGCTGTCCGCGACCGAAACAGAAAGAGCGCTAATAAAAATGTAGAAAAAAGAACACACACACATCAAATCTCTTATCGATGGTTCTCTGGGTGGTGACCTCGAGTGGGTTGGCCAGATAACTGGTTCCGGTAGATCACAGCAGCTCTGTCAATATTTGGCAGCTGCAGCTGCCGAGTGCGAAGTGCGAAATTCAACTTGATTGTGAGCCAATTCACTGGCGATTGTCGAGCTTGGCCGTGCCTATGAAAGAAGTCGGCTTGGTAATCCAAAAAAGTGTGGAACTGTTGACGGAACACTGTGCAAGTGCAAGAAAAACCTAATTTCTTTCTTGAGTTGGGTTGCTTGAGTCGAATTCTGAATGTATAATAATGATATAAGAGCTAATAATGATGTTATAGCAGTGAAAGATTCATATACATTCAATATATCCATTGTTCATTGATGCTTTAGTTGAAACTTAAAGTAACCTTTGAATAGTTTCATTAGGTTACGAAAGAATTAGGTTAAATTAACCTAAAAGGTTGCTAAGCCTTGCGGTATGGTCTTTAACCTTTGCTCGTGCAATTATCCAATATATACCCTATAAGAAACCAATGCTATATCTTCTGTTTCCAACTCTATTATGATTCAATTTACTATATTAATAACATGAGTCTTGGCTCAATTCATGCAATACAATCAGTTTAAAAGAACTTTAGAAGATCTATTGATTTCTTTATAAGTCAAGAAATGCGCTAGTTCATTTTAAATTGAACCAATTCCGATATTACTGGTTCCCACTGCAAGTGTTACCACCCATGTGCATTGCTAGTACCAAAGAACTGAAGATGAGCTTAAAGCTTTCATCTTAAATGTTGTTGCCACGTTCAAGAGTAGCATCAATGCGCTCCCACACACACACGTGCAGACTCTCCCCGACACACACACATACACAGTCACAGTCTCTCACAGACACACAAACCTACCGACACACACCTATAAATTGATCGCAGCTCACACGTAGCTCGCGCTGTCGAGCTTGGACCAAGTTGGCTTATCTGCTACGCAGCGGACTGCGCTGCATGAGAGCAAACAAACCAGACAAGAAAGACACAGCAGAAGAGTTTGGCGGATGAGCTGTGCATACCACAGTGGCTTCGCTGGGGCTATCTAGCTGCGTTAGAGAGACGGCGCTGATGATGAATGCCAAGAAGAGGCGAACGCATCCGCAGCCAAGAGATGATGCTGCTGCTGTTGCTGCTGCGATTCATTGAGCAGAGCAGAGCAGAGCGGAACAGCGCAGAGCCGAGCCGAAGCGAGTAATGGGCAATGGCAAAGACCTGATACCGCACACGCCAAAAGCGAGTGGAGCGTGCCAAGCAGGGGGAAGACCATATCAATGGAGAGCTGCCTCTGTCGCTCAAGGGGGTTGTCGTGGTCGTGGTCAATTTGGCGCGCAATTTTCAAGTGTAAACCGACACCGTCAGCGCCAACTAACCGAAGCTGAAACCGAAGAAGATGCAGACTGAGTTGGGCCTTATCGCAGCCCCTTGGCCCCCTCTTTCCCCCACAGTTATGGGGTTTGTTTTTGTGGAGCGGAGGCTGGCCGGGCTCTGGGCGCAGAGCAGCAGAGCAAAGTTTCGTCATGACTCGTCGTCGTCTCTCGGGGTTTTGGTCACGTAAAGCGTGCACACAAATCGCGAGCTGAACACAAATAATATGGCTATAAAAGCAATTTGTCCATGCGCAATTGTTAATTAGTTTTGAGAAGAGTCGCCTCCTCACACCACATCAACATCAACACTACTATGTCCGTCAACTACATGCGCCTGCTCTGCCTGATGGCTTGCGTTGCGGCCTGCCTGGCCAGCAGCTACAACCAGCGTCCCAGCTACGGTGGTGGTGGCGCCGGTGGTGTCAGCTATGCCGAGTATGTGCGTCCACAAGAGACCGCTGAGGCTCAGGCCGCTGCATTGACCAATGCTGCTGGCGCTGCTGCCTCATCGGCCAAATTGGACGGTGCTGACTGGCATGCACTGAACCGTTATGGCTGGGAGCAGGGCAAACCTCTGCTGGTCAAGCCATACGGCAATCTGGACAAGCTCTACGCCGCTGCCCTGCCACCACGTGCCTTCGTTGCCCAGATCGATCCCGGTAAGTTACACGAACTACTTCCACAAGTAACTGAGAACTTACTCTTCTCTTTTTGTTTGTCTTTCTTCTTGCAGTCTTCTCCAAGAGCAACTACGGCGGTGCCTACGGTGAGCCCAGCGTCATCCTGAAGACTGGCTCCAAACTGGCTGTGTCCGTTGCCTAAGTGACTAACTCTGATCTGAGCTTGGTTGCGAAAGCACCAAGTTAGCCGAAAGTCTTAATAAATAGTGATAGTTTAAAGTGAATTACGAAATGCTTTTTGATCTGTGGGGGGTGTATGTGATATCATGTGATATGTAGAAAGGTTGCTGAATGGATCTTTTCTTTTCGACCTTCTCTCTGAGAGTAGGTTATATGATATCAAATGTTATTCGATATTTTTCTACCTCTTGATTCTATCTATCAATGAGAAGACTACTCCCTTTATCCTAACAAGGATGAGGCAAGCTTTCTATGAATCTGTTCACTATGATCCTTCTTTTTAACCCTTTTTAAAGGGATTGTAAAGGAGCTTCTTCTTCACTCTACTCTTTTCTGTTTGCTAGCATATGATAAATGGTTCCTTCTAGGGATCTTTCTAACCTACTTTCTCTTCACTTTATCGGTTGTAGTTCGATGACTAAGTTAAACCTATGAATAGGTTACTTTAATCTATGAATCTACTTTAACCTAAGAATAGGTTACTTTAACTTATGAATAGTTTAAATAGGTTACTTTGACCTATTAATATGTTTAATAGGTTGCTTAAAAATAGGTTAAGTTAACCTTATAAGAAGCTGAGGTTGGAAAAATGTTGAAAACCTCTTTAGCGGACTATTCCCATTATATATCCACTTATGAACCTATACCATATCTCATTTACTATAAGAAAACAGCATTTCTGTTGCCTCCAAGTGAAGTAGGGGCATCCAATATCACGACAGATGGGCTTTTCAGCTACCTCTCTTCTCCTCTCTGCGTACTCACCCAATGAGAAGACAACTCGTTGTGTTATTAAGTATATTATGAGTAAATTCAGTTTTATTGCAAAATACAAAGTAAAAGTATGAAAATCGCTCAGTATTTTTTTTTTTGTTTGTTTCTTAATCGTTTTCCTTTAATGTGAAATCAAGTGTAAATTCGTTACGAGCACACAGAAATTTACCTACTAAACATAAAATGAACTAAAAACACAATCAGAAGCGGTTCAACTTGGGTAACTCGTTTGTTGTTTGTTGTTCTTGGGTCAACTTTGATCTTTATTTCTGGATAGTTTTTTGGGGAGCTTGTTATCGTTAATCAGCCAACAAGAATCTCTACAAGAAACACTCTCTCTTTCGCTCTCGCTCTCTTTCTTTCTCTCTCTAACGCTGCAAAACCTTTTGAGTTTTCCATTGTTTTTGTTTTTATTTGGTTTTTTTTTGTTTGGTTTTAGGTTTTCATTATTTTAATTAAATTACATGAACTTCAAAATATTATTATTATTATAGATAGACAGGAGATGTGTTTGTGTGTGTGTGTGGAGGTGTTACAGGTGTGTTTGTGTGTGTGCGTAGCCTATATACCGAACTCTTGCAAGCTCTGAAAAAAATTTCAATTATAAAAGTTTCTCAAGCGAATTTGCCATTTCTCTCCCTTGCTCGCTCGCTCTCTTTCTCTCTCTCTCTCTCTCTCTGAAAGATGTTAGATCTGCTGCTTCCTCTTCTTGCTTTAAATTATAAAATGTTGCTCTTGCTGTGGGTGTGTATCTCTGTGTGTGGGTGTGTAGTGTGTGTGTGTGTTTGTGTGTTGTTTGTGTGTGAGCGGATCAAGGATCATCGCATCTATTCGGTGATCGTTCTTGTTGTCTCCTGGATGTACACCTGGGATCCGGGAACGGTGGATGTTGTGACGAATGTGCGGTGCTTGGCGCGGATCAGGTTCAAGTTGGACTCAGCAACATCGGCACGATCCTCGGCAGCCTCCAGTTCGCGCTGGAAACGACGCACACGAGTGGTGGTCTGCTGGGAGAGACCCTCCTGCTCGGACATCTGGCGTCTGTAGATGTTGATCTTGGCAGTGGTCTTGTCCAGGGCATCCTGCAGCAAGATGATGTTCTTCTGGTCCTCCTCGCACTGTACCATCACCTCCTTGACGGTGCGCTCCTTCTTGCGCAAGATCTTGATGGTCTCGGCGTGGCGGCGCTTCTCCTCCTCCAGCTCCAGTTCCAGATCACGAATGCGTGCCTCCAGTTTGCTGATGATGCGCTTGCTGCCGGCAACGGCGTTCAGCTCAACCTCCTCCAGGCGAATGGACAAGTTCTGCCAAAGAATTCGATCAGTAAAAAGAATAGTGAAACTCGCAGTGAAGAAGACCTACCTTGACTTCGACTTCCAACGACTTCTTGATGGTCTCCAGCTTGACAATGCGCTCCTGCTCCTCATGCACCTGCTCGACAACATGCTTCAGCTCGACGGTGACCTTCTGGTAACGCTCGTCGCTGATGCGCAGCTCCTTGGACACCTCCTCGTAGTCGGAAGCGACCACAGACAGCTCCTGCTCCAGCTTAGACTTCAGCGACACCAGGTTGACATTGGCAGTGGTCAGCTCATTGATGCGGCTGCTGGCCTCCTCGTACTGCAGCTCCACGGTGCGCTTGGCACGGTTGGCGCTGTCCAGGTGAGAGCGCACCTCCTCCAGTTCACCATTGAGACCGGCCAGACGACGCTGGGCAATGCCGTACTGATCGAGGGTGGCCTGCAACTGGCGCTGCACATCCTCGTAGTGGGCCTGCAGTTCGGTCAGCTGCAGAGACTGCTTCTTGATCACCTTCTGCAGATCGATGTTGGTCTTGTTGGCCACATCCAGAGACATCTCCAGTTCGGTGATCTGGATCTGCAGCTTCTTCTTGATGCGAGTCACCTCGGTCTTCAGGCGGGTCTCCGCCTCAATGACGCGGGCATTGAGCTGCTCGATCTCAATGCTGGTCTGCTTGCTGCAGGAAGAACATCATGGTAGGTTATAGAATAGATCGATCGATAGTTTACATAGTCTGCTGGAAGTTGCACTCAGTTGCTGAAGCTGCCAGTTTTACCTCGAAGTCTTCTCGCAAATTCGCTCGCATTCTGCGTTCTATTTTCGGCCCCAAGAAGTCGAGTGACCCACAAAAATATGATGATCGTCAGCGCAATTGCCGCCGAGCGATTCTTGCGGCATTGTCAGAAATCGCGCATGGCGTATTTTTCATTGGATTGCACAGCATAACAACATACTATGCAATATATACAATATATAATAATAGTACGAATTGTACGCGCTGATAAAGACATCGAACTTGTCACAAATAGCGCGTTCGCATGCCAAGCATTTCTCTACCTTTGAGACGGTGGCAAGTGCATCATGTTTCTAATTTTAGGCGTAGGTGAAGTCTCTTCTCGCTCTACCCATTCTTCTTAGTCTTTCTCCCACTTGTTTGCGAATTTGCCAACACATTTTTGACTAATTCCTATTCCTATTCCTATATACTTGTAGCTGTTGATTCATTTGACATGAATCGGACATCATGTCCATCTCAAGGCAGTAGGAACTACTAATGGGTTAGTCAGGGTGAGAGCTAATGTAGTTGTGTACTATGCAGTGGGGTGTTCTCTATGAGAACTGTCTTTTATCTAGAATATTGGTGTAGTTGGATTCTAGACTATATGAACTAACATATGAATTGGTTGATTAGGTTACTTTTACCTATGAATAAGTTAAAAAAGTTACTTCAACCTAAGAGTAGGTTTAATATAGGTTACTTTAACCTAAAAAAAGGTTGAATTGGTAACTTGTATCTACGAAAAGGTTGCTTATCTATAATCTTATGAATATTTAAGCTAGAGCCTAGACTATAATAGAGATCAGTCTTTTCTCTATAATCTAATGACAGCATGAGTGAAGTTATACTGTCTTTTTTAATACAGAACTAACTTATCATAATTCATTTATGATATTATGGGAACGTGGACTACCTCTACTAATGTATAAAAGAGCTACCTTCTATACATCAAATCTTACTTACATGTCTACTACTAGATCTACTTTATTTACTGAAAGATCTACCATTTTTATTTAGACCTCTCTTCTGTTCTTCCATAGCTTCAATCTTCACAATTCCATCAACTAACATACATAGAAAATATATCTGAAAGCCTATCTACGGTAAAATAGATCTACTTTCTCTGTTTTTAGACCTTTCTTCAACTCTACCATAGCTTCAATCTTCCCTAACTTTCAAATGCTGATCAATCTACTATATTACCTTATCTCATATTCTGAATATCATAATCTAGCTTCCATCATTCTCAGACAGTTCCTCATCCATCAACTTTAACCTACTTCCTCCCAT
Organism: Zaprionus gabonicus; assembly: GCA_018903695.1. NCBI lineage: Eukaryota > Metazoa > Arthropoda > Insecta > Diptera > Drosophilidae > Zaprionus > Zaprionus gabonicus. The sequence continues at coordinate 1,225,536 of JAEIFO010001557.1, forward strand.
CTTACTACCCACACACTTTATATATCTATCAATTTCCATTCTTTTACGCAAATCAATCAGAATATCTGTTTGTTTTTCTTCTCTAGGTTCTAGCCCATTCCCATTTCTCAGTTACTTAATCTATGTGAGCTCATTGCTGTCGCTTTGCCAAGGTATTTAGCTTGAGTTTTCTTCATCTTCGTCTTCGGTCTTTGCTCGCTCGCTCGCTTGCTTGCTTTCTCGCTTTGCGAACGTAAGTATTTTTCATTTTTCTCATTTAATTTTAATTTTTTTGCTGCCTCGCTTTCAATGTTTATTGTCTACGCAGAAATATGTGCAGAATTTTTTCTTTCATTTCGCGCTTTCTACTTGTGTTTGGGTTTGGCTTTCGTTGCCATCGTCATGCGACAGATAAAATAAGATATTATTTCTTGAAGGACACGTCAAACAATGGGCCCCCATCACTCTGCCAAAATACCTGTCTGGCGTGCATTGTTTTTGTGTGGGTGCGAAACACGATCGTACTATATAGTAATCTATGGTTCTGCCATAAATCTTTTACTTGCTATGTGAAGAGTTGAACGGAAATTGACAAATTTGATAAAGGTGCTGAGAAGATCTGCAGTCGTGGGCAAATGAAGATCGATCTTTAAAGGTTAAGAGATCTTAACTTTACCATCTTCTTTATATTGAAATCTGATCAGTAGACGAGCCAACTGTTGCTGTTCTTCAATATGCCCAAAAACTACTCGATCATCTTCTCAGAATCATCTTCCTGCCTATTCTTCTTCCCCCACTTGAGATCCCCAAAAATTATGATGGTCAGCTGCAAATGGCGAGTCAAATGCTCAGCGGGTCGTTGCAATTAGCCATAGATAGAGTGAGTGAGTGAGAGAGAGAGAAGAAGATGGAACATTTAAGAATTTTCAGCAGAATTAATTTACAAATGACCAAACAAAAGATGCGATGTGCCAGAAGAATTGTGGCCGTAGCCAGAAGAAGAGCGACGAAAACAGAAGACAAATAACCCAAGCCAAAAACTCAAGTGCATGAATTATACCGGGGAGGGAAGGAAATGGGCGAAAGACGACGCCGCGAAACTAAAATAAATTGCAAATCTACACCAGACAGAGAGAGAGAGAGACAGTAGGAGGGTAGTGCGAGGAGGGTGCTGAGCAAGTGAGACAGCTAGACAGATTAGAGAGTGAGCTAAACGAGGAAAAAAAACTGTTCGCATTTATTCAGAATTTGTCTGGGGGCTAAAAGAAAATTGAGTTTTCCAATTTTTCAATTTCGTTGCGTTTTTCATGCTTAATGAGCGTGCGTAGGGAAGGGAGGAGGGTAGCAGTCAGAGGAAGGTAGCAGACAGAAAAGAGGAGATAAGGCGCCCAAATGGATGGGAGGGGGGACTAAGCTAAGTGAACCTGTTCAATGCTTCCAATAGATATAGCTATAGTCCTTCAATTTGGGATGTGTGCGCAGGACCTTGCGACAGATCCAACACTTATCCTCTATACCGCACCTGCTGTCCGCATAGAACTCCACAGTTTTCTGATTCAGCGACGACAACTGACGTTTGACATTGTGCAGCGAGGAGGAGACGCGATGATCGAGCTTATCGACCAATCGATCATCCATTAGCTCCACATGCAAGGTATGGCTGCGTAACTGGCCACCACCACCACCGCCTCCACTGCTTAGTACTTCGATCTCGTAGGGCGATGTGGAACGCGAGGTACGCACACGCGAGACGGCACGACTGGAACGAACCATGGCCTGTGACATATAGTTCTCCTCCTCCTGCCTGGCCGTCTTGATGTTACGCTCCGATTCGGAGAGCAGTGCCTGGGCAATGGCACTGGCGGACTTGCCGCGTATCGAACGCTTAAAATCGTCGGACATTTGATCGATTTCGTTGTCTAACTCGATCTTGCGAATGCGCTGCAATATCTTTAGAGTATCACGCTTTATGGTATCCTCGAGCTCCTCCTGACGGCGACGACGACGTTGACGCGATCTCTCGATTATTGTGTCCGGTTCCAAGTGCTTGGCCACACGCGTTGCGTCGACGAGCTTCTGCACACTGAACGGCGTTCGTTTCTGTGCCCGAAAGCTAAGCAGAATCTCATCGGCTCGCGCGGCGCAGGTGCGCGACAAACGGAGAATCTCGTCCGCATTGTACTTTCGTACAGTGTTCGAGGAACGATATTGCTTGAGGCCACGTTCCGAGGTCCAAGGCAGATGCGGTTGCTCTACCTTGAGGCCCTTGGCTTTGGCATCCAGATAGTCCAGCATGGGCTGATAGAAGTTCATGGTGTAACCATAGTTATCCTCATAGGTGGTGCCATGACGGAGGCGTGACTGGCGCTTCTGCAGTACCAGAGACATTTTGTAGAGGGGGAAGGGTTAGGAGAAAGAGTGAGAGAGAGAGAGGGAGTTCAGGGGTTGAGCTATGGAATGCGAGTGAACTGTGTGTGTACTTAGAATATGAGTACTCTAATTAAAGCTAAAGCAGAGAGGGAGGCTGCTCGGCTGCTTAGGTCTGTTGCCTCTTGTCGCCTGTCGCTTTGTCGCCTATGTCGCCTCGTTGTCGCTTTGTGGTCTCTCTCTGGCCGATCTCGTCGATGATCGTCGTCGTCGTTAGTTTGGCAACGCAAAGCGAATTTCAAATTTGTCGAAATCTATAAAAAGATTGCAGTTTCTTGTTCAGCTGTTCGCGCAGTTGCCTCACAAAAGGTATCAACATAATGACGACAGTATGTCCAACAACAACAACAATAACAACAGCAGGCAACAACAGGCATAACAACAACAACAAGAACAACAAGAAGAACAACAGGAAGAGCAGGCAGAGCGGAATTGTTTTGCTCGATAATTGATTCATTTTGGCAAAAGAACTTGACAAAATGTCACGCAATATAGTTGAGAAAGATTTCCACATGGAAATCTCCAAACTCAATCTACGACCTACCTATGCCAACTATGTCTCGGTTTGTAGAGTGGGGGGACTCTTTTGAACTCTTCTTCCGTTAGCTTATGTAACACACCCACAACAACTGCGCAATTTTCTGTTGAGAAAATGTTGGATGAAAGACTTGCTTGCAAGCTACCTCATGTTGCCCGAAAGGGGGAAACACCAACTTCTTGTTGCGCACGATCGCAGGAGAGAGAGGTCCTGAAGAGGAGGAGCAGTTAGCGTCTGCAGCGGGAAAGAAAACTAATGCCGTTGCTTGGGGCGCGACCAGAGAAATCGTACTGACTCAACGAAATGGGTCAATTTGATATCAGTCTACGATACGATCGATCGATCGATCGTACGAACGATCAATTCACTGACTGATCGATCGATTGTTGATGCGAGCTACGCGATGCGATGCTTCCGTTTTGGCAGCACTCAGTTAGGCCCTTGACTTGCTGCCAGCTAACCGAGCATGGGCGCAACTTCCAACAGGGGCGATCGATTGTCTTGTTGTTGATCACACTTACCGAATAGCCTCGACCTCCTCGTCCTTCTCGGCCAGACGACGCTCGGCGTCGTGGCGGTACTGGTTGAAGTCGGCGGCCAGACGCTGTCCACGCTGTTCCTCGGCCTTGCGACCCTGTAAGGAAGGTGGAAGATTAGCTAGATCACTACTTGGGATGATCATGACTCGAACTTACAGCTTCGGCTTCCTTGTAGGCGGCGGTCAGTTCATCACGCTCGTTCTCCAGACGACGCAGCTCCAGTTCCAGTTCGTGCAGGCGACGGTTCAGCTCGTTGATGACGCTCTTGGCCTCATGCAGATCATCTGTGAAAAAGAACTGATCAGTGATCTGTGGAAAGAAGAGAGAGGGGTGTCCGCTTACCGCCCAACTTCTTGTTCTCGCGACCCAGCTGACCGTTGGCATCCTTGACCTTGTCCAGTTCGTGAATGGTGCGCTGCAGATCAGCGTGCTTGTTCTTCAGATCGCGCTGGCTGGTCTCGTACAACACAATGGTCTCATCCAGGCGGCTCTTCAGCTCAACGTTGTGCTTCTCCAGAGTGTTGACAGACTTCTGCAACTCGCGGCACGTGTTGTTGGACTTCTCCAGATCGATGATCAGTACTTCGACCTCACTGGCCAGACGAGTCTTGGTCTTCTCCAGATTGTTGACCTTAACGATGAGGGTTTCGATATGCTCCTCCAGTTCGGTGATGCGCACCTGGTACTTGCGACGAATCTCTTCAACCTCCTCGGCACGAGCTGCCACTTCGGCATTCCATTTGTTTTGCCACGAAGTGGCATCGGCATTGGCCTTGACCAACTGACGTTCCAAGTCGATGCGAGCTTCGGACTCTTCTTCGAGTTGAGAGCGAGTTGAGTCCAAATCGATCTCAAGCTGATGAAGAGACGATTCGAGCATGGAGCGACGACGGTCTTCGTCTTCCAATCGGCGGCGTGCATCCTCCAGCTGGGAAATGACTTGGCTCTTGGAAAACGAGACGGTGTCCAATTGCACTTTGAGATCTTGGACGTCCTTGATCAGCTCAATGTTCTCCTGCGAGAGGCGAGATTTGTGCGAAGTGATATCGATGACGGTGCGATTCAGTTCCTCGATTTTCACATTCAGCTCGGTGATCGAGATCTCCAATTTCTGGATATGCTTCTCCGAGACGATTTTCTCCTTGTTGTAGGATTCGATTTGCGAGAGCAGCTCGTAGACTTCGGCCTGGAATTTGGCCTTGTCCTTTTCGGCTCTGCAAAGTCACAAAATGATCACGAAATTTAATAAAAAAAAGTTCATCCAATCAAAGCTTTGGATACTTAGGCATGGCTTGTGAGAGCGGCATGGCTTGGTGAGCGGCGGAGGCAACAACTTGAGCCAGTCTGCCGTAAGCTAAGGAGAGAGAGAGAGAAAGAAAGCTTTCGCGCAAGCTGCGCTCTGCAAGCTTTTGCAAGATCACTCAGCAAGGCTTTTCAAGTTTCAAAAGCTTCAACTGGATATGGTAGCTTTTACAACAGCAAAAGCTCTGCGCTGGATATGAAAAAGCTCACAAGGCGCACAGGTTTAAGGTTAAGTGAGTGTGTGTGCCTGGAAACAAGCTTTTTTTGTTGGTTTAGAATTCGAAAAAACACATAAAATGAATTTCAAACAAATTCCAAACACACAGAAGTTGCACAGCATGCAGAGGCGTTGTCGGGGGAGGGCGTGAAGGGGTGTGCACACCTACACATTGCAAAAGCCAAAAAAAACGTATCGAATTTCCATAAAGTTCAATGGGACGGAAAGAGACAACAACAACAACAATCAGCACATTTTGAATATGATTCAATCAAAGACATATTTGGCTGGGCCAGATAGAGAGAGAGAGCAACAACAGAGAGGGAGAGAGAGAGAGAGAGGAATGTAGATGAAAATTCAAAAATCTTTTCTAAAAATAAATGCCCAAAATATTTGCTGCTAGTTAGTGTTGTAGTTGTTGCTGTAGTTGTTGTGAAACAACATATGGTTGCGTGCGTGCGGAAAACGCTGAAAGAGAGCTTCGGTTGCGAAAGCTTCTCAGAAGCTTCTTTTCTGACCGTGCGAGCAAGCGAGAAGACTGCTTGTTGGCCACTGTTGGCAAGTGCGCAAACTCGAGTTCTGCTCTGCTTGGGGGGCTCTTCTTCTGTGTACCTGGTGGCGGGTCTAACGGACCACAGACAACAACAGTTAAGCCAGAGCAGCAACACGTTCCAACATCGACTGGAAAAGGTTGCAGATTGCGCATACGCCGCGTTGCAGAGGCCCCCTTAGGCAGAACAGCCTTGAATTCGCTTTGATTTGATTTTGAAATTTGCTAGAAAAATTCTTTAGCTTTGCTTTTATTTTTTTGAAATTCCTATGCATTTATTTTTGGACTTTTCGATTTGGAAATATGAGTCGAGCAGCAGCGAAATTTGTGTCAATAGAACTTGCAAGCGCTGCACGAGCTGTTGCAGCGTTTTCGCGCTGTTTCTTTTCTGCTTGTCACGGCATTTTGATGGATTGTTTATGAACTGATTTTCTTCAGCGCTGATTGGTGTCAGCCACACACACACACACACACACACACACATACAGTGGCACAAGGTTAACTAAGCCATTGTTGTGATCAGACATTGAAAACTGGACGACAGCTGACGCCACTTTATCATGATAAACAATAAACAGGCTGCAGATACATATATATATATAGTATATATAGTGATTGGGATGATCTATGGATGGTCTGTGGCATGTTTATGTTTGTGCAACAATGTTTTTGGAGGTCACCAAGCAAATTGGGGGAAGCAGGCCGAGGCAATGTGGAGAAATGTAGCAAATGAATGTTGTTCTAATTGCGCGAGGGTTACTCGAGCTGTACTGCCTACCTAGCCTTATTTTTCGTTAGGATTTCGACCTGTTCCTGGAAATCCGTAATAATTTCGTTGTGCTTTTTCTTCAAAAGCGTGGCGGTCTCCTCAGACTCAAGATGAACATCCTCAAGCAGCTTGCGCAGCTTCAGCAGCTCAGCGTCGCGCTTGCGATTGGCTTCAAACTGTCAAAGAGAATTATTACATTGTCATTACTCTATATAGATGGTATATATATTGGGTATGCACTCACTTGATGTTCAGCACCACCCTCGGCCTCCTCGAGGCGCTCGGACATCTGTATGACCTGAACGCTGAGGTCGGCTTTCTCGCGCTCGATCTGGGGAGAAGGAGAAGTAGATCAGATTAGACATGACAGTTTTTCATATTTCATAATTTATATTTCGCAATTCTCTACTATAAATACTGCTGTGCACTGCGCTGATGCATCGGCCCATAAAATATATAAATCAAATTAATCAGTCAGAAATAATTATGCGCATGTAACGCCCAAAATAACAATGGCAAATTGCCAACTATATATCTACAGCTATATAGCTAGGTGTAGTGATCTCCCCCAACTTATACGAGTATATACCCTATATATGCGGCACATATAGCTTGCTGCATCTGCACTTTTTGATTGCATTTCCAGAAAGGCATTAAGGCATTTTTATTATGCTCGATTCGCCTGAACTCAGCTAAGGCATTTTCCAGTCGCTCCCCCTCCATATATATTGCCATCTCTGTCACTCTCGCGCTGTGTGTGACCTAATTTAGTAGCTGCAAATTTGCGAATAGCTTTTTTTCTAGCTGGTAATTAAAAGGCGGTTTTATGGCTTGTGGAAGCTGAAGGGAGGGGGTAGAAGAAGGTGAATGGCTTATTGTTTACGGGATTGTATGGGAATAATGATGTAAACTGTTCTACAACTCTTCAATTTCACCTCGAATTGTATAAAAAGGAGAAGAAAGGGGGTGGCAAGATGAATAGGTTATGTTTTATAGATTTTATGCCATAAATTCATGTACAACTCTTCAAACTCATCTCGCATGGTTGGATCATATGAGAATATTAATTTATACAGGAATGGAAAGGAAGTCTATATGTTTTTTAATCAAATATGCTTAAGAAGCATACTAAAAACTATTCTACAACTCTTCAATCTCACCTCGCATGGGTCGAGTATGTAAGAACATTATAAATACCAACAACGAGGGAGAGTTTATAGGTTTATTAATCATATAAGCTCAGTTTTCATACTGTAAATAATTCTACAACTCTTCAATCTCACCTCGTATTCTTTGACTACTTGAGAATATTATATATACAAGGAAGAAAGGGGAGGGAAAGATGCAAAATATATGACTAACACTTTTATACACCATGAATGCTCAAATGATCTAACTATATATCTTCATGAACCATATAGAATCAATCATTGCCCTATAACAACAGAGGGAGCGGCAGATAAAGGTCTAGAATTCATGGATTACATATTTATATGCCTAATGTGCCCAATGATCCTATTATATATCTTCCTATACCACCTAATATCAGCCAGGATCATACTTTAACTCTACTCTACCTCATTCCCTTTCTCTTCTCTCCACAAAACTCTTTAGTCTCACCTCGCATATTTTTCATACGCATTCTATTTGGCAATATTATATATACAAGATCAGGCTCTAATCTCTGGCCACATGTGTGTTAGCTATAGCTAAAAAGGCCACGTAAGTACAGCGGTAAATCCGTTTGCGCCATGTGTATCTTGTAGATACTTTTGTGCCGCAGATACATAGCTGTAGTCGTAGCTGCGCCAGTATTTGTTGTTGCTGTGAAAACTTTTAATGTGCAAGAAAATTATTTAATTTTCCAACACATTGACACCGACGCACACACACACACACAGAGGGGGGAAGAGGGAGAGAGTGAGAGGCGCTGAGTCGTTTGCTGCCAGCGAATTGGCGCTGCTCTCTCGTTCTCTCTCTCCCTCTCTCTCTCTAATGATGATGATGATCGTGTGTTTTTTGGCTACTTTATTTTCCTTTCTTCGTGTTGTTGCTGCGGTTGTTCATATTTTTGTTGTGCGCTTCAAGTTAATCATTTGCTTGTGTATTGAATGTCGTGCGCTAATTTTAGCCATTTTGTTCCATATCGCCAGAGTGTGCAAGAGTGTGTGTGTGTGTGCGTATGTGAGACTGTGATGAGCATGTGTGAGTCAGTTTGCTGATCCATAAAGCAAAAGTAATTAAAATTATTTCCACTACTGTGTGGCATATCTCTAAATACTGCCACGCCCCACACACACAATACCCCGACAACGCCCAGTCTCGGCCGGGGCGCATTTTTCTAAATTTGTAAATGGCCAAACAGGAACCGATCTGGGCCTGAATGAACCAAGCACGAGAAGAGCGTTCGTGTGCCGGCGGCAAATATTTTTGCCCATTCGCTTTGTGCGTCCATTTATCATTTCAAACAACAAAAGCTATTGAAGTTCAATGCACATTTCATTAACGTCCCTCCCATCCCCTCCTGCTCACCCCCTTTCGTCGAAGGGTTACTTATTCTTAGCCGCATCTCTCGCAGATCACAGATAGATAGGAGAATAGATAGATAGATTGATAGATAGCGCGTACTATCGTGCGTTCTATTGTTTGCCGCCTTTCTTTATACTCCTCTCCCTATCTCTCTCTCTCTCATACTGTCTCTCTGTCTGCCCACTTTCCTTCATTTTCTTTGTTTTGCGACTCTTTCGCATATTTTGCTGTTTTTAGGGTGACATTTGCAAAAGTGAAAAGCGCTAAGGAATTTCCCGTTCTGCACGCAGGTGCGAGTGCCCTATAGAAGCCGCACGAATTTCAGCTAAATAAACAAACCAACTACAGTATTAACTGCCACATAAACTACGCTTAACTCTACTTAAGATACTTAATACTAAACTGGAGTTTACTACTTACCCTTTGGCGCAGTTCACGTTCGACTTCAAGATCATCTTGGAGCAAACGGATCTTGTCCTGCAATGAAATTTATACATTCTTCGGTTACATATATACGCAAACATATACACATATATATGGATATATATATATTCTTTATCTATATAGTTTCTTTTATAATTTTTCACACTGAGTTTTTGCACAAATTTCTGAGAATTTTGATTCGTTTTTTTTTTTTTTTGAACTCGTAGGTGCCGCGTTACATAATTTTCACCAACGCACAGATATACACACACTATATATGTGCATAGATAGGTGTACATACAGATAGATATACATATATATATATATAAATATATATACAGCGCTATATCTGTAGATATTTTTGCTCAAACGAATTTTATATTTCCACACACGCACACAAAGAGAAACGCACACACAGAGACACTCGCGCGTAGACACCTACGAATCGTCTTCAGCATATATATATATAGATATATTTTCACATTCTTTAGCCGATTGCAGTGTGATTTGTGATCCTCCTTACCTCCAGGCGCGAAAGGGAGCTCAGATCGGAGATGTACTCGATGTTAACATCGGCTCCACCGGGTCCAGTCGATGTGGCCCGGTAGGAGTATTTCGAGGAGCGTACAGCTTGCGATGACGACATTATCTTCTTATTGATTTCTTTCTCTTTTAATCAGTTACGATTTCGCGTAAACTATATTAAAATATATGTATGTTTCGGGAATTTCTTTTTGATTTGATTCAGCAAAAAAATCCCTACAAACACCGATCACGCTGAGAGGTTTCTTGTAGTTGTCACCGAGTCGCCGGATAATTCGTAATAAACGTCGGAGTGAGGCTGGTGATCTACTGAACAAGAGATCCCGTTGTCGTTCGAATAAAGAGTATTTCGTTTATTTGCTCGTCGCTCGCTTGCCGTTTCGTCTATTTCAACGATTCCAACGATCCCGATTCCGAATCCCACTTCGGCACACTTCGTGCATCTTCGTTGAATGTTCTTCGTGTATTTTGAGTGAGATTTCCCTCGAGATTTTTGGTTCCGATATTGTGTCTACGTGTTAATTGCTCAGTTTTTTCTTCATTGTGTGTGGAAAATTCTTTCTTTCCCGACTCGACTCGACTCTTTCTCTGTGGTGTGAAGGCATTTTCACGTCTGTTGGCCAGAGCAGCCCGAAATAAACTCCAAGTTGTTGTTTTTTCGCTTACCTGTAATTAGCCGATGTCATTTCACGCATGTGTGTGCGTGTGTGTGTTGGTGTGTGTGTGTGTGTTTTTATAGATATAGTTTCTACATATGTTCTTCATGCCTTTCATTTTGTGTATCTGCTGAATGTATACACACATCGAATTGCCTTCCTACACGAAACGCTTTGAATTTATTTGCTTTACAAACATATTTTCTACATCTTTTATGGCAGATCATTAAAAAATCGTATAGCTTATGGAACTTACTATAATATTGGCAATTCAATTCGATTTTGTAAGCGTGAAATTGGGGAAATTTCTTTGTTTCTGTTTTTTAAGTTAAATGGAACTGGAATAGTAAGTTGAATATAGGTTGTTGAAGATCTGGGAAATGAAATTGAAATAGTTAGTTTCTACAGGCCTAGAAAGATTTAGAATTGGCATTGGAATAGTTAAATTTAAATAGTTATCAAAAGATATTAGGAGAATATATAGTGTATACTCGTATATTTTAAGATAGGTGCTTGAAAAGTTTTTGTTAAATAACAAAAGATTATAGGGAAATCTTTCTTTGTTTCTGATTTTTAGTAACTGAAACTGGGTTCAATAGCTTCCAAAAGATCTCGAGGAGGAAACTATTATAGAGAGTTCTTTAGCATCTAAAGGACTTACATTGGGACAGTAAGTTGTCTATAGGTTCCCAAAGAACTCAGCAATGAAATTGGAAAATATAACTTTTAATAGTTTGCAAAGGATCTCAGAAGTATGTAAATTAGGTGCCTGAAGAGATATAGTAGTAGACCTAAAGATCAAAGTAAGAGAACAATACGCTCGGAAACTTGTAGAATTTGGGTTAAGTAACAATCCAAACATGGCAAAAAGGAACTTTCCATACCAGAATACCAAAGGATTCCTAAGACTGAAAAGTGTTTTCAAAACTTGTTAAATCAGTTTAGCCAAAGACCTCCTAACAGCTTAAAAAGTTGCTTTGAAACTTCTAGATTATCGAGAGAAAAAGAAAGTAAAATAAATCCCAATTCTCCCATTTCTAAAACATTCATGAAAACTCCAGTTAGATACCACAAGCCTTACAAACTTTCCATACTAACTCTTAATAGCTCACCGATCTAATCAGTTGCACCTATGTTGGCACACCCCATAACAGATCTCAGATATAATCAATTGATTTCGAATATCTTGGCCCACTCTAAGAATGCAATTGCCAAAAGTTTACGTTATCCGTTGCGTTGGTGAAAAATGTTTTCATAATTTTTATAAAAATTATGAAATACATCTTTGGCCAGTCAGACGAATTCGAATTTATCGTGATGTCTGCTAAAAATATTTGGCATCGAAACAGTTTATTCTGTGTCACAAATAAATAAGCGTAGACTGGCAAATGAAAACAAACAGAGAGAGAGAGAGAAGATGATGATGATGTTTGTCTTGAGTTCGCATCGAGTGGATCCTTGGCAATGTCGAAGGCGTAGACTTGCCTGATGTTCTTCTTCTCCTCTACTTTGTTGTTGTTGGCCATTAGCCTGGCTGTCAGCTTACAATTGTAATTTAATGGCCTGACAAATGGTGGGATGGATCTGTGCAAATATTGGCCAGATCGAGGCAATATGTTTCTATATAGTTTTTGTTTTGCTTTTCGCAGATGTTTTCCAAAAAGCTCTTCGAGTGAAATTTCGGCTGTGAGTTCCTCCACCTGTGTCGAGTGCAGAGGCACACACACAAGCACACAAACACACACACATATATATGTATACACACACACACACACATACATTGGCACCGCTATACTTGTGCATGATTTTTCGCTTATTTTTAGCAAACGATCTTTGCGTTTCTTCATGTTTGCTTTTTTTCTCCCGTTTGCTCATCATAATCATCATCATCTTGTTCATTTTCCACACACATTTCACCTGAGTGCATATATAGTTGGGGTCTCTAGCCAGCTATATGTGCATAGATATAGTTATATATGTATGTGTGTATATCGTATATAAGGCTTGCTGGCTGGCCAGTTCGTATCTTCTAGATACTCGACTCGACTCTTGCTGGCCATAATTTTATTTATTTTATGCCAGTGTGCTTCTAAGTGGCAAGGGAGAGGGGGGGAGGGCCAGGTCGGACGGGGGTCTAGAATAATATTTAACATTTTGTACGCTTGCCACATTTTGGAATGTGTAATAGTCTAAAAATACCCTGGCAAATATACTCAGCATATCCGTGTGTGAGTGTAGAGATAAATAAGTCAGCCTAAAATAGCTTGCCACAGAGGACAGTTCAAATCAAAATCGATCGTTAGACTATATAAGATATGCAGGAGCAAAGCACACACTAACTATATACACTACCTGGCTCCACACCTGTCCCAAGCAGCATCCGCCCCGTCGGAGGTCAGTGATGACACCGGGAGTTGTCGCTCACTCGCACTCTCTCTCTCTCTCTTGCACGCTAGCTGCACTCGAAATTGGGTCAAAATTGTTATGATCACACAGATACTCACACACACACATAAGGCTGAGGCATGCCCCACCTCTCGCTCTGTCTCTCCGCCTCTGTCAGGCACGCCTGCTATGCAGTTATATATAGAAGACGAGGCATCGAGGCGACGACGAGGTGTTTTCCTGCTTTATAAAGTGTGTGTGTGCCCATTCGACAAGGCGTCGAGCAAGGCACTTGAGGGCCATCACTAGCGAGGCTTCACTGTTTGTCCCGAGTGGTGCCAAGTGCCCAACGAGATAAGCTCGCTCGAGTGGGCGCCGTCCATGTGGGTGGTGGGCTGGCTGTGCCGCAAAAGGCCGCAAATTCCAACATCGCACCAAAATAAACTTCCTCTCTAATGCATTCGAAAGCAAAACAACAACAAACCAAGCTGTGCGCCTTAATGCATTCCCCCCCTCTCTCCATTCCCCTCTCAGAGTTTTCCTTTTGCAATTTTGCCGACGTTGACAACTTCGAATTGAGATTTGTTTGCCTTTTGATGATTCACAGCGCAACGTGCGGCGGCCCATTGTGAAGCACTCAAAAGTCCATTTGATAAATCAGCTAGCATAAAGCATATAGCATATATACCTACTATATATACTCACGATCCTCCCCTTGTGACGTGTGTCACGACGAACCTATGATTCATGAGAAAGAGAGAGAGAGCTCTGCCTGTCGACAACGTGGGAGGAGCTCGTCGCCGTCTTCGCGAACTTGCCAAATCTCAGCAGTTGCAATAAACATTTATCGTTCCAATTCAAAAGTATATATAAATATTACACGACACGCTAGAATAAATTTATAAACAAGCGAAGTAACAATGTGGAAATATGAATATCAAAATACCTCATCGGTTTATTTTTAGTATTTCCAGACTGAGTTATCGTTATCATTCGTCCACAAATAGATTTCACAATCACTTCCCAGTATTTTGTATTGTTTTTTCCCATTTCCCCACTTTTCACTTGGCGTTGACACATTTTCACTTGACAAAGTGATTAATCATCACAACAAATTCGCAATTGTGAACAAATTGTGACGATAAACTCAACGGGGAATTTAATTAATGTTTACAGCGCGCATTTCGTCTGTCGATTTTCATGAAAATGAAAATCTGCCTAAAACGATATTTGTTTGCATTTTCTTGTTGCTCTTGTTGTTGTTGTTGTTGTTTTTGGGGCTGCGTCATTTGAGTTGTAAATAGAATGTGGCTAAAATTAATTTATTGCATTTTAATACCCCTGCAGAGTGCAGACAGGCGATGATATTGGGGTGTAGCAGATGTACTTGAATATTTTATGTATATGCAATTTTTGTAATTGATATTTTAATTAATCGGTGTTTATTGGCAGCTTATTTTGGATTATGCATCTACATATGTATGTCAAGCATAAATAATAATAATACTAATAAACATAAATAATATAAACTGGGAATCATAAAAATGCTAGGAATGGTAACATAGGTTATAACTTAATAATAGAAACTGCGTCATGCAAGCAACTTTCTATTTGTGTTTGACTGCATTAACAATAATTATTTTAATTTAACTATTATTAATTAATTGTGCAAATTGTTTATTTAATTTTTTGTAATTTTATTATGTTATATGGATATGGAGGGCATATTTTACAGGGTATGCTTTATTTGAGTAGTGGCCAATTTTTGAGCGAGTACATTAACCATCTGTGCGTGCACAGCAAAGACAACCTGCCTCTTAGTTCATCGAACGACACGCAGATGTCGCTTAGCTGTTAAGTACATGAAAAACAGCTTGTTTTTTCGCAAACAGAGCTCTGTTAGCCAAGACACGATCCCATTTGATATGTGAATAACGCAAGCTGTGCACTGCTTGGTATACTTGCACTTCAGAGCACTCCCAAGACATGAACCAATTTGTGTACTGGATGAGTGTGATCAAAGAGGTCGATGGGCAATCGACATCGGACTGGGACTTACCTTGCATTGAGTTCACCCTGCTCACTGTATTTCACCGTTCACCAGCAAACTCAGTCACTGTTTGAAGTCTTTATAGGTATATATGCTCACTGTTTATTTACCCGATATATCGACATACAAAATGATCAATGGAGGCAACCATCTCTGCTTTTGCAGTCCTACTGAATTTGCATTCATCTCCTTTGATCAAACCATAGATTCAACAATTTTAACTGTCAAAACAACTATATATTTATAAATAAATAAATAATTTTATAAGAAATATAACAATATAAATATTTAAATATATAGAAAACAAGTGAACTTAAACTACGACTAGGTCAGAAAGAACTCAATGAGGTTCGTCAGGCGCCGCACGTTGACGTAGTTGACCAGCACCAGGTACGCGTAGCAGGTGTATATGTACGCCCACCATTGAAAGTGCAGTGGATCCTTTGTCCAGTTGCCCGTAGTGCCCCTTCCCCTGCCCCAACGACCAAAACCACTAGGCGGCAGCAAGGCGTGGGCGTGGACATGCCTGCTTCTATCGCTGAGCAGACGACGAAAGACGGCACCACTGAGATAGACAACACTTAGCAGCAGAATCAGGCGACGCAGATGCACCAGCACCAGAGCCATGGCAAATCTTCTCTATACATCATATATATAATAATATTTTATAGTTTTCTAACTTCACTTTCGATTTAATTTGAATTGATTTACTTACTTTTATTTTCTTTTTCTTTGTTTTTACTTCAAAGTATCAGCGAATTATTTTTATACGTTTCGTCTTCTTGCTTTGCTTTGTCGTTTTGTTTTCATCGCACATTTCGCTTGCCACTAAAGAGAGTATTTTTTTTGCAGTTGGCAATGCTGCGACAGAAACTTTCGAGAAATTGGGTTCTAGAAAAGTTCGCATTGTGCTTTTTGGCGGTATTTTCTATATACTAAAAACAATGTTTGAAAATGGAAAGGTGGAGGAAGGGAAGCAACTTTGCTGTGATTATTATAGGGTGTGTGATGAACCGATTTAGATGAAATTTGGCAAAAATATAGATAATATATTAGATGTTTCAACTGTAAATTTTGATAAAGTTTTACACTGGAAGAAAAAAGTTATACAAGAAACACTATTATACAATCTTCACTAGCTTTACCTGTGATGAAATCATTACAAATTTAAACTTGAGTTACTGAAGTTTCAGTTGTATTAATATAAAGTTAATAATAATGTATATAATAGTAAAATATATGGCTATAGTCATGACTTTTACAGTTTCCCTTAGTCTTCAGCATACAAAAAAGAATCTTCCTCAAGCACCTTTATTATCTAAGGGCATCTCTGGCCTACTACCCACAATAATTTAAACAATTCGCCGGGTCTAGCAAACTATTTACCCAGCTGACAGTCGAAATCGGCACTAAAGTTCCTCAAAAGTTTGGCCCACTTTTCTGCCAAGAATTTCGAACATAAATTCCAAATGAAGAATCTCTATCATGTCTCGGGGCACTTGAGAGATCCAACCTAAGAACAACAACAACAAAAGGAGGAGACGTTGGCGGTGGCTTCTTCAAGTGTCTTTCAGCGCTGTGCCTGAAGAAGAACCTACGATTAGGGCCATAAAAAAGAGCCTGAAATAAAAAGTCGGGAGAGAAATATCAACAAGTAGCGACGGACAACGCGGCGTATGCGCAACCTTGAAATGGAATCCAAAACGCGGCGTAGCGTGGCGTGGCGGGTGTGGAAAGTTGCAACACAGTTGCGTGAGGTTGGTTAAGAACAATATTTAAATTAAATATTGGCACACACAGAGGCGAACACACACACGCACAAACACACACCCGCACACGCTTGCCACAAACTGTGTTGCAAGCGCGGCGAATGTAAACTTTGCTGTGAAATGTTTAGCCAAAAGACGCGGCGAGTCGCGTCGCGTCGAGCTGCCTGTAAATAAAAAATAGAAAAACTATTAACTGCATTTTGCGTTTATTATTATTATTTTTAGCCAAGTGACACGCGCAAATGGAACAATCGGCGCGCCTCACAGATTTGCTTCGCCGTCTTCTTCTTTCCCTTGTGGCTTTTGCGCAATAGTGCGTGTGTGTTTGTATGTGTCTGTAGGTATGTTTATGTGTGTGTCTATGTTTTATGCTTTGCGAAATAACGGTTTAAACAGGCTGACGAGGCAGACATCTTTGATCGCATCTGTTGGGCAGACGAGGCTGATTATCTAAATACTTTTATGGGCCTAATTAGCAAAGCTGTTGAAACTTTGAATCGAAAAATCATTTGCAGGCTAGAAAACTTACTATAAATCTTGAGGTATTTGCAGGGCAGAATGATTCCCATAAATCTAAGATTCATTACCGTACAGATCGTAAAGCTTTTATTTTAAGTAAAATTGTAAAACAATGTAAATAATTTAATGAAAGATAAGAATTACTGCATACATTATTATAGCAGTCAATATTTTTAAAGGAAAAACTTGCTATAAATCTTCCTGTTTACAAAATTTAGATTCAAACTTGCAACAAAGGCAATATCTTTTAGTACAAGGTGTGTGTAATATTATAGCGATCAACAGTTGCAGTAGGAAAAGTTGCTATAAATCTTTTTAATGAAGAAATATACATACCATTATAAAGTATTCTAAATTTGTAGAAGTAAAAATTGCTATAAATTTTGCAATTGGTAAAAATAGTACACAGCTGCATAATACTGTATATTTCCAGAGAGAAAACTTGCTATAAATCTTGTTATTTTCAAACTTCAATTTCAAACTTGCTATAAGTGCAATTACTTTTTATACAAGGTTAGTAAAATATTAAAGCAAACTTTATTTGTCCTGGGAAAAGTTGCTATAAGTCTTATTATCTATATAGTATTTTATATTTGTAGTGGTAAGAGTTGCAATAAATCTTCCTATTTTCAAACTGTAGATTCAAACTTGCTATGAAAGCAATTAACTTTTATAAAAGGTGTATACAATATTATAGTAATCTAAATTGTCGGGGTTAAAGTTGCTATTAATCTTTCTATAGAAGAAGAGCCGTATCTTACTATAAATGTGCGCTTAAAGCGGAATAGTATAAACCTTTGATACCTTCATCTATGACTGAAGTGGAAATATTTCCTTTAAATCATTAGATTCTAACTTCCTATTAATGAAATTATCTTTACAAACACTGGGAAACTTTGTATAAACAAGTATGCGCCAAACTATTTTTAATCAACCAAAACATAGTCCTATATCAGTTTAGAAATCAACAGCTAAATATCTAAGTTTGCTTTATAGTATGTACATATATCCTGATTCCATTGCCATCATTGCCTACATTGCCTAATTGAGTGACATCACTACCCGCATCGCTGATCGTCATGTGCATCCCCCGTTTAGTTTTATGAACTTCCCATTGCATAAGCACTGGCAACCGCCCACTACTCCCTCCCTGCACCCCTTCACTGCCCCTCTCCTGCTGCTCCCCCCTCTCCTCGTACTCCCCGCGGACACGCATAAATTACAAACTCCAAAAAGTCGTAGAAATGATTGAAAGGCCTCTGCGCCAGTTCAACTCATTCAGGCCATTCTGCGGGGCGCTCTCCCAGTGGATCATTCCGGGGGATACACGTATGATTGACCGCGCAATGGCTCAACTGGCCCAGTGGCTGCTGTTGCTGCTGCTGCTCCCGGGGATTGCGCCGGGTCTGACTTTTATGGCTGTTGGTGTCGATTTTTTATGGCCTGCCCAAAAAACAAAAAAAAAACCAAAAATTCATTTCTCGTTTTGTATTTGCTGCGTTTCGTTTTCTGTTCGTTTTCACCGATTTGTTTGCATTCGTTGTTGTGCGTTGGCGTCGCGGCATCTTCACCTCCACTCCCCTCCCTCTTCTACTACCCCTCCCCCCTCTCTCTGCCACACGCACATTGGGAAAATATTTGTGGAAAGCATGCGAAATGCGGCGCAGTTGCCTGCGTTTTAATGCAGCGTTGAAAGCTATTTGTATCTGTCGGTCAGATTAGGTTAAGTTTCCACGCCCCCCAGTGCACACCCTACCCTTCCTTACACTCCTCCTCCGCCTACTCTGCGCCTGCCCTTGCCTCCCTGCTGCCTTTGGCCTGCACACTGCAACCACTGCATGTCTTTCGTCAAAGTGTCGAGCCACTTTGTGCGCCCCGCCCACTTCCCACCTCTGCATCTGCCTGCGTCCTCCCTGCACCTTCCCCCTCTCTCCCCGCCCTTGCAGACTATTAGCTATTGATGCGCCTCTTGGATTTACAGTCGCTTCCCTCAGCTTTTCAGGCAATTTAGTTTCTTTGTCTTTGTCGCGCATTCTGATTTATGTGCAGCGTGGGGAGGGTGGGAAGGGGGAGATCTCTTTTGGCATATTTAGTGAAAATGCACACTATATAGAGTGTATATTATATATGTATCTAGTGTAAGAGAACGATCTCTGAATGAACGTCAGCTCAGCTAGCCAGATCCACATGCTTCTTCCGGTGCACATGCTGCCTGCTCTGTTCTGTCTCTTCGTCTGTCTGTCTGTCTGCTAGTCTGTCTGTCTTCCCGTCTGCCGGTCCATCTTCCCGTCCGTCTTCCCGTCCGTCTGCTGATCTGGCCGGCAGAAAGTGGCACAACGTACGTTATTTATAAATGAAAAGCGAACAAATATCGCTGCACACATCGCTGCGATCATATGTGTCGTATCTGTCGGATATATTCTCACAGCGAATATCTGAGATAAATAATTGAGTAGCACAGGGGGGGGGAGGGGGGTGGGGAAAGTTACGCGAATGGCTATATACTGTATATAGAGCATATATTGTTGTGGATGTGCGCATTGCCGAAATATTGACTCAAAGTAGCATTCACAGTTGTGTAGAATTCAAAAGGCGATCTTAGTAAAACTGCTGTCATTTAATGTCTAATATAATTCACACTATTGCTGTGGGTGTAGTACTCAAATCTTGACTGAAAGTATCAGCTGAACTTGTATAGAATTTATAATACGATTGTTGTAATATTGTCAGCATAAAATACTTTGTACGATTCATATATAATTGAAGACAAAAAACTCCATATAAATCATCAGATTCTAAATTTACACGTATTATACGATCGTAGTAATATTGACGGCATATAATAAGTTGTCAAAAAAATGTTAAATATAAGTTAAATTGAAGTTAAATTCAAAGGAAATTTAGGTTAAAAAAACCTTAAACAACATTCCATATTAATTTAATTCATAAAGTTAGTGCTTCTTAATCGGGTAGTATGGATAGGACTGGTGAAAATAGACTCTAAAAATCATCTTCATGCCAAAGTATAATAATAGTATAATATAATATATATAATATATAGTACATGTCAAAAGTATAACTTGATTTTCGTCCATTTCCTATACATCTTATCTATTCAGTTGTAGAACTGTTATACAATTTTATAAAATATTTTATATTAATGTTTTCTTAGTATCTAGAAAAGGCATCAATGATTTGTATAAAGCATTACTTGATCTAAGTTTCTTTTCTTTGTACAATATTTAGAAGTAGAATTAATTTTTCAGTAGAATTAATGTCTTGATCTCGCTTTATAACACTTTAAAGACGAACTATATCTAGGTTTTATAGAGTTTCTAACTCTATCTTCATACATAACTTCCATAATCCCCAGTCTTTAACTGTTTCTTATAATGTTTGTCGCATATTTTCCATAAATCTACAATAATCTACAAAGATCATGCTTTATATACTGCTCGCCCTTAATCGATTCTTCCATATAAGACTTAAATTTGTTCTATATTTGTATATATCACACGTGCATCCAGAAGCAGCTTCCATACTGCATCCTTAGTGCAATTCCCATTAATAACTCGTATAGTATCTGTCGCTCTCTCTCTATCTCTCCCTCTTTCTCTTTCCTTTTCTCTCCCTTTCTGTATTTTCTGATTCACATTCCCATTGACAATTTATAACCCGCTCTTCCCACGATTGCCGGCGCATATAATTCATATAATATCTGTCGCCTATATGTCTATATACCTGGCTGACAATTCAAATTGTCGATTAGTCACGCCCTCAGCCTGTCGCAGGGTATTAAATGCTTCTGCTATTTATAGACGCCCTGCCCGTCCGTATTGGGATCATAAATAAAATGGGAAATAAATGCAAAAAAATATAAAATACCTAGAGAGGTGATTATCAAGAGTGTTATACAGCCGATGACGTTGCTGCAGAGAACTAACGGCACTGCACAGTGGAACAAAACAAGCCGGAAATCAGCAACTGACCGGGACTGACCGATTTCTGTGCGATCTGCAAGCAATATATATTTGCTGAGGAG
Source organism: Zaprionus gabonicus (assembly GCA_018903695.1). Lineage (NCBI taxonomy): Eukaryota > Metazoa > Arthropoda > Insecta > Diptera > Drosophilidae > Zaprionus > Zaprionus gabonicus. The sequence goes on from JAEIFO010001557.1 coordinate 1,246,773, forward strand.
AGAACTGAGAGAGGGAGAATGCTGGGAGAGCAGCATAGAGAGAGGCAGCTAGAGGGAGAGAGATTGACTGGCAGCACACGGCGATCGCACTCTCTCTCTCTCCTTCTCTCTCTCTCTGTCGGCCCCAAAATACACCCAACGTACGCACGAAAATGCTTTTTTCTCGTGCAGGAAAATCTCGGCAGACGATTTTCCACACAGTTTTTCTTTGACAACGCGCCGAGTCGCACACGCGCCGCAACTTTGAGAAAATTTTCAAATTGGAAAATCGCCGCGACGGGGCGGATGCGTGCTGCGTTTTTTGCTAAATTTATAAATAAAACGTGCGACAGGCGCGACAAAGAAACGGGAGAAACGGGAGTAACGGGAGAATCAACGCACGGCAAAGGAACAAAACAAAAAAAGTGAAGAAAAATAAAAGAAAAAGGCAGCGTTGAAAAGATCAGCGCATAAATAAAACGCACTCACTGTGACGTGTCGCATTTGTTGCCGCTGCCACTGTCGCTGTCGCAGTCGCTGTCGCTGCCTCTGCCTGCGTCAACGTCGCGTGCCGGCGGATTATGTAAAGTGTCGCAAGCCGCAGGAAAAAGTATTTGTATCTGCAACTGTTGTTGTGTATCTGTGCAACTGTGTATCTGCAACTGTATCTGTATCTGCGAGCTGCGAATGTATCTGCAAAGTATCTGCGATCTGTCCCGATCTGCTGCGATCTGCTGCGATCTGTTGTCGCTATTTGCGGCGTTCCGTGCCCGTTCAGTTGTGTCAACTAATTTATTTTGCATCTATTGCAATTGAGCACTGGATGCATCCGTGAGATACTTAGCGCGTGTGCTCGTGTGTTTTCATTTAATTACAGCTACACTGTGTTTGTGTGTGTGTGTGTCTAAGTATTGAATTACAAGCCAGGAAAATGTCTGGCAAGTGAAATCGAAAAAAAGTGAAAATTAAGAATTGAAAATTCGGAAAATTCTTAAAGGAAACTCAACGAAGAAAGAAAAGGAAAGAGTTAAAGTGAAACGCAATTGGGGAAAGACGTAATAAGCATGTCATCCTATCGCAGTTATGTAAGTCAACAAGTTGCTCTATCTCTATCTGTATCTGTATCTGTATCTGCACCCCTAGCGTATCTGTATCTTTTGCTTTTGTGCGCTGTGTATCTGAAACGATTTGAAAAAGTTTTTTGTTTTTGCCATGTTCGCTTTTGTTTGTTTCTAATTGTTGCTGCCGCACATTGCACGAGTATTTAGCATCTCGTTCGATGCCGTCACTCGCCCACCCACACACACACACACACACACACACACCCCGTCCGCACACACACCCTTCTTCGCATTCGCATTTACGTTTTTCCTTTGGTCTCCCTCGACTTTCTGTTTGTTTTTGCCAACTTTTTTCGGTCGCGTTAATGGCCCAATTCGAATTCGAACACGAATTCCGATGTGGATTCAGCTTCGGATTTCCATGATAAACAATTGCCGAAACTTTTGCCAGACACGCCTGGGACGTAATTGATACTTGTGTGCGCTTTTGTGTTGTTTCATTTCATTAAGTTTTTCCACAACTGCTGACATTGTGCCAAGTGTTATATGTATATGTTATACAAGGATGCAAGTGTTTAGCACAGTGTTGTTGGCAGTTTCTAGGTGTGATCGTTCCAACAGGTGTTATAGTCGAGCAGGGACATGTTCAAGTAGATACTGTTATACGCGTAGCACAGTTTTGTATAACAGTATAACAGTTTTGGAAAATGAAACCTCTGTAAAGTTTAAGCAACGAAACCTCTTCACATTGAAACTATCCCCCAAGTAGCGCAGTTTTTAAACTAGTATAACAGTTATGGAAACTTCAACTACTGCCTGAAAAGAGGTAAGACATCGCAAAGAGGAAGCTGTAGAATGCTATAATACTCGATCAGGGACGTGTTAAAATAAAAACTGTTATACGCGTAGCACAGTTTTGTATAACAGTGTAAAAGTTGAAGTAAAAAATTTTCAGTAAAGCTAAATCAATGTAATCTGTTGTTTTATATTGTTACTATTTCACGTGTAGCACAGTTTTTATACTAGTATAACAGTATAACACTCATTGCCTTGACTTCAAAATAGAAACTTTATCTATTGCTAGAAATAAGCTAAACCATCGAAACAGTCTGCTTTATTTTCGAACCGTTATACTGTTATACAAGTATCACAGTTTTGAAACTAGTATAACAGTTGTAGTCATTGTTTGTGCCCCAAAGTACACAGTTTTACTATAGCTTCGCTAAGTTCTTTTAAATTCTAAAACTGTTATACAGTTATACATCTAGTACAGCCTTAAAAAAAGTATAAAAGTTGTAGTCATAGTGGGGTAAACTCTAGGAACGTCTACTAATTCTTCAATAAAGACAAAACATGCCAACATTCCTTCCTTGGTTCCTTCATCTAGAAACTGTTATACGCCTAGCTGTACCTTCCCTCCAAGTAGCACCTTCTTTTTATGCTGCCCCTGCCCCGTTAAGCCCTTGGCCATGGAGAAAGTGTGATCGCGGCGATTCGATAAACTCTCGCGCCATAAATCAATTAAAGATTTCGATGCGAGTCAATGCGAGTTGGGGGCGCCCAACGAGGGCGATCTATTTCTGGTATACGCAGACCGATGACGACGATGATGATGATTCCTTTGCTTTTTGTGTCGCTGTTCGCTTCGTTTTTATGGCCCCAAAAGGAAGTTGTAAATATTTATGGGTCGAGCTAATTAATTAACAAAGTGTGAAGTGCAGCGCGATTTGTACTACAACGAAAAGGGAAAGCTGCAGGAAGGGGTACTGAGGGGGTGGAGAGAGGTGGGGGGGAGTTTGTAACTGAATCTGGGAAGGCTGCGTCATAATTAACAGTTATTTGTCGCAGCAATTTGAAAGCCAGATTCCATAAACAACAACAACTACAACATGCCCAGACGTCGTCGACCCCGTTGTAAGGTGAGGCCACTCAAAGCGCTCCATTCCACGGAGGGGGAGAGCGATGGCAGCCAGGACGAGCTGATCGAGAGTACCAGCGATGATCTCGAGGTGGCGCCTTTATTGCCGACGACGCACGACAGCATCACGCCCAGCAGCCAGCAACAGCAACATCAGCAACAACAGCAGCAACAGCAGCAACAGCAGCAGCAGCAGCAACAGCAGCAGCAGCAGCAGCAACAGCATCAAGAGGTCAATGCAGGGAGATCCAACGATTCGGAGTACAAACTGTTCCCGGAGCTGCACAATCAGCAGCCCCGTTTGCCGACGTTCTCCGACGTCTTTGCCCAGTGCCAGGAGAGTGAACCCGTTGTGGAGAGAATGCTGCCGCGACAGACGGATTTGTCGGAGTTTTCATCCTCTACACCGGATGTGGCTGCCTCCTCCTCATCCACCTCGCCCGACTCCTCAATGTCCACATCGACATCGCATCTGTTGCCGCATCCGGATCTCTTTGGGTTGGCCGGTCTGGTGGCCAAGCTGCGTGCAACGCGCTACAACTTGAACAACAACAATGCCAATACCATGCAGCTGGTCATGGGCGAGGATCTGACCACATTCGGGCTGGATCTGGCTAGCCACGGCGACATCTATGTCCATTTCAATGGACCCTTTACGCAGCAACCGGCAGGACGCAGCTCGGCCAATTGTGCCCTCGAACTGGGCATGCGTGGCATGCGCGATGCCATGGATAAGTATCACAATCGGCCACCAGTCTGGGATCCATTTGTGCCCGAGACCCGCAATCTAGGCCTGCTCCTGCCGGCGACCAATTCATCATCATCATCATCAACAACAACAACAACACGCTAAAACGTCGATTCGCGCCTGGCTAAGAGCTCTTCAAATTGCTGTTCGTTTTGTTTCCAATTTCTTGTTTGTCTCCAAGTGCAGCCACACCCTCTCCCCCCTCCCCCAATCCCACTCCATCCCAGAGCCCCAGAGCGTACTCTCTATATAGTGAGCTATGCCGGCTGCAGTTGGATTTATTGTCGAGACCCTCACACTCCCATTGAACACTTCTACCAGAATCTCTTATTTATTACAGAAATTTTATATGTAACATACAAATATATTTCAAAATCGACAAATTTGTTATTAAAGTATACAAACTATATTATATTTGTGCTGTACAATTGGGATTCATAGGAGGTTTATATAAAGGATATTGAATCTGCATTAGAACTGATCATTTTAAATGGAGTACAGCTTCTTTAATAAAAGGTTTCTTTGGTAGATTTAACTATAACAGCCTTAGTATTAAGGAATTATATATTTTAGAAATATATTTCAAAATCGACAAATTTGTTATCAAAAAGAATCCAAACTTTATGATCTTTTGGGCTGTAGAATCGGGATTTATATGAGGTTAATACAAAGGGAACTCCACTTTATTCATACAGATTTTTTTCAAAATGGAGTGAAGGTTTCTTTGTTGATCTACCTATTCTAACTTTGGTATCAAGGAATTATATATATTTTAGAAATTAATAATTATTAAAGAATCCAACATAATTAATATTTTGGGTAGTAGAATCGGGATTGAAGGATATTGCACTTGCTATATATGGTGGGAATTCCAACTGCATTAGTACAACTCATTTTAAATGAAGAAGAGCTTGTTGCACTTTAAGTTTCTACAGTTTATTAACTGTTTCGGCTTTTCATGTACCTACTTTGGTATTAAAGAATTCGAATAAGATATTGTTTAGGTTGATAGAATCTTTTAAATTAAAGAAATGCATATTTAAATGAAAAATTCTTAAGTTGATCTACAGATACGATTATTCTAATTTGTTTCTTTAGATCAACTGAAGAAAGCAGATACGTTTATTCCGATTCGTATGTTCAGATAGACTAACATATTATAATCTTCCGATTCTTACTTATTAGTCATAAGCAGATCACTTACCTTAAATATATAGATTAAATATTTCTTTTCCTCATCTGTTAATCAGTTTCTACCTCAACACATTCCATTCGTTGCCCACTAGGCATTATCTCATCAGTTGCAGTACATTTCCAAGTCGTTCACCTTTCTCTCTCCTGATCTCATCCTCTCTTGTGCACTCTATAGATCTCTCTCCTTTTCTATCTCTCTCTCTCTCTCTCCCTCGCCTGTAGATCTTAAAGATATACGTATGAATATCTGACACTCTGACACCAAAAAACTAAAAACGATTCAAAAATAAATCATTTGTCTGGCACGCGAATGTTTTTCTGTTTTCTTTTTCTTTTCTTTTTGGTTTTCGCTATGCTTTTCTTCTGAATCAGCTTGCTCGTCTTGCCCCAGCGATTTTATAGACTCGCCCGACTGACAGACAGGCTAGGTTTTATGGCTGCACTGGGTTGTTGTTGATTCTTCTGCTTCTTCTTCGTCTTCTTCTGTTGCATATTGTAAGTGCTGTCCTGGCTAATTGAGTGCACATTAAGGCGCTGTCAGTTGGCCAAGAGACGCGAGAAACTGCACATGGAACTCTTCAATGCAGGGCAAGTTCTCTTTCTAGTAACCCTGTAGATTGCATTTACTCGATTCTACTGTCTTCTCTTTTTTTATAGAGAGTGCAAAGTCAAGTTAATCATTCCTTCCCTCACTCTACACTCTCTACTTCAAATCTTCTACTCTCTTCTGCCTTCTTTAACCTATCTCAATCATCATTCTATGAATGGTCGCTCCCACTTTTCTTCTTTCCTCCCCTTCTCCCATCTCTTCAACTGCTTTCCTTTCTCCCTCTCCCTTCATATTCTTCTCTTTCCACTCCCACTTGCTTGTTTTGCACATTGTTGTGCTATTTGCTTTGTGCATTCCATTGCAACAATTAGCTCAGCTGAATTCCCATGCACCCACTTCTTCTTCCACTCCCTTGCCCTTCTTCTTCTCCATGTTGCCCCTCTTGGTACTTAGCCGCAACGTAATGTGCATTTTTTTTATGCTACATGTCATATGCGTGGGCGCGTGCCGCATGTGGCGCCAACGTCAGCGCCAGAGTGCTCTCTCACTCTCGCCACTTGGAACACTTGAGCAATTATCCAATTGGAATTTCACGCACGACGCTCTGTTGAGAATCTCTCTAAAATCTCTCGCATCTCTCGCTTTATGAGGCTATTTTAGCGGTTTAGCTGCCATTTGATTTGGGTTACGATCAGGGCTGGAATTCTTGAGTTGTGGTGTGGATATAGAAGCTAAATTTGCTATGAATATGTAGAATGTTGTTTTAGTTATTGCTTATAATATCATTTTTTTTATTTAACCTTAATTTCTATTGAATTTAACCTTAATTTAACTAGAATTTAACCTAATTTTTACTTGAAGTTAACCTATATTTAACCTTTTTTATGACTAGTTAAATTAACGCCTTCAATCATTGAGTTATCAATGAATATATGCGCTATATGTGTTATGAATATATAGATAATTGATAGCTTTTATGTAGAATATTATTCAGTTAGATTGAAGCTCAATTTAACCTCAATTTGAATTTAATTTAACCTATATTTAACCTATTTTAAACAACTTGTTGCATTCACGCCTTCAATAACTTTGTTATCCATGGATATATGCTTTATATATGATTTTAATATATAGATAATTGTATTAAGTACTACCTATAATATTATTCAGTTAAATTAAACCTGAATTTAACAATAATTTAACCTATATTTGACCTAAATAATCTTATTTTTACATTTGGTTGCAATTACTTTATGCATATTAGCTAAATCAGTTACAGCCTCGGTTCCTTAGCATTCTATGCAAAATTTCTCCCCCTTTCATCAGCTAATCAGCTTCTCATTATGTTCCTTCTGTTTCTTATTTCTTGATTCGCATCACAAACTGTGCCAAAAAACTATAAAAAGCTCGCATATTTTGCAACATTAATTCTCGTTCTGCTTGTCTGTCTTTAAGTGCGATAGGGGCAGACTGCTCCCTCTCAGCTGCCCCTCTCTCTCTCTTCTCTGCTCTCTCTTCTCCCTTGCCCAGACCTTTCCTAATGCACTGTGCCATGCCCGAGAGATTAGAAGGCAGATGTTGAAATAATCGAAATGAATCTGTTTACACGTCCAAATTAATTGAAAAACGCATGCAACAGCGCCATTTAATTGAAACTGAAATTGAAATTGAACGCGACGAGGCGATGGGCAAAGGGCGAAGCGAGTTCAAAGCGAAATGGAGAGGGAGAGAGAAGGTAGTGGGAGAAGCTAGTGCTGTCCCGCTGTGTGGGTGACGAGAGAGTGAGAAGGGGAAGAAGGTGTCACTGATGGAAGGGAGGGAGAGTGATGGAGAAGGTACAGAATGAGGAAGCTGACGAAGAGATGAGGAAGAAAGAGAACGATAGTAGAAGAAAGGAGAAGACAGCACAAGGAAAAGAGAAAGAGGAGAGGGAAGAATGGAAGCGTGAGGTGCTGGAGAAAGGGGTAGACTGAATGGGTCTGGCTTCCCTTTACAATTGCATCTGAGGTTGATGGAATGTGGTGCGAATAATTGTCGAATGCATCGCTTAATGAAACAAATGAATGAATACACGAGAAAAAGTGCAGAAGATTGGAAAGTAGCAGGAGAAGAAAGAGAGGAATGAAGAGCAGCGTAGTGGCAACCCTAAGTGCAGCAATCTATCAAGTGCAGTTTGATGCATGCTATGTGAAATGGAAAGAGGAATGAAGGAAGCTGTGACTCAACGGGGAAAGTTGAGTGTAGAGATCAATGAAAGTGTTTCCATTCAGATGAACTTCATTATGAATGATGTTTAAAGATTATGTTCAGTAGAATACATAGAAATATGAATATAGGAAGAAGGAAAGTGAATGATACCATAGATGATCTTAATAATATGGAAGGATATCTTTAATATCATTTTTCTCCTTCCTTTTTAGGTTGAAAAGGATGTAAAGAGATTAGTCAGTATTTAAAGTAAGGAAGTGCTATAGTACAATCCTTAGCAACTTGATATCCTAACCTGATTGTAAGATTTATGAGGTAAGCAAGGAATGATAATGATGCAACTTATTGAAGCACAGAAAAGATTATCTTAACTACGAGATAAACCGAATTTAAGAATAAGGGACAGAAGGTCAGCGATAAGATTATATTGACTGCTAGATCTTTGCATGTGATTATATAGATAGATATATATAGATATATAAAGGGAAATAAATACGTAGATACACACAAATATACAGACAATGATTCTCTGTAGAAATAAGTTGTTTATTTGTGTGAATACGAATCAAACCATATAGAAATAAATATAAAATAAATATTATAAGCTAACCTAAACCCTTTATGCCTTACCTAACTCACTCTTCATTCTCTTCTTGCAGACACCCTGGAAGTCGAACCTGGGCAGTTCCTACAAAACGAGCAGCTCCACGGTGAGTAATACACTCTCTCTACCCCAGAGAAACCACCTTAACCAGTCCCATATTTCTTCCTCTCACAGTACGCTCTCGGCGCAGATCCCACAGCGCGCTACACATCGCTGGCCACGCCCAGCGCGTACAGACCCTCCTTCTCGGGAGGCACCTATCGCATCAAACGTGATCCACCAGTGGCTGCCACGCCCAGTGTAACCAGCTACGTGAGTCGCTATGGCAGCAGCAGCGCAACCAAAACAGAGCCCAAGGATGCCACCAGTTCCAGCACGGAGCGAAGTAGTCCCATCAAGAGATATGGAGGTGCTGCCAGTAAGCTGGGCAAGTACGGCCGGTCACGTGATCCCAGTCCGGTGGCACTGGAGCATACAAATCGTGGCAAGTCCAAGTCGCGAGATCCCAGTCCAGTGTTGGAAAGTGCACGCAGTAAACTAACTGGCACTGGTTATCGCAGTGGAGCCACAAGAAATACCTACGGGAATCGATATGGAGCAAGCGGAACCTCCACGGGCAGACTCAATGGAGGTAGCTCCACGCTGGACAAATCCATCTCCTACCTGACCACAAGTGACTTCCATGCACGCACTGCCAGTCGCGCCAAGGCGAGCAGAGAGAAGGAACTGGAGCCGGAGAAGGTGCTGGAGAAGGAGAAGAAACAAGAGGAGGCTAAGCAGGAGCAATCTGTTGAACAGGTTGAGCCTGTTGAGCAGGAGACCTTCATCTCTGTGTCGGTGGTTACACGTGCCACCTCACCCACACCACCGGGCAGCACTACCGTGCAACGCACGCGTCGCATTGACATAGCCAAGACCATCGAGAAGACCATACAACGCTCGACGCGACCGCGTCAGATGCTGGAGAAGGAGATACAGTCGGATCGGCTGGACGACTCAACGCGGTACCTGCGCTACAGTGCAGGAGGTGCTGGCAGCAGTTCCTCCAACTACTCCAGTCCACATCGCGATAGAATCAGCAGCCTGCGCTACAGTGCTTCTCCCTTGTCCAGCAGCGTTAAGTCGAGCCAGTCGGACTTGCCACCGGTAGCAGAAACGGTGCCCAGCAAAGGTAGCAGCAGTACCAGCACTACCACAAGCAGCACTACCTCCACTCGCAGCAGTACCAGCAAGTCCAAGTTGTCGCCGCCCAAGGCAGTGCGCTTGGCGTCATCACGTCAATCCTCAGTGGAGAACTTGGCTAACAAGCCACCAGCAGCGCCCAGCAAGGCAGAGTCACCTACCAAGACCTCCGTGGGTAGCAGCGCCTCGAGCAGCTCGCTGTCCAAGTGGCCGTGGCCCAACAAGGACTTCCGCAAGAGCTCGCTCAATGTGGGACCCACTGATCGTCCGCGCAAGTCGCGCACACCCAGCAGTGGCGCCTCGGAGTCCGAGGAGCCTAACCAGAAGGAGGACCTTAGCCAGGAGCTAGAGCGCTCACCCAGTGAAGCTAGCGTAGCCTCCTCCACAAGGAAAGTGAAACTGAGCAATGGTAGTGCCAGTAAAACCTCCACAAGCAGCTCGAGTCGCGCACTGAAAGCGCACAAATCATGCACGCCCAGCAGCAGCAGTACCTCCGCTACCTCCACCAGCGCTACCTCCACCACCTCGGCGTGCTCCTCCTCGGACAGTGAGCAGCGTGTGAAGACGCCGAGTGCCAAAAAGCCGAGCAAGAAAAAGTCAACAACCAACGGCGGACAGCAAAAAGAGAAGGCCACAAAGGAGGACAAAGCAAAGGGGAAGGTGCTAAAGAAGCAGCAGGAGGAGGAGGCACAGGTAGAGAGGGAACAGGTGCAGGGAGAGCCGGGGGTAGCCACTCAAAATAGCTCGCAATCGGCCACTGATTCACGCTCCCTTGCGCTGCAGCGTCTGTCGGCGGTATCGAATTTTTTGGCCTCGCGTCACCACGACGCAAATAGTGAACCGATCTTCCTCGAAAGCTCCGAGAGCGCTGGCGAGCCAGACACCTCAATGGGTGCCGTGATCAGTCTCACATTGGACACACGAACGAACGAATCGAAGCGAGTCGAAGCAGCTTCACCAACGACAACGACCACGACAACGAATCCCACAACGAAAACCACTACAACGAATACTTCCTTGAGCGGATCGAGCACTCATCTGCCACGCGAGAGCAGCACTTCCAGTAACGCAAGCAGAAGCAAGTCCAAGCAGCTGACCAGCGAGACGCAGCAGCAGGAGCAGCAGAGTCTGCTGGAGGAGCCCAGTTGGTGGCAGGACACAAGTCTACAGATCAATACAGCCTCCGCTTTGGATCGCGGCGAGATGCCTTACAGGTTGCGACACATTGACTCGGGGGATGAGCAGGCCTGGTGGCTGCGTGGTGCGGGGGAGGAGGATGAGGATGACACACTGGCAGAGGAGTCACATAATCCCTTGGATGATGAGCAGGATGTGAGTGCGGCTACCACACAGCAGGGCTGGTGGAGCAGCGAGGAGAAGCAGCAGCAGTGTGCACAAAATGGACATGCCTCCGAGGAGGTGCAGGTGGAGGAGGACGAGCAGTCGCAGATCAGGACCATGCCACGCAGTCGCATCTCGCCGGAACACGCGGCCTGGTGGCTGGACGAGGAGCAGCAGCAACAGCAGCAGGAGAGCCAGAGCTCCAAGCAGAATGGCTACCACAAGCAGCAGGAGAAGGAGGAAGAAGAGGTTGCCCACGTGGAGGTGACCATCAAGTTGCCCAGCCACAGTGGCAGCAGCTCGCGGAGCAAGTTGGGTCCTTCCCAGTCCAGCGATAGCAATGGCCACTGGTGGCTATCGGGTCCCGCCAAGAAACTCTTCAATGTGCAGCGCGTGGAGTCCGGCGAACGTGCCTGGTGGCAGGAGAAGGAGAACGAACCGCCGCCAGCAGTGCAGGCACAGGCACCTCCCACTCCCCCGCCCCGCATCATCAAGCACTGGGAGTCGGGGGAACGCGCCTGGTGGCTGCAGGAAGAGCAACCCGAGTTGGAGGAGAAGGTGGAGCAGCCTGCGCCTGGGCAGGATGAGTTGGACCATCAGCTGAGCAGCTCCTTCAACTTCTCCTACTCGGTGCGCCCGCCGCCGCTGGGTCAATGCGCCTCCCCCGTGCCGCCCGAGCAGGCGCAGCTGGCAGAGGCTGAGCAGCTCCTAGCAGAGGAGCAGCGCAAGCTCTGCGCTTCGCCCTACGATAACATTCCAATGTCAAAAGTTCAAAAGTCACTGTCGCCGCCAGCAGCGCAGTCGCAGTCAGCGTCGCCACCTGCTGCTGCGCGCTACAGCTGCCACTACACGCCGCCGCCACCTGCGCGCGTGGGCGAAAAGCTTTTCATTTCGCGTCATCAGAACATCGATGAGCTTTTAGGCGGCGCATGTCGCCCCCTCAGTCCGCTCTTCATGCAAGCAGCAGCAACAACAGCGTCGGAGAGCAGCGCAGCAGCAGAGCCGCCGGCGTCAAAGAACATGTTCCTGCTCGAGGAGATTACGCCGGATCAGGTGCGCATCCACGACAGCACGGCGCAGCTGCCCGTCATACAGCGCATGCAGCGGTAAGTAAAGCTCCCTCTCTCTCTCTTTTTCGCTCTCTTCACCTCTTTGTTGTGTGGTGAGTTTGGCACTCAACATGTGGTTGTACTCACGCCTCTCTTTTGCTCTCTCTCTTCCACTCTCTCTCTTTGTTTCTCTTGATCTTGCAGCGACGTGGAGTGGCTGGAGAACGGCAGCAGCAGCAACTTTTATGAGCAGCAGCAGCAGCAACCGCAGCAGCGCAGGGTAAGTGCCAATTCTTTGACTCTCTTCCCTCTCTCCCTCTTCCCCTCTCCCTCTCCCTCTCTCTTTCTCTCTCTCTTCCTTTCTCTCGTGTTGTCACACATTGCAACAATTTTGGCAACCTGCCCGTGCCGTGTTGCGTTATCGACTGCGCGACGGCGGCGTCGTCGCCACAAGACGCCCACGCGCTGCTTTATTTACAAATGCACTAGATACCCTGTAATTTAAAGAACTTAGAGTGGGGTATATTGATTGTGGCAACTGGTTTGTTAGACTTAAAGTAATGGATGAAGGCAAGCCTTAGCTGAGTGTTGTCTATCAACTTACATACCCTGTAAATATGAAAATGGGGTATATTAGGCTAGTTAACTATTACACTAAGGAGAAAAACAGCAAGGAATGCAGGCAGAAACTAACTGAAGGGTATCGTAATGCATATATACCCTGTAAATTTTAAGGTTATTGTTGCAGATACCTTGTAAATATGCGTGTGAGGTATATTAGGCTAATTGACTATTAGTTATGGCCGAAAACAGTAAGAAATGCAGACAAAACCCAACTAAAGGGTATCTTTGTGCATACATACCCTGTAAATATGCATGTCAGCTATATTAGGCTTCTTTAACTGTTACACTTGGTTGGAAACCCGCGAGTAATGCAGGCATAACCTAGCTCAAGGGTTTATTTATACATATGTACATACCCTGTAATTATGCATGTGGGGTATATTAGGCTAGTCAACTGTTTGGCTTGACTGAAAAACAGCTAGGAATGCAAGCATAACCCAAATAAGGAGTATATTAATGCATACATACCCTGCAAACACACATGTGGGGTATATAAGCTACACCTAGGGGTAAAAATAACAATGAATGCTTACATAGCCTTGCAGAAGCTTCCCTAAGCACACACATACCCTATAAATAAGTAACTGGGGTACATAAGCCGAGTTAGCTACTTCAAAAAAGGTCACACCTGCTTTACTAGTCACTTTATCTCAATTACGAACTCAAAATTTATTTGCAAATAATTTTATATATTTACTATAAAGTGTGGCTTCAATTGATGGAGCAACCCTCGTTGTGCGACAAGGTAAGGAAGCTACAAACTCTCACTCGTTCCTTCTCGCTCGCATCTCGCTTGCTTATACGATATGCAGCTGATCCTTCTTTGTTATCTGCGATTTTGGCAAAGGGCACGGCAAGTCACTTTAAGCCCGGCACACACACACACACGCACACACACGCACACCCACTTCTTGCGCCACTTTGGGGGCGCATTATCTGAGCGCCAGCATCAGCATCGGCATCTCCCTGGCGCAAGTTCGTCTCCAATGACAGCTCTCGGTGTGGCCCTCCACGTGTTTGTGTGACTCACAAAGCACAACACGGAAGAGTCGAAATTATTATCTTAATTACAAGAATTCAGGCAGAGACGCACAGTGGGGCAAAAGAAGCGATTTAGGGGAACGTAATTGAAAAAAAGGTTAAATTAAAAACAGGCAGGGAGATATAATCATCCGATCCTGATGTAAATCCAACCTAATATGGCATATAAAACTTATATTTCCATTTCATACTGCGCATATTACTAATTTAATTTCACTACCTTCCCCTTCTTCCCACTGTGCAACGTCGCAAACTTCACGACTTTAGCGACAGTTGCACAGCTGCAGCTGCAGTTCTTGTTCTTGTTCTTTCCTTTCTTCTACTTTTCTTTCTCTCGCTCCAGTTTTGTTTTTGTTAAAATGGGTCATAAAGTAATTAACATGCACATAAAGCTAAGTCAAGTGAGCGAAGCGCAGAGCTTTAACTGTAAAGCCGACAAAGGTTAGCAGCGGCGTCGCAGTCGCAGTCACCGTCACAGTCACCATCACCGTCACGAGGGGCAGCGTTGCGTTAATTTAGCCTTTTTGCAGTTGAGCATGAAGATTGCAAATATTTGTTCTGTTCTGGCTTTCTTGGGCAATTGTTCTTGACTTTGTGTGACCATTAAAAAAACCCATAAAGAACGTTCAAATCGAAATGGAAAGTGCATTCAACTCGTCGAACATCGGGAATATCAAAAGAATATCAGCATAATACATTAAATTGTGTTTTACAATTCAACTCTGACATCTGTGATTAGTCAGCGGAAAGTAGCCAAAAATAGCCGAAATTTAGCTGGCATTGAGGCGTGAAAACAGAAAATACCCGAAAAATTACACAGAGTACCGTCTATAAACACACACGCACACACACACACGCTGTGCTCCATTTGGCAGATGTAAATACGCAATTGTCTCTCGTAATGAGCAACAAAAACAACAACAAAGTTGTCGCCTCAACTAGCGAAGTGACTCACGCGATGCTTCTCAAGGCAACTGAACTCAACTTATGCGGTGTCTTCACTCTCAGGCAATGCCAAATTTTATCACTCATTTGAATTTACACTCAATCGATTCAATTAACTGTTATCGGCAAAAGGAAGGTCACACTGTGCTCTCTCTAAGTGTGCTCTCTTGATTTAATTGCATATCATTTGCGCGGGCTCCTCTCCCACTCTCCCTTTCTTGTTGTTGCTGGACTGCACGCACTCTGGCAATGCCGAATTTCATCACTCATTAGAATTCACTCTAAGCACGACTTGCTCTCCCTCGCTCTCTCTTGATTTAATTGCATATCATTTGCGCGGGTTCCTCTCCTACTCTCTAAGCTGCACGCACTCTGGCAATGCCGAATTTCATCACTCATAAGAATTTACTCTAAGCACGACTTGCTCTCCCTCGCTCTCTCTTGATTAAATTGCATATCATTTGCGCGGCCGCCTCTCCCTCACATGTTGTTGCTGGACTGCACGCACTCTGGCAATGCCGAATTTCATCACTCATATAGAATTCACTCTAAGCACAGTTTACTCTCTCTTTTTCTAGTTCGCTCTCTTAAAATTAAGTCTGATTTAATTGCATATCATATTATTTGCGCGTCCCTCTCCCTCACTCAGTCTACGTCTGTCAGTTACCTCCTCCTTTTAAGTTCCTCTCTTACACCTCTTTCGCTCCTCCCCTCTCACACTCCCTTTTTTCCACTCCCTCTTCCTTGCTTGCAGTCCTGCACGCACACACACCCACAAAGCGCAGTGCACACACGCCATAGGCACAGATCTTCCTCTCTTCCTCATTTCACTCACCTCCCTCTCTCTCTCGCACACACACACACCTTCAAATGTCCAGCTAATGATAGGCTAACGCTCAATCAACGATAAAACTAAATTGTGGCACACGCGCGTCTGCTGCAGCTGAGCTATTTTTAGGCGGGCACTCGCTATCAGTTGCAGTCGCACGTTGCACGTTGCACGTTCAATTAAAACCCAAAGGTAAAGAGCAGCAACAGCAGCAGCAGCAGCAACAACATGTTGCTGTAGGTGCAGCGAACGCAAACTCACCTGACCACAAAGCACGCGAACACACAGCCAAAGATATTCACCACAGTACTCACCACGCACCACAACCTGCCTCAAGTGCGCACTTACGTCACGTAACGCATTGGCGTCATTTACCTTTGCCTAGCCGGCACCTTACGTCGTTCAGTGCGCTCTCTCTCCCCACTCCATCTTCACCTTCTCTTCGACGACGACGACGACGACGTTGGCAGCGCTGCCGTCGGTTTTGGTGCTTCGCATTGCCCACAAGCCACACGACAATTTTGTGGCTTTTCAGTTGCTGTCCGACCGCGCTCAAGTTTGGACGTTCGTTCGCCTCACTCGTTCTCACTCTCTCTTACGCGAGTGTAACGGAAAACCAACAACAACGAAAACGCAGCTGCCGCTCAGCTGCGCGCGTCGCGCTCTGCCCCGTGTTAAAGTGAGTGTGTGTGTGCATTGGTGTTGTTGTTGGCAACAACAAACACTGCATTAGTTGTTAATTACACGGCATGAAAAGATAATAAAAGAGCCACAAAAGAAGGCAACAAATTGTGCAAAATTGAAATTGAAAACGAAAAATAATTAATAATATTAATTTGACAGTGTGTGTGTTGGTGTTAACTGGGCAACATTAGCGCGCAGACAAATTGTTGAAATTGCAATTTATTTTAAATATTGATTTTTGCGTGTCACTGTGTCAGTGTCAATGAGAGGAGGAGAAGAAGAGCTTCAACTGTTTAAAGTCTTCATAAAGCGCAATTGTTGTTGCGTGGGACGTCATTCAAATGCCCTCTCCCTCTTCCTCTCCTTCTCTTTGAGTTCAACTCAAACTCAGTGTCAAAAGTTCTTCAGCAAAAGTGAGTGAGAGGGATGCAAATAAAGACAAACAGCTGTTGTTGCTGTTTGCCTGCACTGCCTGCGCTCTCTTCCGCGCTCTCTCTCCCACACACACACTTACGCTCTTTTGATCTGTTTGAGCCTGTTGCCCTTCTTAGCAGAAGGAGAATGAGCAGCAAAAGTTAAAAGAGAAGGAGAAGGAAGAAGCAACAACTAGCAAATAGTGACACTAAAAATTGAAATAAACGAAGCAAACGAAAATCCACACACCGAAAAACCGGAATTGTGCAAATAAATCTCGATATCAACGGTGCCGGGACTGTCTCTCTGTGTGTGTATGTGTGTGTTGGTGTTGGTGTGTGTGTTTCCTGCTCTGCTTCGTTTCTTTGTGCCTTCTTCTCTGCCTATATTCGTCTTTGCACACAAACACAACAAGGAAGCGCATCGAAAAAAGAAAATCATTATTATTTATTTTCACCCATTAATGAAATTACTCTTTCGGTTTTCCCTTCCCCCTCCCTTCTCCTTTTTACATGGGAAACTCTTGAGTGGATCTGCAATCTGTCGCCTCGTAACCCACAAAGTACTCGGAACTAAGTCAATCTTTGCTCTGCTCCAAATTCCACAGTCTTTGCGAATTAAACATAATTGCATTATAAAGCACATGACCAACTTGAACCTCACTGAGAATCTTCTGTCCCTCTCCCCCTCTCTCTCACTCTCTATACTAACTTTATTTATGCAAATAAAGTTGTGGAATTTATAATGAAGCAGAAAACAAAAACAGAACGCAAGCTGCGCTATCTGTGCAAAAAAAAAAGAGAAACAGAAGATGAACTAAGAAAAGAGAAGAAGGGGAAGGGAGGGGGAGGGGATACAAACCTCATTTAAACGCGGTTAGGTACGTAGTACCTGACACTAAGCAGCGCTTCAATTTAGTTATAAACAAATGAGCAGAAGAGGAGAGAGCGCAATAAGTACAGTGACGGCAGGCAGTAAGCGGACAGTAATTAAAGACAACCCAGAAATCAGATATATAAAGTGAATATATACCTAGATATACATATATTATTTGTATATATTTTATATAGAAGAGAATAGTGCGCACTAGGTACAGTGGCTGCAAGCAGTATGCGCACATTAGTTTCTTTTAATTTCACTTGATCCTTTATAACAGTCAGATATATACCATATATATTAGTGTAATTTGTACAGTCTATTGCTATTAGATCAATATATACAGTGTCTGCAAGCTGTAAGCGTACATCATTACGACTATAATGCGAGGCAACCTAATTTATAAATATGTGAAGGCTGATTTTTAAAGAGATATAGGAAACTTTTTGAAAAAAAACACATCAATTTCAAAAAATTGCATGAAATCTTTATTTGAATCGATATATCGGTCTATATAATTTAATGTTTGTAGATTATTATTATTATTATGCATATATAGTACAATTTACAAAATATATATTTAACTTACTAGTTCACTCTTCCAAACCTCCACGCCACTGTGCGCTAACTTCTTGCAGCCACTACACTACACGCTAAACGTAGTTACAATTTTAATTATCTGTCAGCGTAATCTTTGCCCAGGCGCTGCTGGCGACAGCGACAGAGACTGCGACGTCGTCCGCGACTGCGACTGCGAAACACTTGAGCAGCAGCAAAAAGAGTTGAAAAAGTTTGCTGTTGTTGGCTTTGTTGGCTTCTTCTGCAGCGCTAATCCAATTTTTTTAATTGTGTGTCGAAGGAAAGGAAGTGTGTGAGAGAAGAAGGAGAAGGGAAGGAAGAGGGGAAAGAGAGCACAAAGTGTGTGTGTGCTGGGGGAGGCTAAGAAAAGCGCAGAGCACTTGGCTTAGTTCGAAGCTTAAGCAACTACAGCAGAGATTGCGTGTAGAGTGAGTGAAGTGTAGCTACCCTGTAAACATATTAAACACTCTTTAAAATTGTGTTGTACTTGTACTACCCTTCCCCTTTACAGTGTATTGCCAGTCACTTATTTGCTCTGCTCACTTGATTTCTTGCACATATTTTCGCCTAGTTTGACGCGTTATCTTTTGTCCGCTTATCTGGCTACCGCGTTCTTTTTCTACGTCTACTTAGCTACAGTCGTTGTCGTTGTTCTCGTTGTTGTTGTTTGTTCTATAGGCCGTGCAAAGTCAAGGTGAGGTTAACCAGTCTGGGATCTCTCTAACTCGGTCTATTTGCCAGCTGACAGTTAATTATAATTCGCATCTGATTGTCAAATTAAGTTTCTTGTCTCGTTGCGTGGGAAAACCTTTTTTGTGGCTTACATAAGCCGACAGTCTCTGTCTACAGACTCTCTACAGTCTCCACTATCCACTTACTGCTAATCTTTTCGCATTTTCGGCTCATTAGCTAACAAAGCGCATTAGGGTAGTGAGTAATTTCCCTTTTGCATTTCGCGCATACATCATATATACGATATAAACTCGCATATATCTTTCTTTTTGTCAGACATATACCGATAAACAATGAAAGTGTTAGTGCGCCAGCCACGCCCTACGCCTTGCCTACGAAAGTAAGACAAAGCTTCGTCGTCGTCGAAAAAGTGGCAAAAATTATACGAAAAATTGTTTGGTTGCCTTTCTTTCTTCACAAGTCTCGCGGGGTAGAGTCGCTTGGACGCCCTGCTAAATGCTATTGGGGTCAGTTGTTTAGTGCACGCCATGAGCGACCATATCTTTACATCTATATATCCATATCTATGTCTGGTATTCGCTAGAAAAATAAATAACCTATTAGCACGAAGGTTTTTTGTTTTCCTTTTTTTTCTTCTGCTTCCAGTTTATTGATTTTCCTCAGCTACACGCGATTTTCTTTCTTTTACTTTCGTTGGCATAGATCGCCTGCGCCGTTCTGCTTGTTCTGTTTTCTTTTTCACTTAGCTTTCCTAAGCGTGTCTAACATTGAATTAGAGTACTTACATATTTGTTTATACTAGAAAGATTTGAGAATTTTCATATTTTTTGCTTAGGTTGCTTAGGTCTTTGCCAGCAAGTGGGTCAAAGGAGGTCTAAGGGAGGTCTAGTGTAGGTTTTGCACTGAAAAGAATTTAGGGTTGTGAAGTAGGGTATTAGAACTTATAAAGAATAGGACAGAAGGCAAAAAATATAGTAGCTTTACTATATCCAATGGAATATCTTAGGTTGGAAACTATATTATGAGTTTTTTAGGTTTCATTTATCACTCAAATCGGAAAAATTCTGGCATAGGTCATATCCATGCCAATTCTTTAGTATATTATATGAAATTTCCAAATTGAACAACTATATTATGAGTTATACGATTCCAACAACTTAGAAAGATTCTGGTCTGAGACTAATCTATATCTATTCTTTACTATATCATATATAACTTCTCAATCAATCAACTATAACGTGAAGTTCACGATATCGAGTGTTACTTAAAATTAGAAAGAATCTCGCAAAATGCAGATCAATATATATATCTCACTATATCATAGTAAATTCACTAATTAGACATATACTAACATATATAGTTCATTTTATTATACATAGTATGACTTATAACGGTTAAAATTGATAATTAACTTTAATTTAGTGAACATTTTCTTTCGACTCTCTCTCTCTCTCCCATGCTTTCGGTTTCTCCAAGTTTCTTGTGCTCTAATGAAGTGATAACTGAATACATCGTCCGGCTTCACTTATCAGTGAAATTCAACAAATTTTCTGTGATTTTTATCGCCAGTTAAAATGCATCGTCAACGGTTTTCAATAGTCAATATAATCGTAGAGTAGTTGGCAGCCCCTGAAGGGTCTATAAAATGCAAAGCACTTTGATTGTGCGGCCATAAAAAAGTTTATGGCACAAAAAGTGACCATAAAAACAATTAGGTAAAAACGAATCTCGAACGAAGTATGAGAGGGAGAAAGAGAGGGGAGTAAACCCCAATCGAATCTCTGGTTAGGGAATCTTTTGCTCATCTGGTGACCTCAAAAGAAGATGCAGAGAGAGAGAAAAAACTGTCGATTTCAAAACGATTTGCGGTTTTGTGCGCGCAATAAAATCGATTACCTCATGAGGGAAGGAGTTGAGGGGGAGTATGATGAGTATGATATGTGGTAAAATGAAGATATGCAACCTTGAATATGTACAAAGAGAGCAGGAACTTGTGTCTGAAGACAGATATGCAAAACTTTGTATATATCTGTAGATGTTTCTTTTGTTGTTGAAATTCCAATCCTGAGTTCAAGATCTGCACTTTTTTGTCTCTTCCCATTCCAGTGCTAAGTTCAAGACCTACTGTTTTTTCTCCCTCTCTCCCCATTGCCAGTGCTTGTCAGTCTGTCAACTTGTCAGTCGTACATCAATTGGTGACCTTTCACACGTCTCTGCCTGAGGAGGCAACACTTTGCGATAGATAAATATAAACATGAGATGCATTTTCAAATCAATCAACCTCAACTCGACCCCAACTTGACCTTGCCTACCTGTTCGGGGGAGGCGTTGCAACTGTCTGTCGCATGTTGCAACACATTTTGCGGCAGTTCAAAATCCCCAAACTCAATGGCGATTTATCAAAAAATCATTTGCAACATTTTGCTGGCGATGTTGGGTTGCATGAAATCTGCATAAAATTAACGCCGTCTCGCTTACTGCTGGAGACCATTGACCATGCCATGCCAGACCGTGCCGTACCGTGCCATACCATGCCATACACTCCCAGCCAGGTCTTTCAAATATTTTTCATAAAATTCAATGAAGAAATTGTTCGTCTGTGTGTTTGTGTTTGGTGCATTATGACTCGTCTGGCTTGATTTATGTCTTGGAATTGCTTGTTTTCCCCAACTCTTTAAAGATGCAATCGAAATGGAAACTCCAACAAGAGGCCTGCACAATTTATCATGACGGTGAAAAGATCAGCTAGAGAGAGAGAGAGAGAGAGAGAGAGAGAGAGAGAGGGGGGAGTAGGGGAGTTATGAGATGAGTAAACTCACGAAAATATTTGCCAGAACATTTGTGCAAACAGGCAAACAGTGCGTATGATTAACGTCGCGTTGATTTCGTCAACAGCAGAGGCCAGAAATATAGCCAGCTTATGGCTAAAAATAGCTGAAATTGAACGTGTTCCCAATTCCAAATGAAAACTGTCACAAGCACACACACACATACACACGTACAGTGTGGAAAACTGGGTCATTTACGGGGCAACATTTGCATTTTCGTCTGCCAAAAAGTAAAGTTCCTTTATTATTATTACACGATGATTACAATGATTACGATGATTATCGGCTTGTTGTCATTTTGCCGATTGCATAAGCGACAAATCGTGGCCAACTTTTGTCCCACTGCACAATCAAAATATTAGTCACGCACACACACAAATTAGTAGAACAAAGCTCTGTAGGTGTGTGTGTGTGTGTACGATATTTATATATCGTATTTTGTAAGAATTCATGTCAACTGCATTAAAAATAACCACAAGTTGCCCGAGCAGATGCCCCAATGCGAGACCTGTGCATGAACTGGGCAAGTTTTAGAAAGAGAGAGGGAGCAAGGAGAGAGGGAGATAGAGGTGTAGATATACCGAGAGTTACGAGCTGAAAGACACGACTAACAAATGCAGAAACATGCTGAGGAAAATTTACTACGGATGCTGTGGCAATTTATCAACATGACTAAATATTCCAGGGCAGGTTGCGAGTGGGAACCTATATAGATTAAAAATATTTTGGGGAATTTCATTAGTTCTTCAAATCTTTGCTGTGATTGCAATGAAATCCCTTTTGATTATCATCTTAAATATTTATCCAACTTTGATATTTTCAGGTTTTTTTTTCTAATTGAAAACTTCAACATTTATCGTTGATCTTCAGACAAACATATTTACATTTATCTTGGAGTCAAGCAATTTATTAGTGTAGTAACCTAATTTCTTGTGCTGCTGCTTGACACTTTCATCGGGTTCTGAGAGGGAAAGAGGGGGAGGGAGGGGGAGAGAGGAAAGGGGGGAGAAAGAGAGGAAAGTGTGCCCCTTTTATGAACTGCATAAATTATGATGATCACTTCAAACCTTTTTTAAGTGCTACCGTTTCATCTGCATTTGAATGCAGCAAGAGGAACTTACTCTACCTCTCTCTCTAACTCTTTCTCTCCCTCTCTGTCTCTTTCTCTCTGCCCCTCTCTCTGATTCCCTTTTGACCCCCTTCTGAGTGCGAAGCCCTTGCAATTGCACTTTTGACACTTGGCACTAGACTGAGCCGCGGAAATGTCACGTGAACACGTTGCTCGCGTTTCATTTCCGCTCTGTACCGTTACAGTGGTCGCTCCCCCTTCCCCTTCCCCCTCTTTCTCACTCTCTTAACCCTTTTCTTACTACTGCTTGCGCCGCATAATGAGTTGGCATTCTTGGACAACGCATCCGTCGCATACACAATCAGCTTTGGAGCTCGCTGCGACGTTCAGAATTCAATAAATCAAATGCCTCCAGTCCGAGTCCAATCCGAGTCCAATTGGAGTCCGGGGCACACGCACATTATGCGTTGGCATGCCACAGCTATCTATGCAGCACTGCATGTGTATCTGCAGCCAGTATCTGTAGCTGTATCTGTATCTGCAGCTTGTATCTATAGCTGTATCTGTAAATGTATCTGTGTCTGTGTCAAAAGCGTTTAACCGTTCGTGACACAATTCTCTGGCTCCGTGTGGCACAAACTCGTTTCGAGCCCTATTAGAGTACAGACCATCGTTGTTGTTGCTGCAGTTGTTGTCCCTCTCTGTTGTTGTCCCTCTTTGTTGTTGTTGTCTCTGTTTTATTGGCAGCTGAAATTATTTTTAAATGCAGCCGCTTAACAATTTCATGTGCTGCACACTCAGTCAGTCAAGAGGTCAAACAACTTTTCTACTGATTGCTCGACAGGGTACCCCTTTGCCCCACCTCCTCCTCTCTATCTCTGCCTAATTATTTGGTCATTTGTTGGTTTATTTGTTTACACCTCCCCTTCGTACTGCATGTGAGTTCAGTTCAGTTCAGTTGAGTTGAGTTGAATTTCCTTCTTTCGGCGTGACAAATTGCCTTGGAATGTGCCCCGCCCCCTTAACTGTTTCTTTTCCTATATCATTCCCCTATTTTGGTATTGTCCCCCAAAAAACATATATATTCACTGTCTACTGAAGCGAGTCTCAGCTGAAATTTCCATTTGTGGGCTTCATTTTGCGCATTCTGCGAATTTTCTATTGCGTTGCCCGTTTGGCTTTATGTCTTTATTATTCGTTTCGATAAGTATCGATTGAATTGCTTGTTCCCCAAGCCTATAAGTATGGTAGGTACATCTTGAACTGCGTGGATGTAGCGATAAGACAAGCCCCTGTGGCGTTGTACAAGCACCTAATGAAATTGTCCGATTGCCCGAACTTGAATTATTGCACGTGTTCTTATTCCCTATAAAATTAGCTAAAGATCTTGGTATAGTTAGGCATTTTTATTTATTTTTATAGGCATAGTCAGTAGTAGAAGTGAAAAGAAATTGAATTCTTTTTGTTTATCAATAATTTGTCATCATTTGGAAGGTGAACGTGGAATTTCAATTGATTTCTACATAAATGTATCTTAGATCTTGAGATAACGAGTGGAAGAATGTTAAAAAGTATAGAAGAAACTGGAATTTTCTATTGAGCGTTTGTTTATCTACAATTTGTTATTATATTGAACTTGGCTGGGGAATTTCATGAGTTTCTAATGAGGCTATTCAATATAAATTAGCTTGGTTTGGGTTTCAGTGGAAACAGATCTTGAGTTTGAAGATAAAGAGCAGTTGAATTTAAATAGAAACAGAATATAGCAGAGATTTACAGCTGAATTTTTCTTATCAATTTTATCTGTCAGCATTTTTGAGTTAGTATTGAGATCTCAAGAGATTCTTCTGTAGAATTGTAATATATAATTGTGAAGATCTAAGGAAAGAAAGTTATAAAGAGGGAATAAGAAGGAATATTCTATTGAACTTACTGTTGCCTAAACTTTTACATTATTACGAAGTTGTTCTACTAATTTTACAAGATTATACAATCGGGTACCAATTTATAGTCTAGATCTATAGATTGGAACTTAATTAAATAGGAATAGCATAGAATTATCTATCGAATCATATTAAATCCACAATTTTTTATCTTCTTCCTCCAAATCTATGCCAGGAAACAGTCAGTTTGCATATCAAACTTCCTCTTTCCCCATTCCCACACACAATAGGTTCACGTTCCATACTACACATTATGATTATAACATTATTGTCATTGTCTAATTTAGGGCGTGGGCCATGGGCAATGGGCGTGGCCTGGCTGTTCACAGTAGCTGTCAATTAGTTGAGCTTGTGAATTGCCAAGTTATTGACAGAAATTTGCATAATTGATGGCAAAAATCTGTTGGCAGAGCAGAGGATAATAATGCAAACAGGCAGAGAAGGAGAGAGGGAGAGAAGGAGAGAGAGAGGGAGAGATGCAGAGAGAGAGTGGGGAGAAGGAAGCTGGAGTTGGCAGAAGTTGCTGTTGGGATGTTGCAACATGCAACGGGAACAAGACATAGCAAGATGCCAGTGCCGAGACCGCAAGACGGACAGGCAGGCAGACGGAGAGGCAGACGAGACAGTGGTGTAGGGGCAGAGAGAAGGACGGACTGTGGGACAGACAGAGACGGACAGTCTGAGTAAAAGTGAAAGTTCATTTGGCAAGTCAAGGCGAGCTGAGCAGAAAAAAGAGGAGACCCAAAGAGAGCTGCGAGTTTCCTTGAGCCAGCGGGCGGGTTTCATTACCTGACAACGACGACGGCAGCAGCAGAGGCAGAGGCAGCAGCAACAGTTGCTGTTGCTGTTGTTGCAGTTGTTGTTGCTGCTGTTGCTGCTGCATTTGTTGTGGGTGCCGCTGCCAAATTGCGCGACTGCTGCAGCATTTGCATAAATTATTAACCATTTACCATTTAATATGGCCAGCATTGTTGGCGGCGACGTCGATGCTGACGCTGACGGCGACGGCGACGTTGGCAGCGTTGTCGGCGCCATTGTCGTAATTTGTAACTAAATATGCGACGTTCGACGTCGCTCGCATTGACTTAACAACTTGCAACAGCAGCAACAACAACTACAACAGGCAACAGCAATTGCCGCCACTTAGCCAAACGTTTTTTCTTTACTATAATATTTATTTAATTTCATTAAATTTCTGCACGTCGCCAATAAGGAAGCCATAGCCAAAAAATGAAAAAGAAGCAAAAGAAACATAAAGAAACGAAAAGAAACCCAAAGAAAACGAGGCAAAGCGCAGCAAAAGCGTAAAGCGCAAAACGTTTGCCACTTAACTTTTTTTGGTCGATCGCAAAACCCTTTGGAATTGGCCAAGCCAAGTTAAGTTCCGCCTCTCCCTAAATGTACGTGTAGCGCTATCTCACTCGCTCCCTTCCTCCTTATCCCCCTCTCTCTCTCTCCCTCTCAGACTGTCCTGTGTGCGTGAAAGTAAAATGCTAAAGAAAATCGCCAAGTTTATTTTCAATTTCGTTTGAGTCCAAGACGAGACTGACTTCTTGACTTTCGCATGATGGAGAACAAGTTGTGCTTGTTGTTATTGTTGTTGTTGCTACTGGAGTTGTTGTTGTTGTAGTTCTTTGGCTGGGTTGTTGGTGTTGTTGTTGTTGTTGGCAACCACTTTTGAAACACCTGCCCTGCGCTGCAAAGCAGCCTGGCAAAAAGTGCTCGAAATTACTCAAGGGAGTCGAGTGACTTGACTGTAGATGCTGATGGAGCTGAAGGATACCCTGTAAATGCAGTGGGGTAGCTTGCTGGTGATACTTTACACTTTATTCGCCTCTCTACTCTACGGTCTACTCTACTTTACACTCTACTCTACACTCTACTCTACTTTACACTCTACTCTACTTTACACTCTACTCTACTTTACACTCTACTCTACTTTACACTCTACTCTACACTCTACTCTACACTCTACTCTACACTCTACTCTACACGCTACTCTACACGCTACTCTACACGCTACTCTACACTCTACTCTACACTCTACTCTACACTCTACTCTACACTCTACTCTACACTCTACTCTACACTCTACTCTACACTCTACTCTACACTCTACTCTACACTCTACTCTACACTCTACACTCTACACTCTACTCTACACTCTACTCTACACTCTACACTCTACACTCTACTCTACACTCTACACTCTACTCTACACTCTACTCTACACTCTACACTCTACACTCTACTCTACACTCTACACTCTACACTCTACACTCTACACTCTTCTCTACACTCTACACTTGCTGTTACTTAAACTCCTCTCTACTCTGCCTAAGTCTGTCTCTGTAAACTTTTTTCTGCATTCAATACCCTGTAAACAGAATTAAGCTCTTTTTTCATGCAACTTTAACTCCACCTTGGCCTTTTTATAGCCACAATGCAACTTCCTTTGCGCGGTACTCTTTTCCTCTCTCGTGCTCCTTCTTCCCTCCCCCCTCTCTCTCTTATTCTCTCTCTCTCCCTCTAAACTTGTCCCTTTGTTGCTGCTGCACTTCCTTTTTGGCGAGAAACCCTCACGAAACACTTAACGAGGCGACTTTGTTGTTTTTTTTTATTCTTCTTTTTTTTCATCGCGCATTTCCCGAGAATCTTCTACACCGTCCAACAGCTGTTCACGTTTTACGTTTACACAATACTACAAGCTCGCAGTACAACAAAAGTCTTTATACATATTTTACTTTTATTTGTTGTTCCGCAGTTTATTAGCTTTTTTACGGCTTTCGTTTTAATTTTATTTCGTATTTTTTCGTATTTTGTATTCTTGTTTTTTTCTCTCATGCGCTTCGCTTCGCAGTGAATTATTGCAATTAAGCGCAGTTTTTCTTTTTTTGTGGCTTTTTAAGAGTCGCCGCCGCCTTCTGTTTGACCCCCCTCCCGATCTCTCTACGCCCCTTCCGTATCGAATTGGCAGCTGCGTTTAGAGTGCCAAAGTGGCGAGTTAGTAGCAAATATTTAATAATTACACGTTCTCTGGGTGTGTGTGAGTCAGTGTATGTGTGTGTGTGTGTGTAGCAGAAATTACAAAGTGTTTGCAGTTTGTTGTGCCGCATGGGGCAATTAAGAGAACCGTCGCGAGCTACGCAAATTGGCCAAATACGCAACAAGTTGAAACATTTCCGAGATTTGGAGAAGGGGAATGGGGAATTGAATAGTAGTAGAATTCAACTACTCAATTTGTTTGCTATGGCCAAGCTTTAATTGCGAGCAATTAAAACGGGTGACACTCGAGTGCAAAACGAATAGTCTGTGGAGCACATAAATGATTTGTTGGTTGTAGGTCGATCTGGAGTGGCAGAAGTGAGAGGCATATTGAGATTGTTTCTATATGGATTGTCTAGTGATTTAGTAAAGGGGCTAAGAACTCAAGTTAATTAACTTGTTTTGGTCAAGAACGTTTTAGGTTTTTTAGATATATATTCGGTGCTGTATATGATATAAGATTCAATGTCACATATATATTCTGCTTTATGTATGATATACCATGATCAGCTTTGTTCCGACTTTTGTATCCAAACAGATAAAGTTATATCTCAAGTTCTTTTATATATATCACAGATATGTTAGTATGATATTTTAGGTTTAATTTGCTCAAACTAATCTAGTTTTTTTCTCAAGTTCTTTCTCTTATGTCACTGATATATTCACTTTTATATGTCATATACCATGGCCAGCTATGTTCGGTCTGTTGTAGGCAAAACAGATCTAGTAATATCTCAATATATCACCGATATATTCCATTCTATATGTAATATACTTTGGAGGTCTAGGAAAGGTTTAATTTAGGTCAACAGATCTTGTTATTCTTTAAGTTCTTTTAAATTGTACTCCCTTATATCATATTCAGGCAAATATACCTTGTTTTTTCTCAAGATCTTTCTAGTTATTCTCTCTCCTATGCCTTATCACATATTTAGACTTCTCTACTTACATCTCAATTTCTTTCTCATAGTTCTCCCATATATCACAATCAAAACAATTACGCTTTGTAGTTTTCGCTTCGTTTGAACTCCTTTCCTGCTCAAGTTAATGATCTCTGGTTTCTTAACCAACTGGTCTAAACTTGACTCTGACTCTTTTATTCTAATTATGCCTTATGCCTTACGCATTTTCTCTTGTTACCACATCGAGTTTTCCCTTACATAAGTGCGAGTTCTTCTTGTTTGAGCGAGTGCGAGTGCCGAGTTCAATGTCAGTTAGCAAGTGCTCCCAAGACAACTTTGTGCGATGGGGGGCAAAGTCGAGCAACATTAGAGAGTCACGTTATAGGGAATGCGCACGGGCAGACGCACACAGACAGGGCCATAAACCACTGCACAACAACAGCGACAACAACAACAACAAAGAGACTTTACACAACAACAACAAAAACAACTACAAACAGATTTGCATAAACAACTTACGCACATTCCGTCGCCCATTTAGCGGTACTTGTAGAGGAGAAAGAGACAGAGAGAGAGAAGGAGACCGCTCCAAGACTGGCCAAGACGGCGTACACGTTGCCCTGCTTTTCTCTGCCTCTCTCTCTCTCTTTCTTTCTCCCTCTTTCTCCCTCGCACTCTGTGTGTTTTGAATTATTTTTGGACTTGATTTGCTTTTGATTTTGATTTGAGGCGATGCGCTCAGCATGTTGATGAAAGCAGCGCAGGCAATGTAGCAGAGGAGAGCAGGGCGGCTCGAGAGGGGCGTGTCAGTTGGCCGTTAAACTGACATTGAATCGACTGTTACACAACCATTAGCCGGGGAAGGGGTGAGGGGGGCAGAGAAGGGGGCCTGAAGACAACCAGAAATCAAGGCAAATATTTACACAGCGAGCCGGTTCGCATGGCAATTATCTAGCCCCATGTACACGTACACGTATATGTGAGAGGGGCGTGGGGGCGTGGCACTGTGGCAGTGCCACAATTTGCAATGTTTAGCATAAAATTGCGCAACATGCGTCGTGTTTGTAATTACGCAACAGAGAGAGATTTGAGATCGTATTTGGGATCGTCAAAATCAAAAATTAAAATAAATTGCAAAGTTAACAAAGGTTAATCTACAGCAACAACATCTACAACAACAATCAAAGTGAAAAATGTGTGAAAATTTGTGAAGAGAAAAGAAAAAAAAAAATAAATAAAAATTGCAAATCAAAACGAAACGAACGTATACAATCGCAAGGAAGTCTTCGGTGTTTGCGTGTCAAAATGATTGTGAAAATGGAACCCGACGAACTGATCACCTTCCGTGTGCAATATCTGCTCGACAGCGATCCTCTGTCGGCGACCACCGCCTTTCCCATTCCCGTGCGTGCACCGACCTTCGCCTTTGCCACCACAATGCCCCTGGCCACGCAGCTGGGCACCATCTTGAGGCTGCTCAATGCACCGCAGAGCGTAAGGAACACACTCTCTCTATATACTTATATACCTATATATTATAGTATCTGTTAAGATTGTTAAGATTAACCATAATCCCGTTTCAACAATGCAGTAAAGGTCGAGAAAAACTTATCTGCGATGCTTTATCAGTGTTAGTATAGTATAGTTTACCTTTATCTTGCCTCAACTTAAGTTACAGGGTATCAAATACTCTTTTATTTAGTTATATTGCCTGTTAGTTTAGCTTACCCTTCTTTAATTGTAATACAGGGTATCTCAGAGCCAAAGGAAAAGTTTTTTATGTTAACCTTAGCCTTAACTTGTATTACAGAGTATATTTTAACCCTTTATTTATTGGCTTTACAGTTTTTACTGGTAGTACAGGGTATCTCCTAATCAAATACTTTAGTTGCCAAAACTTATTTGTACTGTATCAATCTATATAAGGTATGTCATAGTCTATCACCTTCCCTTTACTTGTATTACAGGGTATCTATTAGTTTATTTTTTATTTATTTAGCTTTTTTACTCTAGTTTACCTTCCCTTTCTTGTGTTACTGGGTATCTCTTCGTATATCACCTTCTCTCACCTCTCTCTACTTGCATACAGGGTATCTCCCAGTCTATAACTTTCGTCCACGCCTTTCTCTACTTGTTTTCAACAATAGTTTTCCTTTATTTGGTACTTATCAGTTACGCTCTCCAACACACTTACTCACTTATCTACACTTAGTATGTACTAGCAGCTTTATCAAGATCTTTTGGTATTTTTTTTTTGCATATGTATTTTTTGCCGAAGGTCTTGTTTTTATTTATATGAGAAGATCGCGATTATCGTTTTGCTTACAGATTAGACTACTGGTCTACAACTGGAACCAAACACAGTGATCAATAAAAGTTTTGGCATCAAAAACTATTTAGATCAGTTGAATATATAATGAGGTTATGTTTTGATCAATATGCATAATGAGAACATCTAGAAACCATAACATATTTGTGCGCTAACTTCACACACTCAGTGTGGCGCGTTGAAATTAGTTTCTTGTCTTGATCGCAATTAGCATAGCGTGTTTAGACAGTTTCATCGATAATATTAGATATATATGTGCATAAAGATATTGTAGATCGGTTTTAGCATAAAGACGAAAGATCAAAGAGAAGCAGTAAAATAAACACTGGTCAACAAATTGTGTGTGTGTGACAGAACAAAGTCAAAGTCAAACACGCCTCTCGACGAAGTGAAGGTTGTGCGACTGTGAACTTCTATGACGCACTGTGCGGAAAAACCGTACAGAGTCTTAGACGATAATTGGGTAAACAGAGAGAGAAAAACTTGGAATGTTCAGGCATTTGCATGAGCATTAGAAAGAGAGGGGGAAAGGAGTGTGTGAGGGAGAGAGGGAAGAGTTTGTTAGAGGGAGGAAGGTAGCTGTTCTGGCTGCCACTCATTATATTTTATTGCTGCGCACACTCATCGAATGATCCTTCGCTGCGACTCCAGAGCAGTGCCAAGACAATGGAGCAGCCAAGCCTGGCCAAGTCTGGCCTGGTCTGGCCAAGATGCAGCTGCCCCGGGACCTGGGGCTAACTTATTGCTATCGCACAATCTCAGGCAACTAATAGGAAGTTGCTTGCCAAGCTCGAAGGAAGAGGGAGCACTGGACTTGCAGCACTTTTCATTGGCATTGTGGGCAAAGAGGCTTCTTGGCCAGCAATTATCTAAGTCCACCATTGTTCGTACCGCCGATCTCTCTCGCTCGCCTCTGACTTTGACTAATTTGCAAAGCGAGCCAAGCAAGCTCTGCAACAAGCCACCATAGATCGTGGAGGCAACATGCAACAAGCAACAACGAAACGGCGGCCCCCATTGCCTGTCATCTGTCATCTGGACTTGGACTTGGAGTTGCCATCGATGTTGCAGTTGCAAGTTGCAGTTAGAGCGTCGAAGCTGGAGCTGTAAGGATACGTAAATCTTGACAAGCGGCAGCAATTAATTCTAATGAGCAAATCGCAAAAGGAAATGCAACGTTGCAACGTTCTCGCAGTCTCCCTCTCCCTCTCTCTTATTCACTTCACTCTCCCTCTCTGGCTCAGGATGTTGTCGTAGGCAGATTTATGTGGCAGGCGGCAGCTGTGAATGCCATTTGTCCAATTAGTCAGCCCAGTGCGAGTAGGGACAGGCTGCCAGAGAGGGGAAAGAGACAGGCAGGGTAGATAGGAGGTTACTTAGAGGGAGTGAGAGCTAGGCAACCTCGTCTCCTCTGTTGCAACTTGTTAAATTTAGCGCATTACAATCGTTTCATAAATCGTTTCGCCTGCTCTAATCGACAGTGATGATGATGTCATGGCCAGGCAAAGTTGCCTCGATCGAACTACACCTATAAATAATCATTTTTCGCTTTGGTCAATTTGTTGTTGTTACTTTGATTGCGATTTTCGATTTTGTTTATTTTCGATTCTATTTTGTTTTATTCTCTTATTTTGCACGTCACCTCTCGATAAGCTTCACAAGCGGGTTAGACCTGAAAAAAGAGAAGAAAAAAAGTAGAAAAAGGTAGAAAAAAAATGAAAATAATTTCAAATCGTATTTGGTCATTAGATCATTTGTTATATGGCCCAATGGGCAGACACAAAGGAAAATCAACTGTAAGAACAATGTAAAGAGTGCGAAAGAGGGTGTGAGAGGAAGAGGGAGAGAGACAGCAACATTGCGTCATTTACATATGTCATTCGCACCAGTGATGCCCGAGCACGAGATAATTTCATTAGTTCGCTCGACTTGACTTATTTATTTGTTGTATTTCGATTCCGATTTGTTGTGAAATCTTGTCAACATTTGCATATCAAGTATACGCAGCTTGCTGGCTTACGCATCGTTTACCAATATTTGCCTAAACAATTTGTATAGTTGGAGCATTGACTCAGCATCCTAGACAAGTGTGGGAGGAGATAAAGGGAGAAGGGGAACGGGGAACTCTGTGCCGATTTGTGTGTTGCGGGAAGGTCTCCAATTTCAATTAGCACTGCCTTAGCATTGCGGTCAACTGGTTGCTGCTGGGGTCAATTAACTCTCGCACACATTGATTGGAAAGCAAAAGTGACGCAGTCATTCATCACATTCACAACAACAGCACGTTCATTCTCTGGCGAGGTGAAGAACGACGACGCTTTAAAAAAAGCGCGTCTTGTGAGGGACTGCCATAAATTTGCCATAAAACATGAAGCCTGAAATGAGCTGCGCAAAGTAAGACAGTCAACTTTCTAGGCCAGTGAGTGAGGTATGGGAATATATAGAATATATATTCTTGATTTGCAATATCTCTTAGATTTTAAACTCTAGGAATATTGTTAAAAATTATTGGATATATTTATGAACTGTCAAGTTGCTCAGTTGTTGAATTTTGTATTAAAATAAACATTTCAAAAATTGAAGAAAATCATTTATTTTCCTTTTTAAAAAATTTATTTAACATGCAACTCATATTTAATGCTCTAAATCAATAAAGGGAATCAAAGTTAATATATGAATCCACTCTGAAAGAATTCTAGAATAATGTTCTTGAAGCTGTCAAATATATTCACTTATTATTAATCTAAAAAAAAAGATAAAGCCACAAAGTTGTTAAGCATTCATTGCTCTTTCTCTTGTTAATCAATAATATTTTTTATTTATTTACCCGAGCAAATCAAATCGGTCTACTCCATCTACTCTCCCCGCCAAATTATTATTATGCCTGCTGCCTTAACTGTGTCAATAGCCGCATTTATGAGTTTGGCACTCGCTCGCCAATGTCCAACAACAATCAAAAACAACAACAACAATAACAACATCAACAAAAAATGACCACAAAACGTGAAACCAAAATTTGATTAAAAATCTTGTCACGCTTCAGTCAAAAAATCAAGCAAGTAAAATAAAAACGGACGCCGCCTCGATCAAACATATTTGCATAGGGCTGAATGAATGAATGTAAGAAAACAAACGAAGAAAACCAAATATGAAAAAAAACAAAATAGACTCGATATAGTTTTTGGCCAAACTAAGTTGGCTTTACCTGAGGTTATTTACGATTTCTTTTGTCGTGCCAATAGACACTTGTCTCGCTTTTAATTGCCGCGTGTCTTATATAAATTATTGATATACTCCTACCATATGCGATCTGCATAGTTTTGATCGCTCGCACACTTCTCACACATCATAACAGACACACACACACATCATCATCATTGACATCATAATCATGGCAAGATGTCATCGACAATGTCAATAGAGTCGACATGGCTGGAAAGTTTGACTGATTCAGCATGCAGGAAGTTAAGTTCGCGACATCTGCGTCATTTATTTGCAAAAACTTGAATATATATGTATCAATAGAAACAACTCATGCTACCAGAGAATTTTGATATTCGCGAATTTGTTGCGCTGATAAGAGAGCAGACTGCCTGTCCTCACTGTGCCGTACTTTGCCTCGATTGGCTTATTAATTCTGGAGTATTCTGTTTACCCACCCAGTAAATACCTAGGCGAGTCATAGATTAGTAGCAGAAGCGTGACTAAATTAAACGGAATATTGGTGTGTGCTATCCTATTGTGGAATTAGTTAGTCAGTATAGGAAGTGGGAGGGGAAAGTAAGTTATAAACAATTAGAAATGGAAATACGAGGGTCGTTTGATAAGTCCGTGACTTTTTGAATAAAATATATTTTTTTCGTCAAAGAAGCGTTTTATTTCTCAACATAATCTTCTTTTAGCTCTATACATTTAGTCCAGCGTTTTTCCAATTTTTTTATTCCTTCCAAATAATAGGTTTTCTCAAGGCCCTCAAAATAGTCGTTTGTTTCTGTGATGACCCGAATCTCTTACCGCCGAGCCATTTCTTCATGTTTGGAAACAAAAAATAGTCACAGGGGGCTAAATCTGGAGAATATGCTGGATGGGGTAGCAGTTCGTAGCCCAATTTATGAAATTTTGCCATGCTGACACGAAATTCACTTTTTTCCATTTTCGTTAAAATTCACGAGATCGTCTGCTTTCAATGCCTATAAAACGCAAACCAAAAAACGCAGCTTTCTCAAAATTTTACAGTCAGCTGTTAATCGATAACTGCTGACAGGAGCAGTGTTGTATTTAGAGCAGGTGCGCGGCAAATACAAAAAGTCACGGACTTATCAAACGACCCTCGTATGTATAGAGAAAGGACAAGAGAAAGATGCAATAAAGTTGCGAGATTTGCAATTTTATTGTGCGCCTTTTTTTCTCTATATTTTTAAACCTTTTTATACCTTTAAGTTTACCATTTTTTGCCTTTATTTATACATTAATATTGTTATACCAGTTGATAATTATACCTCTATAATATTATATGCTTTTCACGTGTTTGAAAGTAATATTCTTTTCAAGCTAGAAAAACATACCCATTTATTATTATACCCTACGCCTTAAACTATATCTTTATACCAAATATACTTTTAAGTAACTTATTCCTTACTAGATGGTCTTTTAGTGAAATTATTCGTCTGTTTTGTCATACTGAGACAAATTTGAATTTATCATTATTGTAGAAAATGGTACTGTTATAATTTATTCCAAATTTATACCCACTTTCTATTCCTTTATAGTTATTATTTTTTTCTTTTTGAATATATCGTTAGAATAAAATGTAGATAATGGTATAGTGTTAATGTTGTTATTTATACCAATATGTATTCAAAATTTATATCATTTTGTATACGAAATTAAGACAAATTTTTACACCAATTTGTACACCAAATTTATACCAATTGTTATACCAAATTTATACCAATACGTATACAAAATTTATACCAATTTTTATACCAAATTTAAACCAATTTTTATACTAAATTTATACCAAGTTGTATACCAAATTTATACCAAGTTGTATACCAAATTTATACCAATTTTTATACCAAATTTATACCAATTTCTATACCAAATTTATACCAATTTTTATTCCAAATTTATACCAATTGCATTCCAAATTTAAACCAATTGTATACCAACTTTATACCACTTTCTATACCCTTACACCTTTCTACTCCTTGATGCTTTTTTACCTTTATGCTTGTCTGGCATTTTTATACATTCCTCTGTTGAACGACCCCCTTTGTGCCACACACTTACAGGGTATACTAACTTGGCATACAATAGAGCTGGCCTGGCCACTTGGTTCCGAGCACTTTCAAACAATAGAACAGCTCAGACAGACTTCTTCCTACATGCCAAGCGTAACCCCAAGACAGCACATAGCTCTCCATTCTTCGGGACGCACCTTAAAAAAGAGTCATTGCCCAGCGGCGGCTGCCTTGGCTCGTCGTCGTCGTCGTCATCATTGCGAGGTGAGACGAGGCGAGCTTTTAATTTACCAAATGTTCAAATGTTCTGAAAGACTCGCAAAGCAGCTGTGGGGCACGCGATGCAGCTTTACCTACTCCCCAAGAGCCTCTGCACCTTCTGCTTCGCCTCCTCCTTCTCTCTTGTGTGTGTGTGTGTGTGGGGCGTGTCTCAGGGATTTGCGCGTAGGAGGCGGTCTGAGCAGCTAATTCCATTTCGATGAAGGAGGCGTAAACCGCAAAAGCAAATAGGCGTATGTGTAATCTTTACCCGGATGAGATTGCCCAAAGATTTTCACGACTTGCTGCAGTTGTTGTTGCTGTTTCGCGCTCTCTCGGCTTTTTTCACACATTAGTCGACACACATAATTCCATGTTGTCCGGTAATTGTTCTGTAAATGCAACAATAATTACTTTCAATGCGCCAATAAAAAAGCAACGAGAGAGAGAGCGTGAGAGCGGACTGAGAGAGGGGAAGAGGGGCGGGGGAACTACCGGTAAGCGTAGCTGACTGCCTCAATCAGCGCAGCGCATTTGTGCACGCTCAGCAGGAGCGAAGCTCGAGTCGAGTTGAGATTGGATCAATCAAGCGCTTGAAAACTGAAAGCAGCGCGAAGAAGAAAAGTAGGTGACCAGCAGAGGCAGCAGAAGAAGATGATGGGTAAGGGGAGGAGGTGACTGAAGAGTAGGCAGAGGTAGAAGCTGAGTAGAAGGTAGAGGCAGAGGCTGAAGAGACTGAGGCTGAGAAGGAGACAAAGAATGAGGAGACTCAGGCAGAGGCAGTAGAGGAGGAGGAGACTGAGGTAGAAACTGAGGCTGAGGCAGAGTCAGAGGCAGAGAAAGAGTAAAGAGCAGGCTGGGGTAGAAGCTAAGGCACAGGCAGAGGCTGCTGTAGAGGCTGTGGCATGGTCTGAGGCAGAGGTAGAGCCGGGAAAAGAGACAGAGATCGAGACTGCGTCTGAGGCGATGACGGCGCAACGTCATCATCAACAATCAAGCTGAGCTGAGCTGCGCTGAGCTCAACTAAACGTCTCGTCTCGCCTCGTCTTGCCTCATCTCGTCTCGTCTGTTTGGCATCCTCCTAAACGAAATCGTCTGCCGTCGCACTTTCAACGTTGCAACTTGCTGCTGCAACCGTCACTCAGTCAAAACGTTCTTTGGTCTTCGGCATCTTTCTCTTTTTTCGGCCGCGACCGTAAACAACTTTTACTGCGTAGTGCGGTAGTCATCGCATCAGCGTTGCAGCCACATTTCGCTGCAGCTTCGATTATAATTATAGCTGCTGAACTTTGTCTCACTCGCTCACCTTTCTCTCTCTCTCATTCTCTTTTTGTTTCTCTTTCACTTGCAGATCGAAGATGCCGCTATACAAGTCTATAAGGATGGCGACTTTGGCGCCTATTTGGATCTGGAATCATCGCTGGCCGAGCAGACGGAGGAGATTGAGGGACTGCAAGCCAGGTGAGTGCACAACTAACCACATACCCTGTAAAGTAGTAGTAGCTACCTTGATTTTCACTTTTCTTACCTTGAACTCATTTTCCATTTTGTTGTTTGTCGGGAAAGTGCGGAAAATGTGCATATGGAGCTGGGTTTCTGGGGCAGCTGCTCGTGGGTGGCTTGCAGCCTGTTGGCCTTTCACCACAGACAGGCAGACAGCACACACACACAGACACACACACACAGACACACACACACAGACACAAACACACTCAGTGCCTGGCAGATGTGGGAGACAAGCCAAGGCGAACGCGAGCGCCTTCTCCATTTGCTAATAAAGATATTGCCAGGCTGCTGTCAGGCGTGCGGGGCCATAAAAAATGTCGCTATCTGTGGCACAGGAAACTGTGCAACCAACTGCCCAAGGGGGGGAAGAGGGAGAGCAGACACAGTGTGCCTGCCTGCCAGGCAGTTGGTACTCACTGGCCAGCGACATTTGCATATTCGCATTTGCACATTGCCTCGTCTCTTCTTGTCTCGTCTCTCGCTGTACGTGCAACTTGTTGTTGCTCCTTTTTTTTGGGCTGCAACTTGCAGTTAATTTGCATTTAATCCGCTAAAAAAAAACGTAACGAAAGAAACCTAAATAACATACAATATATAAAAATAGTTGGGTGTATATATAAAGAGAGAGACAGACAGACAACGCTCATAACTTTGGCAGGTTTCGCGTCTATAAGTCGCTCTGGAATGCCCAACTTGGGTAATATATTATATGTGGGCCGAGTGGCTTGGGAAATATTTGAAATATTTCTTGGGAATTTATAATGAACGATTAAGGGAACACGAAGAGAATAGAAAAACAGAGATTCTTTGGAATTTGCTGAGGCATGAATAAGGAAATATAAAGACAGTTGAGGAAAGGGAATTCTTTGAGAATGAATAAGGAAATAAAAAGGGAATGGAAGGAAGGGAGTTCGAAGGAATGTGTCATGAATCAATAGGGAAATGTTGTTAGAAGGAATATGCTTGGGAATTTATTTTGAATAAATAAGGAAAGGTATTAGGAAGGTTAAAGGCGGAATATAATAGGGATGGGCTAAGAATGGTTAATGTAGATTAAATAAATACGAGAATGAACGGTAGGATGTTGTACATACTCATGCATAAGAATTAAGTTGGATGAAAGAGTAAAAATATGTAAGAAGGGATTGCAGAAGGTTTATAATGTTATAACCTATACAGTGGAAAGGTCAACAGAAAGGAAATCGATAGAAGATTGGTATATTTTGGAAGGTTAGGTTAGTTTGGGTTGGATTAATTTGGCTAAGGTTGATTAGGTTGAGTTGGGTTGGGTTAGGTTTGGTTAGTTTGGTTAGGAAAGGTTAGGTGGGGCAAAGTAAGGTTAGGTTAGGTTTGTTTAGATTAGATTAGGTTAGTTTAGGTTAGGTTAGGTTAGGTTAGGTTAGGCTAGGCTAGGTTAGGTTAGGTTAGGTTAGGTTAAGATAGGTTAGGTAAGGTTAGGTAAGGTTAGGTTAGGTTAGATTAGATTATATTAGGTTAGGTTTTGGTTAGTTTAGGCTAATTTAGGCTAGTTAAGTTTAGGTTAGGTCAGTTTAGGTTAGGTTAGGGGAGACAATGATAAAGAAAGTCTTAAAGATTAGTGGATCGGATATATCAGGAACTGTAGAATTCAAAATATATGAAGGTGATGTTCTCTCTTCACCATCTTTATTTTATTAAAGTGTTAAGTAATCATATATTCTATAGCTAGAATTAAACAACAAAGATATTCCCTTTAAACATGCTCAGTTTTACTTCGTTAAGTCTTTTATACGAGTTAAACACAAAAGATATCATTATTTATAGTGCTATTCATCACGAGCAGAAGTCACAGCCAAGTACCCAACAAACAGATTGCTTTATGCTCCCCGCCAGAGATCTGCACTGTATCATTCGCCAGATAGTGCATTGTCACATTCAACCAGTTGCACGTCCACAGTGCACAGTCCACAGTCCTCGCTCTGGAAACGTGATGTCAGGCAGGGCAAGGGCGCTGTACGCGTTAGGGCAAAGAGGCCAAGCCAGAGAGGGAAGGGACTAGAAAGAACTGTGACCACGAGAGGGGCAACTAATGACGTGCCTGGGTTGCAGATAATGGGATTAAAATAGTTAAGAGTCCCAGCAGAGAGAACCTGCACCACATGCCCAGGAGCGACTTTCACTAGCTGCAATTTATTTATTACCAGCACCCTTCCCTGCCCCCTAACCTGCCTCCTCTATGCAAAAATTATAATATAAATGTCGCCTGGACTCGCGCAAATTGCTGGCAGTTAGCCAAGCCGAGCCATGCCGTGCTGCAGCTCTGCTCCAGTTAGTGGCGCCAATGAGTGCAGCAAGAGAGCTAGAGGAGCTGGAGGAGCTCTCGCACTAATCATGCTTATCGTATTAGTCATGGAAGCGCGCTCGCATGCAAATCATTCGCTTCAGTTCGCATCAAAATTCCACAACAGGCGTGCGCGGGGCTCGCGCATGGGTCGATGCCTTCACTGGTCTTGGTTACCCCAATGGCTTGGCTGTCTTGTTGTCTTGGCTTGTCAATCTGCAACTCACAGACACACACAAGTGTGGGGCAGGTGTGGCTGTGGTTGTGCACCACTGTGTGCGAACAGTTTCATTATGAATTCTTGGCTCGGCTACGTTCGTTCGTTCTCTCGCAGATGCTTCATAGTCCATTTTCAATTATCTGCGTCGTTTGTTATTACTTTTATTATGACCATGAATGGGTAGAGGGGGCAAAGGGGAGGTGACTGGGGCAGCAGCGGGCAGCCACAGCGGGTAATCAATGTTCTTAACTGGTCAATGAACCGTGTCTATCTGCCATTGTGTTTCACTAGCAAGCTTAGTTCTCGCGCTCTCCCTTT
Organism: Zaprionus gabonicus; assembly: GCA_018903695.1. Lineage (NCBI taxonomy): Eukaryota > Metazoa > Arthropoda > Insecta > Diptera > Drosophilidae > Zaprionus > Zaprionus gabonicus. The sequence goes on from JAEIFO010001557.1 coordinate 1,287,273, forward strand.
CTCACTCTGCTCCATTGCTAATGAAATTACATATAAAATTAATTTCAATTTTTCCCCTCTCTTCTCTCCTCATCTTTCTTTGCAGTCGCAAGAACTCGCTGGTGGTGCGAACACAGCTGAGCGTGCGCGTTCATGCCATCATAGGTAAGTGCAGCCCGCGTTGCCCATACGCCGCATTGTACTAACTTTCTCTTTTCTTCCCTAGAGAAACTTCTCTCATCGGAGGGCAGCGATCTGCGCCGTGCTCTGTTCTCACTCAAACAGGTCTTCCAGGAGGACAAGGATCTAGTGCATGCCTTCGTTGCCCTTGGCGGACTTAATTGTCTCGTGCGCGTTGGCAACTGTGCCGATCAAAACTATCAGAACTATATACTGCGTGCACTGGGACAGGTAAGTGATCTTCAGTCGATCCTCTCCTAGTGACTCATAGCTAATCAGTTCACCCTACGTTGACAGGTCATGCTCTATGTGGATGGCATGAATGGTGTGATGAAGCATCAACCCACCATGGAATGGCTCTACTCACTGATCGCCTCCAACTATCGATCGGTGGTAAAGACAGCACTGAAGTTGCTGCTTGTCTTTGTGGAGTATGCCGAGTCCAATTGCTATGTGCTAGTGAGCGCAATACATGCTGTGGATGCAGCACAAGGCACAGTGCCCTGGACCAACATAATGAGGTGAGATCAGATCAATGAAAGCAAGTGATTGTGTTAGTAACTGAACTATTTCTTCTCCCTTAGACTGCTGAAGGACTACGACAATGCGGATGCGGAGCTGGTGATCTATGCCACGTCGCTGATCAATAAAACCCTTGCTGGACTGACAGATCAGGATAGTTTCTACGATGAGAGTGATCTGCTGGAGCAGCAGGGCATGGAGAGTGTCATACAGCGTTATATATCCAAGCCTGGCACCGATTTGGATCTGCTCGATCAGCTGCACTTGTACGAGGCCGTGCTCAAGTGAGTAGTGAACTGAAGATCAGTCTGATTGGGAGATTCTAACTGATCTTGCATTGATCTCTTCTACAGATTCGAGGATGGTGAATCCGATGTGCCGCAGCATTCAATGCGCAAAACGCAGCGACATCGCCCTGGAGCGAATACCGCAGAACGTCGCAAGTCGCGACGCCACAGCACTGACAACAGTCCAGTGCCGTTGACCAAGGTGCTGCCCACCACAGTGCTGCGCATGACACCCACACAGGCCACACTGGATGAGGACGATAGTTCTGGTTCAACGAACTCCACAGAGTTTGGCAGCGGACTCTTTCAGGAGAAGAAACGTAAGTCGGGGCAGGAAGGAAGGGAAGAGATCAGTGTAGTTACTAATTGATTCCTTCAATTGCTTAGCTCGAGATGGAGCTGGAGTCACGCCAGGATTGAGACGACGTCGTGAGCGCGCCGAGCGACACAAGAGCTTCCTCAGGGAGCAGGAGGAGGCGGCTGCCAATGGCATCTTTGCGGCACGTGAATTGCGTGAGAGTTACGGTAAGTTTGAAGACACGCTTGGCTTCCTCCTTCTCTCTCTCTCTCTCTGCTCTGCTTACTGCCAGCTGCAAGACTAACTTTTGATCTCTCCACATGCTAATCGCTCGCTGTCTCTCTCTGTGTGTGTGTGTGCGCCTTCTCCTCCATTTGTCACCTGCTAACCAAATATCACCGAATTCACCCGCTAAACAAAAAAAAAGGCCAAATTGTTACGGCCATACCGGCGACCATACAAACTGGCGACAGTCCGCCGCAGTCGCTGCAGGAGGAGCTCAGCAACAACAGCAGAAACAACCACAACAACACAATCAACAACAACAATCACAACATTCACAACAACAATCAGAACCAGCAGAACAACAGTCACATTGAGACGCCCAACAACAGCCTGCTGCTGCTGAGTCCCACCAAGCAGCTGCTGAGTGGCAACCACAGCATCTCGATCATCAACAACAGCTTCGACAAGGCGAGCAACAACAACAGCAACAACAACAATTGCAACACTCAACACGAGTTCCTTACCAAAAAGATGCTCTTCCGCGAGCACAACGCAACTGTGATCAATGGCATCATGAAGAACATACAGCAGACGGGTGTGGACAGTGCCTACAAGAAGTATGAGAACGATGCGAATCGTTTGAATAATTATTACACGCAACTGAGTCAATCGCCAAAGCATTTGACCAGCGCTGGACAGGATGTGTTGAGTCCCAAGAAGACATTGAATGCTGCCGGCACGACGGGATTTGATTTTGCAGTAGATGCAGCGTCGACACCACTCAAATTGGATGCCCCACCTGCCCCAGAACCCTTGAGTCCCATACACAAGCCTGTTGCTGTGGCACCACCACCACCGCCGCCGCCTCCACCACCGCCACCAGGCTGGTGGAACAACCTACCCCAGCTCCAGCTTACTACCGCCCAGCTCACTAACCAGAACAGCATCATCAGCAAGCCGCAGGCAATGGAATTGGCAGGTAGGATAGAAAAGTGTTGCATACTTTCATACATTCATCCAAGCGCCGCCATCTGCTCGTTAGTACTGTTTGTGCTGCCTACTTTTCGGCTCATTGGATTTTACGTTTACAGTGAAATGTTAAATTCGAAAATTTCCCCGCCCCGCCGCCAGGGGGCGCTAAAAGTCAGGTTTAAAAAGGGTTTTCATCTAAAAGAAACGAGAGAATTATCTTTTAAGCTATGCATTAGGTTAAGTTCAGATGGAACTGAACGATTCCTAGTGATTATAGAATAATAAATAATAAATGTCTCTGGTTCTGTTTCGCGGCTTAGCAAAATGGGCTAATTCTCTCAAAAAAAAAAAAAAAAATGCGCCGCCGTTGCATACTTTGTGTGTGTTCGAAATTGATTTAATTTCATGAAATAGATCTAATTGAGTGTGGTGCTTGCTTTCTTCACAGATACGGAAGATAAGGAAATGCTGCGACAACTGAAACGGGATCACACCGTCAAGGATCTAACACAAAAGCTGAGTAATCTGCCCAGCAGCCCAACGACAGCTGCACAAGAGGCCGCCAATAGAGCAGCCATAGTCGGCGACATGTCCGGCCTCATATCGAAAGCCAAAGAGGGTCTTGCCAAGAGCAAGAGCAAAGGTGAAATATCGCGGTAAGTAAGTCTGGGACTTGTTCACTTGTCGCGTGTTGCGATACTTATCAATAATGAGTAAGTGGTTTTTTGTTTGCGATTACAACTGCAACCTTTCATTTCTGATAATCTGTTTGGTTTGCAACTTGAAACATGTACTATATATAGTGAAGATCTTGAGAGTTCAATAGAAAATCGTTAGGTTTCTTTTTGTTTATTCAATGAAGGGAACTTTTTACATGTTTTGCAAGTGGTTGAGGTACTTAGGCGTACTTGGGTGCGTACTTCTCGTAGGTGGCAATGTAGGCAGCCTTGGCGGCATCGGTGGACAGTCCCTTGTGCTTGTTCCATGCATTCCACTTGGCCTTGCCCTTCAGATCCAATGCACCAGGCTCGGCGGTGTTGTTGTCACCAACAGTAGCCTGCTTGTAGAGACCGTAGAACTCCAAGAACTCATCGTTGGTGGGGGTCTTGGTGAAGCTCTTGGCTTTCTCGGTGGCAGTGGCGAACTACAGTTAGAGATGTGAGATGCATCGATAAATATCCTTGCGATTCACACAAACTTTTTGCTACTTACATCCATGTTTGTTCTTTGGCTTCAGTTGCTACAGTTGCTAATGAATGCTGAATGTGCACAGACCCAAGGCTTATATAGCCCACATCAGCTGATTGCGAGTTTATGGCAATAATCGCTAGATATCGATATCTCGATATGCTGCCCCAGCAGCAGCAACAGCAGCGATAAGGCGGCACTGCACACAGAAACCCACGACTAGTTTAATTGCGAATATTAAACGGGTAATCAAAGGTTATCAAGGGTGTCCAGTTTTTTAGTTTATCATCAGCCTTGACGGTCGATTCATTCTTTCTTTTATTATCAGAGTTTTAGCAACAATGTATCAAACTTAAGTGTAGATGGGGGCGTATTTCTCATAGAGAGCGACATAGGCGGCCTTGGCCTGATCGGTGGTGAGTCCCTTGCGGCTCAGCCAGGCATCGTATTTGGCAGCACCCTCGGCATCGGCGGGCTTCTCGATGTTGATGTCACCCTCCTTAACCTGCTTGTACAGGCCGTAGAACTCCAGATAGACCTCTTGTGGGGGCTTGCTGCTGAAGGCCTTGGACTTTTCTACAATTGTGTCGAACTGCAAGAGCGAGACGGAGAGAGAGAGGAGGGAAGGTGTTAAATCCAAGTCAATAAAACCGTATCCGAGGCGATTGCAAGTTTTACGATCAGTGCTGCACTTACATCCATTTTGTTTGAAACCTATTGATAGACTATAATTTGTTGCTAGTACAGCGGCGTCTTTTATAGGCACCGTAGCTGAATAATATAATTAAATCTTATCATTTTGCAGTGTACAGTCATAAAAAAACTAGAGCGAGATAGAGGTATCGGCAAGTCGAGAGATTTACGAGTGGTTTTTTGCGAATTCGTACTTTTGTCGAGGGTGTTTTAGTTTTTGCATATATATTTAACTATATATTATTTAAATATTATTAAAATCAGACCACTATATACTAAAGATATTAAAGAGACAATCAGTCAAATTGATCAATCATTCAAATGTATGAAATGCTTCCAATGAATAAGGTTTTAAGCGTCTTTAATGATCTCATAAAAAAAATAAATCAAACTGGCAATGTAATCTAGTTACATATATACAATGCAAGTGCAATATACAATATAATATATATACTTATATATGTCTAGCTAGAACAGCAACAATTGTAGTAGACCAAAGTCATAAACTGCAAAGAGTATAAAACCTTCGTACAAAGGTTTAGTTGCTTAGTTGTTAACTAGTTGTTTTTTTTTTTTTTTTTTTTTTGTGCAACTGAAGCATTAGTTTTATATTTCAACGCGGTGTTATTGATCGAACTTTCATACCAACCCAAAGGGGGATTGTCTTTTAACCAAAATTAGACACAAAATCGGAAGGTTTTCTTCGATTATTTTTATTTTTATTTTTTTTTTTTGCAATCGCGTTGCGATAGTTGGTAATCTAGCTGCCAGGCGAAAGTCTGATAAGTTTGATAAGGATTATAGTCGATTTATGATCGAGGGGTCCCAGTACCGCTCATTAAGATATGGTCTTTAACTATGTGTGTGTGTGTGTGCTTACGTAGCTTGCGCACCTTGTACCGAGTTCTCCTACTGATAAGCGATCGTTCTTTCTCTTTCTCTATATCTGCCAGCTCATCGAGCGTCGATCAGGAACTGAAAAAGGCTGAGCCGAAGAAATCGGAGAATGAACTGCACTGGGAGGAGCTGGTGAGGAATATGGTGAGGCCACTGAATCTATGTGATCTGGACTTTACGGACTTGCAATCGGATGATGAGAAGGATGTGTTGGCGCCACGTGGTCTGGGTGCGGGTATACCGCCTCCACCACCACCATTGGGGGCAGGGGGCATGGTACTGCCGCCGCCCATGATGCCGCCCAGTCTGGTGCCGCCACCTATGTTCGGTTACAGTGGCTACGGAGCGGGCAGCCTGACGAACAGTGTGAACAGCTCACTCAACGGTTCCATCAATGGTGAACTGGCCAATGGCAACAACACCATCAAGAAGAACAAGAAGACGGTGAGAAGAGAGAACTATATAAGATTATATAGAAGCTAATTCCCTCACTTTCTCTCTTTCACAGGTCAAGCTCTTCTGGAAGGAAGTGCGTGAGGACATGATACCTCAGGTGGTGGGTAAGACTATTTGGGATGAGCTGCCCAATGCCAATGTGGATACACAGAAGCTGGAGCATCTGTTCGAATCGCGAGCCAAGGATCTCATGACCAAGGTGCGTATCCCCCGAAGGGGTTAGTCCTTTTTAAAATATGGATTAAGTGGGGGTTAGTCATAGGTTGCAGAGGTATTTGAAATTCCAATTGAATGTGTCAATAATAAGTCTGTCAGTCTCTCTCTCTCTCTCACTCTCTCTCTATCTGTCTCTCTCTCTCTTACTTTGAATCTTTCTTAGTCTCTAAGTATAACCACGATATAATTTTGCGAATGATATTTGTATTTTGTATTCTCTTTCCGGAAATGTTTTTAAATTTCTCAATATATGTGAACGGTCTGTTTGCGGATATATAACTCGATCTACCTACCTACCGTACATAAATGTTGTGCTAAACCCTCAATAAATAAATAAATAAATATTTAAAATAAACAAATCTATACGAATGTTTTAGGAGGTGAGTGCAATGTTTTATGTTTTTTACACTCTTTACGCGATCTCTCACTCTCTCTCTCTCTTTGTCACTTGTATTAAGTTAAGTTGTGTTCGGTCTGTGTCACTCTGTTTGTCTCACTCTCTCTCACTGTCACTCTCACTCCGTTAGCACTCAGTTACACTCTTTCACTCGGTGTCGGTTTATTGTTTGTTACACACACACTTCCCCACACACACACTCTCTCTTTCCTCCCACATACAAACCCTACTCCCCTTGTTCTCTGTTGTTTGCCTCCTCTCTCCCCCACACACACACGTTTCTGTTTCTCCAACTCTCTCACTCTTTATATCAAAACATAATTAACTCCTTCTCTGCCTTCATTTCTCTCCCCGCGCCTTGTAGAAGCAACAAGAGCTGAACAAGAGCAAGGAGATCATCGTGCTGGATCACAAGCGATCGAATGCAATCAACATTGCAATTACAAAGTTGCCACCGCCTCGTGCCATCAAGGCGGCCATTTTGAAAATGGATGCAACTGTGGTGACGCGTGAGGGCATCGATAAGCTGTTGAACATGCTGCCAACGGACGAGGAGCGTGGCAAGATACAGGAGGCACAAATGGCCAATCCAGAGTTGCCACTGGGCAGCGCCGAACAGTTTCTACTGACACTCGCCTCCATTTCGGAGCTGGGCGCGCGCCTGAAGCTCTGGGCCTTCCGACTGGACTTTGACAACTGCGAGGTGGGTTTGGAATGAATATCAAAGTGATCTTCTTATAACTCTTCTCTCTTTTTGCAGAAGGAGATTGCCGAACCGCTGATGGATCTCAAGCAAGGCATTGAGATCTTGCGTCAGAATCGCACGTTCCGTTGCATCCTCTCCACGCTGCTGTCGGTGGGCATCTTTCTGAACGGGGCCAACGTGAAGGGTTTCCAGATCGAGTATCTGGCCAAGGTGCCCGAGGTGAAGGACACTGTGCACAAGCATTCGCTGTTGCATCATCTCTGTCACATGGTCATGGAGACGTGCAGTGATACCACAGACTTGTATTCGGAAATTGGTCCCATTACGCGTGCCTCCAAGGCAGACTTCGCGGATCTGGCACACAATCTCACTCAGCTGGAATCGGAATGCAAAGCCTCATGGGATCGTCTCAAGCTCATTGCCAAACATGACTGTGCACCGCCGCTGAAGCAGAAACTGGTAGATTTCCTGGCCGATTGTGCCGAGAGGATTATCATATTGCAGATCGTGCATCGTCGTGTGATGAATCGCTATCGCAAGTTCCTGCTCTGGCTGGGCATGCCGCAGCACAGTGTGGCCGAGTCGCGTCCCAATGAGTTCTGTCGCACACTCTCTGAGTTTGCGCTGGAATATCGCACCACCCGAGAGCGAGTGCAGCAGCAGCTGGAGAAGAAGGCCAATCATCGGGAGCGCAATAAGACGCGTGGCAAGTTGATTATCGATATGGCCAAGTTCAAGACCAAAGAGGATGTTGCCGATGCGGAATTGAAGTGAGTTGGAGAGGGGAATACTCTTCAGAACCTAACCTAACCTATTCTCTCTCTCTCTAGGCAACTGCTGGGCACACCCAGCGCAGATCAGGCTGATGGCACTCTCACCTGGCGTCGTCGCCGTGCCGAGCAGCTGCGCTCGCCCATTGCACGCCAGAGTGAGGAACAGTTCACCGACGGCGATGATGAAATACTTGAATCTCTCGTCAAGACCGCCACGAAGGCGTCGGGCACACGCACCACGCCCCGCGAGCGCAAGCGTACGCGCAATGCGGATCGCAAGTCCTGTAAGTTCTTCCCCTCTCCCCCCACACACTGCCCTCCCTCTCTCTCTCCATCTCTCCCTGTCTCTCTCGGCCAGTGTTGGCTAGAGTTGTAGAGAAAACCTAACCTCAAAACTGTCATTGAAATTTAATCAAGGTGTTGGTTTATCTTTTGGATTACACACACAGCGCGCTATGTTTAGTACCGTTAGCTGGCCACGCCCAAACACAGACACGCACACACACATATCAAGAGATTGATGTGATCTGAATGATATCAAGGAAACGTCACAAACACACATACAAGAAGATAATTCCAAATCTATACCAAACAAAACCAAAAGAAAAGTTCTTGAGAATTTCCCCCCTTTGACTATCTAATTTCCCCCTTCCCACAGCCCCCTTTCCTACCGTAAAGTGCTTTGGCTCATCTTTTTAGTTACGCTAGCTTATGAATCGGTCTCCAACTTATATTGGGTTTTAATTTTGTGTTTTATCTATTACCATTAACGCACCCAACAATACCAACCAATCAATCAACCAACCAATCAATCAACCAATCAATCTGCCAATCAATCAACCAATCAAACGATCAATCAATTCAAATACCGAAGTGAAACGCAGCCGCACGCGCGAAGGATTCACAGTTGAAAGAGCACCATCGCCCTAGAAGGGCGCAAAGAACAAAGCTAACTGTTGTTTTTTCTAGGTTAAAAACACATTTTTTGGTTAGTGTTGATAAACGTTGCATTTATTTTTCTCTTTGCTTTTTGTTCATTTTGTTGACGTTACGTTCTTTTGATTTTTGTATAACGTGATGGAGTTGAAATGAAACTCTGCTCCGAAAATTTGTTCGCGCCTGGCTCGCATTTCTCCCTCGTTCAAAATTCTGTAAAATTTGCATGTTCTTAACAGAGTTTTCAAAAAGAAACAGTTACACCAAGCTACACACTACTAACTAAGCATGTGCCACGCCTTGCGATATCGATAAATTGTGTTGTTATCGTTGTTTAAATCGATTCTAATCAAAATATTTTCTGTGTGTTTGTTACAGTGCGTCGCACGCTGAAGAACGGTCTCACCGACGAGGAGAAACAGCATGTGGCCGCCCTAATACAAACATATTAGAGCTAAGGATTCGTCTGATCCCTCAACACGAACCCCAAATCCCTCCTGGAACCCCCTCACAACCAAACCAGTGACGTCACAAGTCGAACTATGCGTGCACAGACTGAAATTTGGCGATCTCACGTGCAGCAGCAGAAGCAGAACTGGAAATGGAACTGGAACAAGAACAGTAGCGGAACAGAAGCAGAACAGAACTGGAACAAGAACAGGAACGGAACAGAATAAGATGTGGAACTGGAACTAGAATTTTAACCACAACAGAAGCTGATTTGGAACCATAACTGGAACTTCAATCAATTTTGTAACTAGAAATGGAACTGCAGTCGGAAATGTAACTAGAAATTGAACTGGAACCAGAAATATAACTAGAAATGGAACTGGAACTGGCACTGGAACAGAACCAGCACTCAAAACGAGGCCAGAACTGCACCTAAAAATGGAACTGAATCCAGAACTGTAATTAGAAAAGGAACTGTCCTCGGAACTGTAACCAGAAATAGAATTTCTATTAGCAATGGAACCGAATCCTTTCTGGAACTGAAACTGGAACCGGCACTGTAAACGATATCCCCCCCCCACTCTTCTCCGAAATCTAAAACGACAAGTGCGCAAGCCACACACAACAACAACAACAACCACAACAAACAACGAAAAAGTCCTTAAAAAGTTCTCTTAGTTTTTTTCTCTGTTATTCGATTTTTGTTTTTTACTTGAGCTAAGTATTAAAATTAATCATATTCTTAACTTAAAACACTGTAACTGTTATGCATAGTCAAAACAAATTGTATTTTAGAATGTCCGAAATTGAGAATTTCTCTATATACCCTGCCCCGCCCCCCTCGATCTTTCCCCCAATCGGATTATAATTTGTACATCGCATTGCGAAATGATTTGTGCTTTCGAAATGAACTTAGCTTAAGCGTAATTTAGCCTTAAATTAACTACGAAAATAAATAAAATACGTATTTATTAAATTGCAAATTGAGTATAGAGTTGCCACTCTGCGTTTAGAAGCCATTTGTGCACGGTTGCTGCACATAGTCGAGGCAGAAGCCGCGATTGTCGATGTCGTTGGGCGCCTCGACGCCGTCGGTGTGAAAGTAGAGACGAAAGGGACGCACGCTGGCTGCAAGGAGAGAGGGAAGAAAAGATGAGAGAAGGATTATAGAGAGATTCTCCCCTCCACTTACACTGCACCGTCTTGGCTAGCATGCCCGCCTCGGCACTGAAGGTGCCTCCACAGACGCGATCCTCGCAGTTGGGCAGCGGTGGAATGCGATCCGCTGACCTAATGCAACCGATGAGCAGCCAATCACTGATGCAACCACTGCCCGTGGGCACTGCAGCACCACTGCCACCACCACCACCCACCATGGTGGGCACCGGATTGTTCGAGTTGCCCGATATGGTGAAGGCACGCGAACGATTGTTCTCCAGATCGGGGCAGGCATTGTACTGGATGCCACAGAAGTTGCGCTCGCTGCGTATGCAGATGCTGTAGTCCTGATTGGAGAGTTGCCTGCCCGCCATGGAGTTGTAGTTGAAGCTACGCACGCGGCCACTAATGGCCGTATAATACTGCAGGCAACCCTGATCCGCACGACTAATGCTGCCGCAATGGATTTGGGTCACGCGAATGCGCCACAAACGTGGAAAGCTGCCGCTCGTTATCACCGACAGCACAATCGGATTGCTCTGGCCCAGGCCCGCATCAATGTACACTAGAGGAGGGAGGGAGGAAGGGAGAGGGGAGTGGCTTAATTAGCCTATTGGCTTTTTGGCTTTTGCATCACTCACTGTGGTCGCCCGTCGAACTGCCGCATATGGTGGGCGTGGGACTGCCGCCCGATATCAACAGTTGATCCTGATTGCACAAGTGGTTAGCCGCCTCTGGTGGCGCTATGGAGAACATATCCAGGTCCAGCCGCAGCTGGCAGATGTCCGGATGCAGCTTTTGCACAGTCACCTGGCAGCTGCCGGTGCCATCAAACACATCCGGATGATTGGGATTCACAAAGTATGTGGAGTTTTCGCGTATCACGCCGCCGCAGGTCTGAAGAACTAGGAGACGGGGATTGAAGGGGAATATATAGCATGAGTGGTTAGAATATTTTGAAGAGATTATGATAGAGATTTTTGTCAGTAATTTGCATTATTCGACTTCTTACTAGAGCTGTAGAAGCATCCGATGTTTGCTGATGTTCTTCATATGAAACATCGGTGGTTTTCAGGGTTCTTCATTTAAAAAATGAATGTAAGATCGATATTTCTTTAACTCTTTTCATTACTTTATAATGATACAGTTATACAGATGATAACATAGTTTAATGAGCAATTTTAGAACCCATTTCATGAAATCATCATTATTTCTTTTCTTCCATTTGATTCGTTTTAGGTTTTGCACTTTATTTTTAAGAGATCTTTAGTACTGCAAACTATTAAGACACATTGCGAATTATTAGGAAATTTCCAATGTATATATCAAATTATAGTACTATATCTCAACTATTAACACCTATTTCGAAGCCTTAGTTCATTCGCTAGTTTTATACTTTCGTTTCTTCTTTAATCAATTTAATTTATTTAATCATTCTTCATTTTCAGTAGTTTCTGCTCAGTTCTTTTTGAGAAAAAGTTGAAGAATTCGAAAAACTTTCTTCTGTTCAATTCTCACTGCACTGAGGTTACTTTAAAGCGCTCCTGTTTAATCGTATCACAGGAATCGACTTGATATATATATATATATACTCCTTCCTTCTTTCGTTCTTCTTTCTCAACTTTTTTTCACTTTTCTCACATCACTGTCTTTGAAAAAAGTCCTAAGACTCAAAAAACATCCGCACTGTTTAGCCCATTCCATTCTTTCCTTCTCTTTACACATTCTCAGCACTTTTGAGGTGCAGAAATATCGATGTTTGCTGAGGTTTTCATATAAAACATCGATGTTTGACGATGTACCATCGATATTTCTGCACCTCTTCAGCATCTTCCTTCTCCCCCTACTTACACACACAACACACGCCATATCCACCGCCACAGGGACCCGCTGGAATGCCATTGCGCAGCACACAGTCCTTGCTGGGAATACAGTTGCCCACCTCGCCAGAGGGTGCGGCACAGCTGCTCGGTCCAATGGGCACCAGTGCGAAAATGGGCAGAACTGCCAGAGAGAGAGAGAGAGAGAGATCGGAGAGTGAGTATAACATCCACTAGCATGCACTGTGCTCTAGCCAGACCCACACTTGGCTTCCCGTTGACGCGGCGTGGGCGAGAGCCACTTGTTGCCAAAGATCAGATCCCGCCAGCTGTTCGTGTGTGGCCTGGGCGTGGGCACTTTACAGGCAACCAGCAGAAGAAGGCAGCCGAGTATCGTCGCAATGTGGCAGGCGTACATTGTGCTAAGCACTTGGAGTATTCCTGGGGGTATTCCTTGGGGTATTCCTTGTGGTATTCCTTGGGATATATTTGTTGAATTTGTGATCTGGAGCTGCGCACGCGTTGCGCTTTGGCGCTTTAATGTTGCGCCGCGTCGACGAGGCGACAATTTATGCTATGAGGCATGAGGCATGAGAGGTTTAATGACCGCAATTTGTTGACGCTTTGCGCTTTTTAGTTACTAAAAAAACAGTTAAATTTAGCTCGAATATTAATTGCAATAACAAAATGCCAAAGCAACGGGAGCAGCAAACAACAACAAAAAAACAATTAGATGCGGCAGAGTCAGAGTCGGATGGAAAAGCTGGAAAATGCAGTCAATGGCATTAGGCGGGGACGGGCACCAGCACAGGCGTGGCAGAGAAAGGGGGAGAGGGGTTGTACTCTCCACTCTACATAATCCAAATGTTTCCTGTTGCAAATTTGCCTCTGCTGCTGCTGTTGCTGCCTTACACCTTCACATCGATTAAATGTTGGGCAAGGCCTGACAGCGCGTTGCCAGCGAGCGTGAAAGTGCTGACAAATTGCAACTGCCACATGCTACATAACACCTTTATAAACGCGTAATAATAATATTATAATGCTCATCACAGACTGTGTTACGTCGCAGGCAAATCATATGTTTAATTTGATTATATTTCCATGCGAATTTAGGTCAATGTTAGCTAATTCAATTATATTATTTATTTATGTTAAGTTTTTTTTGTCGAAATTTGTGTTTGTAATTTTCGTTAAAGTTTATTAACCGAGTCTGCAAAACTGTCAGCGGCGGCTTGGAGCGATAAGCATGTTTGATTTACAACAATTTTGTTGTTTTGTAGAATATTTTTTCACGGTCAGCGATGAGTTCAGAGCCTAGTTAAACTACCTTTTCACTGGAATTGTTTTGCAAGTAGAGAAGAGAGTGATAAGTTTTGGGTAAAGTTTCCTAAATAATATTTGGAAAGTGAGGAAGATAGCGCTTAGTTCATCTTACGTCTCAAGGACTCGAGCAGGAAGATATATGAATAGGAGAAGGTCAGTCAACTTGGTTAGAGACATGGTAAAAGTGCGAAAGCAACCTGTGTACATGATCAAAAAAGGGTTGCAATGAATTCGATTGTGAACAAAATATCAGCAGGCACACAGAGAGAAAAGCAGGCAAAGAGCTGCAGTTGTTGAATGTGCCAAGAAGGGAGAGAGGGACGAAGAGAGAGAGAGAGGGAGTGGGAGGAAGGGAAGAAGTGAGAGTAAGAACACACTCAGAGTGGAAGGGTGAGCCGAGCAACACTTGATCAAAACCTCGCATGTGTTTTGCTCCCTTCATAGTGCACTCTCTCTCCCTCATCACGATCTCTGCCTCCTACGCTCACACTCCCTCGCTCTCACAGCCTACGCTCACTCGCACTACGCTCTCCCTCCCTACGCTCTCTCTTTCAACGCTCTCCCCACCTACGTTCTCTCTATGCTCTCTCTCAGTATGCTTCCTCATCCCCCATAACTACGCTCTCTTTCGCTACGATCTCTCCCTCCTAAGCCCACTGTGTCTTTGCTCTCCCTCGCTACACTCTCCCTCATTACGCTCTTCCACACTACTCGCTCTCTCTCTCACTACACTCTCCCTCAGTGTGCTCAGTATGTTTCCTCACTACGCTCTCTCTCACTTCATTCCCTGTCTTAGTGCTATTTCATCCCTGCTGCTCTTCTCTGTGTGCCTGTTCTAATATTCTGTTGTGATGAAGAAAATCGATATTCATCGTCTGGGAGTGAAACGAATAAAGAGCTCTCACAGCACACTGAGGGAGAGAGAGAGTGAGAAACACAGCCAGCACGTGTTGCGCTGTTTTACTCCCCCACTCTCTCTCTTTTACTTCACTCTCAGACTTGCTGCTCTTTCTGTTTGCCTGCTAGCTTCGTGTTTCGATTGAAGAAAATCGATATTCATCGTCGACTGGTAAATGAGCAGCAATCGCAGTACGAAGCCTGCTTCCATCGAAGGTTACTCTATGACTTGCGCTGCTCTTGCCAGCTTCTCTTTCTGTTTGCCTGTTCTTTATGTATTTCGATTTAAGAAAATCGATATTCTGGCAGCGAAACATAAATAATCGAGTCACAGAGAGCAGTGATCTCCCGCACTCTTTTTTCTCTCTCTCTTATTTGTTTTGCTGTTTATTTACTGCTCGTGCTGTGTGCCTGTTTGTACTTCGTGTTGTGATGAAGAAAATCGATATTTGTTGCTTTGAATGATCTTCTTTTCTCTATCCCTTTCCTTCCCTGGCTGTCAAGCACTCTGTGACTCTCTTGACTGTGCCTTGTTGTTCATTTCTGTGCTCCTGATATGATTTAATAACAAAACTCCAGAAACTCACCCACGTAGCTTCATTCTTTTTAGCTGAATCTCTTTGTCTATCTCACTTTCACTTGTGTTTATTTTTGTCATTCTTTAATGCGCTCTCTATTCAATTCTCCTGCGTTTCTATTAAGTCAAAAGGTGATCTTTAATCTTCAAAATATTTGTATCATTATAATATTTATTTATTTCCAACTACAAATCAAAACGAGCTTCATTTATGGCGCGTCCTTATCGCAATCGTATTTGCCGTTGGGCAGGGCGCACTCCTTGACGCAGAACTCGCCGGAAGTGATGGAGCAGAAGGTATCCGTGGGGCATGTAAGGGTCTGACCAGTAAGGGCGGTGCCATTGCACATCTGGAAGGTTGTGCGACTGGTGCAGACTAAGAGCACACTGCCATCGCAGCTCTTGCAGTCGACCTCATCGGCCGGGCAGGCAGGCTGACCGATGGTCTCGTCGATGCAGAGTACGTCCAGGTCGGTGCAGACCTTGCCAGCACCACAGGGTAGCACCTGATCGCTAACGGGGGAAGAGTTGATGCAGTACTTGAAGTGGGTCTCGTTGACACACGCGATGTTGTTCTCCATGCAACGGTTGCAAGTCTGGCTGGAGTAGGAAACCAGGCAGACGGCCAGGCTCATGACGAGGAACTGCAAAGGAAGAGGGTATTATAATCGAGGGGTACCTCTTTCATGGCTGCTACTTACCAGACTTTTGTGCTGCATGTTGTGCTTCAATTTCCGTGCTTGCCGAGAGACTAACGTGATCTCTTCAGATGTGTCGCACTTTTATACGGATTACTCTCTCGGATCTCTGGTTATAACAGTGATAAGATCTCTACCGTTTTATGCTCGGCTTTAGATTGCGCAAACAGGCACTGTTTATCCAAGCATTCCACGCGCAGATTACCCTGCACAGTAGCCAATATATTTATGAGTTCCGTGTAGCATTGGGAGATAGCTAGCTGGCATTGTAAAGATAACTTCTAGTCAGGCCGTAGCATTTAAAAGGCATTAGACAACATCCGAGCGCCTCATTAGACACGCAGAAGCCATGTCGAAGATCCAAAACGTTGCACTGTTCTCCCTGCTGGCCGCCTTACTCTGCCAGGCGGGACTCGTCGAGGCCATCTGTGGACACTGCTATGGATCACATGCCTGCATCAATGAGACCACAGCGGTGATTTGCTTTGATGGTGAGTGAATGGTGAGGTTCTATCTAAGGTTCCGATTATAATGACAGTTTTGCATCAGGTGTACCCAATGCCAACTATACCATTCCCTGTCCAACGAATACGCCCATCTGCACGCAATACGGCGACATGTGCATGGCCAACCTGACGGCAATCCAACCCGCCTGTGGCGACACTTCGCTCTGCAACGATTGCTCTGGAAATCAGACCTATGCCTGCACCTCCCGCACTACATTTGGCTACTGCTCGAACGGAGCAGTGCAGGGTTCCGTCACCTGCCCTACCAATAACTTCTGTAGTGTCTCCGGTGCAGCCGAAGGTTATCCTTGTGCTCAGTCCTGCGAACCTGATTCGTCGGATACCTGTGATAGAGATAGCGACGACTCGAACGATGGAACAACAACCACCACAGAGAGCCCTGTTAGCACCACAACGGATACCCCTTCGAACGGCACTACCACCACATCGTCCTCGACTGACACCACCTCTACACCCTCGACTATCACCACAACCACAGCAGCCACACCCACCGATGCAGGCACCTTCTGTCAGCAGCAACAGGCAACAGGTCGTCATGCCATACCCAATGACACCGTGTGCACAAGGTAAGTGTAGGACCTTACGAGCTAAGTCTGTAATAACCCCATCTTCTCTTGCTTCTTCTTCTCTCTACAGCTACATCCACTGCAGCTACAAGGGCGCCTGGCTGGGCAGTATAAAGAACTGTACCACAGAGAAACCTTACTTCCTTGCCACTACCACTGTCTGCGGTACTGTGCGACCTACAAGGGCGGGTTGCCTGCCGTAGAAATGCTACATTTGTTTATATTATTATTATTCAGATATATCTGTTAAATAAAAAATTGGTTTATCTCGTAATAAAACTGTCTTTTAAAAAAAATGCCTATAAAATTTGGAGAGAGTTTTTTGCGAACTTTGAATATGATGATTAGCGATAAAAGCTAAAAGATATATCTTTATGATATTTTGAATCCCTTTTTTTACAAGAGGTTGACTTATTCTTGTTCATTCTTTATATGGTCAAAGGTTTCGCAATACCAAGTTATTTTAAGAAGCATTCCCACTCCACGCTTCAATCGCGATGATTAACCTAAATTCGTTTAACGAATTCGCTTGCAAACTCTGGGCAAGATGACGAATTAGAAACTTTACCCACGAGTCTTTAGTTAAATATGTCACCTCGTGCAACATTACATTAGATTACAGTTGAAAGAAAGAACACTCCGTCTCATTATCGGTGTATGGCTTTTTATGCTGAGATCATAAACCATCACACAGGGCAATCAAGTGGAAAGCCCAAGACAAATAAGGCAATTAGCATGCCGGCGATTTATGAAGACTCGACAAACATAGAAAATTTCACTTGTTAAGAATGATTATAATACGGTAGCCAGCAGATAAACGCACTTTAGTACCACGAGAACCTTGACAGTGAGCAGAGCTCGACGAGAAAAAAAAAACTTTTCCATTCAAAAAAAAAAAAAAAAAAGGATAAAAAGAACGCAGTAAAATGAGAGCTGAAATTGCGAATGTAGTGCAAGTTGTGGCAGTGGTAAGAGCAGAGATTGAAACATGCAACAAGATAAAGCTAACGATCTTATATACTTACCTTATGTAATATATATATACTTTTAGCTGATCCTAGCCTGCCTGGTAGGGCAAGGCTCTGCTGACTGCAATGTGTGCCAGACGAATAGGGCAGCTTGCATTAATTCAACTTCATACTACATGTGCTTCGGAGGTGAGTGATATATACTAATCTTAAATATAGATATATATTGATATGAATCTGTCCGCTTTCCCAGATAACACCCCCTACAGGGACTACGTTTACCACTGTCTGGATGGCTTTCAGTGCAGCGATCTGGACGCCATTTGTGTGCAGAAGAGTGCACAGCGTCCGCCTAGCTGTGGCGACACCAGCAAGTGCGGACAGTGTAGCGCACAGAGAAACTACCTCTTTGCCTGCCAGAGCAGAGGATACTTCCAGATGTGCTATGGGGCCTCGCAACCCACTGGATCGTTGGGCAAGTGCCCGACCGGCATGGTTTGCGATGCCAACAGTGACTCAGTTTGTGTGGCCGAGCAGGCTGGACAAACAGTCACGTGTGATATAGACGATGATCTTGTGAGCACCTCCAGCAGTACCAGCAGCACTACTAGCAGCAGTACTAGCAGCACTTCCAGCACTACAGAGATCACAACGACCACTGAATTATCTTCGAAAACGGCAACTGAGGTCTGCCAGGAGAAAGCCAAGTCGGGACTGTATGAAACCTACCCCAGGGACGTCTACTGCAAACGGTATAGCTGAGAGTGTTTGTTATATTATATAGAATTTTAATGATACAATATTCTTTGCAGTTACATTGATTGCTACTACAATAATGGCACTGTGAAAGTTTGGGAATACAACTGCCCCAGCAGCTCCTACTTCGAAGCGGACAGCCAAAGCTGCGTTTACACTAAGCCAAGCAACTGTTCTTAGTAAATATAGAAACTGGCAAGCACCTTCGTCTCTCTTTTACTTTACTGAGGATATATTTATTTTGGCAGGAGTTTGCAATCCACCTGAGGAAGCATCTACGACTCCATAAAGTATTGTATATATATTTTAACACTTACAGAGGAATCGAACTAACCCTGTTCGAGTGTCCGCTAAAGCGTGTGTCCGTCTGTTGTAACGCAAACTAGTCTCTTAGTCTTAGAGCTATCTTGGTGAAACTTGGCATTCATGCTTCTTACTGCTGCACGCCTTATATAAACTAAAACGAGCCGGATAAGACCGATATATCGTATAGCTGCCATACAAACTATCGGCCGTTTTTTGTTATTTGTCAAGATATTGCTTCCAACTTTGCTACATCGGACTTATTCTATATGTTTAATACCCATATAAAATTTTATTAAAATCGGACCACTATATCATATAGCTGCCATAGGAACTATCGGCCGAAATTAAGGTTTTTGTATGAAGACAAGTTCTAATTTAGGAGATGCCAATCAATGTGAAATATAAAATCGAATATACATCATTCCGTTCAATTCTGCACCTTTATATATAGCTAGTAATGGAGCGATTGCAGGATATAGGAACCTGCAAGGGTACAGAACCTTCTCTTAGCTTAGAACTTTAGCTTTCCTTCTCGTTAGACATATTTTTAGATTTATTGCCCATAATTATTGCGCTGGAAACAGATATCTCTGACTCTACAAAGTCCCTTTTTTCTTAAACAGAGCCAAATTCCTCTGACTGTTCGTATGAGCATCTGGATCTCAGTGACTGTTAGAGTTAGGCCTATCAAATTTGGTGGACTGTTTCTTAATACTGTTTACAACCTTTTTATATAATTAGCTGGCCCTCTTTTAAATGAAAAGTAACGACTAACAACATTAGTTCTATAGGTTTAAGGTTTAATTATTTGTATTCACAATCATTGTTAAGTCAGTCTAGCAATTGCTGGGCTGCGTGCTCTCACAGAGTCTGCTGACGCTGTTGAAGTACAAACTGCCCGGGCAGGTGTACTTTGCTCCCAGCCAGCTGCCATTGAGCTCGAAGCAATCGATGTACTGCCTGCATTTGGTGTTGGGCACCAAAAACGAATCCTGCGTCTGCTTCTTGGCGCACCAGGCCGTGGGGTTATTCGTGGTGGGAGCTGCCGTTGTGGTTGTAGTAGTGTAGGTCGGTGTGTAGCAATTTGAGGGCACATCCGTGACACAGGTGCGTGTGCTGCGACTGAAGTAGGTGCTGCCGGGACATGTGTACTTCTGTCCCAGCCAGTTGCCATTGAGCAGGAAGCAGTAGATATACTGGCGACATGTGGTCTCCGTGTAATCCCCCACAGCAAATTTACCCTGTGACTGCACCGCAGCGCAGTAGGTGGCTGCATTGCTGGTCGAGGGAGTTGCTGCGGTGGTGCTCGTTGCGGTGCTGGCTGTGGTCTTAACTGCTATTGTATTGTTGCTTGTGTCATCAGCATAGGAGCAACTGGGCACGGCACTGCTGCTGGGCAGGCAGATGTACTCGGAGTTCACGTTGCACACGTAGCCCGAGGGGCAGCTGTAGGAGTCTGCCAGCGGAGTCGTTGTGCCCTCACAGAGAGCGAATGAGCTGGTGCCGGTGCAGGCAAAGGTGTTGCTGGCATCGCACTTGTTACACTGCTCGCAGGTGGCCACCGTTGTGTTCGACTCCGGCTCACAGAGCACCCCAGCCGTGCCACTCACACATACATAGCCGGAGGGGCAGTCGTAGGGCACGTAGGTGGGTAGATTGCTGCTGGCATCGCAAGCCTGCGTCTGGTTAACCGAGTAGCAAGCCATGTTGTTCGCCGTGTTGCACACGTTGCACTCTGCTGCCGCACTGCCGACCACGAGGCCAGCGACGAGGAGAAGCTGCAGCTGGCCTAGAATTTGATTCATCTTCTTGTTCTCGCACATATTTTTCCACACTTCTTCGGATTTTTCCTGTTGACTGTTGTCTGTCTGGGGTTTAAATACAGTTTTTTTGGCCACAATCTGCGAGGCGACCTTGCCGGCTTAGCCCGCAATTTAGATAAGTTCCACGGGGCATACTTTGCGGCGGCAGCGGAGGTGTCTTATCAGTCCATAAAGAAAGTGTCCCTCAAAACGAAACTGAACCAAACCGGCGAGAGAAACCAAACAGAAACTGCTTCCTCTCTCTCTCTCCCATTATCTCTGTCCGTCTCTTTCTCTTACCATTACATGTCATAGTTTTCCAGCCAGATTAGGCGTCGATTCGGTTCCGATACGGTATAAAAGCGCGTTGCACTTTGTCGATAATGCACTCAACTTGCATTAGCCCGCCATGTTCCGTTTCACGTTAGTTCTGCTCGGTCTCGCGCTATGCATTCTTCAAACTGATGCTTGCTGGCAGTGCAATGAGGCCAGAACTCATGCCTGCACTGGCCCACGCACCTTCGTCCTGTGCTTGGGCACAGACGTGCCATCGAGCGTTGGCGGTTCTTGTACTGGAGATTATTTCTGCAACAGGGATCTACCTACGATCTGCGGCAAGAGCTCTGAAACTCTCGTAACCTGTCCACTACCACTGCCAAGACCAACTCAGCCAGCGGCTGAACCAACTCAAGAGCCAACTCTAAAGCCAACTCTGGAACCAACTGCTGAACCAACTGAGGAGCCATCTCAGGAACCAACGGCTGAACCAACCCCCGAACCAACGCCCGAACCAACTCCAGAGCCAACTGAGGAGCCGACTCAGGAACCAACGGCTGAACCAACTCCCGAACCAACTCCAGAGCCTACAGAGGAGCCAACTGAGGAGCCAACTGAAGAGCCAACTGAGGAGCCAACGCCTGAACCAGCTCCAGAACCTACTGCAGAGCCTACAGAGGAGCCAACTGAGGAGCCAACGCCTGAACCAACGCCTGAACCAACTCCAGAACCTACTGCAGAGCCTACTGAGGAACCAACTGAGGAACCAACGGCTGAACCAACCCCAGAGCCTACTGAAGAGCCAACTAAGGAGCCAACTCAGGAGCCAACTGAGGAACCAACGGCCGAACCAAGTCCCGAACCATCACCAGAGCCCACTGAAGAGCCTACAGAGGAGCCAACTGAGGAGCCAGCTCCGGAACCAACGGCTGAACCAACTCCAGAGCCTACTGAAGAGCCTACAGAGGAGCCAACTGAGAAGCCTACTGAAGAGCCGACTCAGGAGCCAACTCCGGAACCAACAGCTGAACCAACTGAGGAGCCTACTGAAGAGCCAACTGAGGAGCCAACTGAGGAGCCAACTGAGGAGCCAACTGAGGAGCCAACTGAGGAGCCAACTGAGGAGCCAACTGAGGAGCCAACGCCTGAACCAACGCCTGAACCAACTCCAGAACCTACTGCAGAGCCTACTGAGGAACCAACTGAGGAACCAACGGCCGAGCCAAGTCCCGAACCATCACCAGAGCCCACTGAAGAGCCTACAGAGGAGCCAACTGAGGAGCCAGCTCCGGAACCAACGGCTGAACCAACTCCAGAGCCTACTGAAGAGCCTACAGAGGAGCCAACTGAGAAGCCTACTGAAGAGCCGACTCAGGAGCCAACTCCGGAACCAACAGCTGAACCAACTGAGGAGCCTACTGAAGAGCCAACTGAGGAGCCAACTGAGGAGCCAACTGAGGAGCCAACGCCTGAACCAACGCCTGAACCAACTCCAGAACCTACTGCAGAGCCTACTGAGGAACCAACTGAGGAACCAACGGCTGAACCAACTCCAGAGCCTACTGAAGAGCCTACAGGGGAGCCAACTGAGGAGCCAACTCCGGAACCAACAGCTGAACCAACTCCTGAACCTACTGAGGAGCCAACTGAGGAGCCAACTGAGGAGCCAACTGAGGAGCCAACTCAGGAGCCAACTTCGGAACCAACAGCTGAACCAACTCCTGAACCAACTGAGGAGCCAACTGAGGAGCCAACGCCTGAACCAACTCCAGAACCTACTGCAGAGCCTACAGAGGAGCCAACTGAGGAGCCAACTGAGGAGCCAACTGAAGAGCCAACTGAGGAGCCTACTGAAGAGCCAACTGAGGAGCCAACTCCGGAACCAACGGCTGAACCAACTCCTGAACCTACTGAGGAGCCAACTGAGGAGCCAACTAAGGAGCCAACTCCCGAACCAACTCCAGAGCCAACTGAGAAGCCTACTGAAGAGCCAACTCCAACTCCGGAACCAACAGCTGAACCAACTCCTGAACCTACTGAAGAGCCAACTGAGGAACCAACTCAGGAGCCAACTGAGGAGCCAACTCAGGAACCAACTCCCGAACCAACACCAGAGCCTACTGAAGAGCCAACTGAGGAACCAACCGAGGAGCCAACTGAAGAGCCAACTGAAGACCCAACGGCTGAACCAACTCCTGAGCCTACTGAAGAGCCTACTAAAGAGCCAACTGAGGAGCCAACGGCTGAACCAACTGCCGAACCAACTCCAGAGCCAACTGAGCAGCCTACTGAAGAGCCAACGGGTGAACCAACTCAGGAACCCACCGCTGAACCAACTCCAGAACCAACTCCAGAGCCAACTGCAGAGCCAACTGCAGAGCCAACCACCGATTCAACAACTGAAACAACAACCGAACCAGCAACAACTCCTGCATCTCCCACCGATATTTGCAGCTCATCCCCCATAGGCAGTCAGAATTATGCAATTCCCAACGACACTGTGTGCACCAGGTAAGCTAAGACCCAAATATTCAAATTCTCTTCTTCTGATCAATGATATTTACTTCCTCTTTCAGCTATATCTACTGCAGACACCTGTTGATATTGTGGTCAGGCACCATTAAGAACTGCCCCTGGTATAGTCCCTATTTCAATGGATCCACATTGAAGTGTGGCCGCGTCAAGCCGTCTCTGCCAGGCTGTCTTTAACTTACGATATTAATGAAATTAAAGAACATTTCTACTGTTATTTTAACAGATTCGACAAGTTGTTTTTCTCGGAATATCGTAAATCAGTTTGATATTCCCCCAATTAGTCTCTGGCCGTCATACAAAGTTGTTGCTTGAGATAAGAAAACTTGAGATGAACGATAAAATTTGAAATGCCAAGGATAAGTTATCTTTTCTGGAGATAATTATGCATTACCATATCTTATTATCGCATCCAGTTTTATCTATAGTTATGCCAGGCAGCTTATAGAGCTTGTATTTTTACTTGGAATGCATTCTTTATGATCCGAAAACAGTCTCATTAAGGGATTTTATGATATCAATTGACGATATCTTTCTATTTACATTCTCATTCTATTCACAAACCGATGACATGAGCTGCATGTAAAGCGTAATATTTGCACAATTTAAGTAATAATAGTTAATTGGCTTTATATCTTTACAGAGAGTGCACGGCAGCAATAAAACTGCGTAGATGGCTGATAATGTGTTCAATGGGTGAATTTATCGCACTGACAGGACTGCTGTTTTCGGCTATTTCCCGCCAAATCTGGCTGTTTATGAAAGGCAATTGGGAAAAGAGCTTCAAAAAATGTGGGAAGCTCGAACTTATTAAATATACAAATAAATTTGTTTATTATTTTTGTTAATATTAAATTTTTGCCAAGAATCTTTCACTTTTTATAGATCTTTGCCAAGGTTTTCTTTATTTTTAATTGCAATAAATGAAATAAATATAATTATTTTGGATCATTCTTATATATTTTTAATTAACTCTCTCAATAAATTTAAAATTACATTATTATTATGCTTTTATCTTAACTATGTTTGCTATTTGTGGCTATTTTTAGCTTTTTTCGGCTATCTCGCCAACTCTGACCACAGGTTCATTTTCAGCAAGCCCTCAAAAGTATGCAACAAAAAAGTCAATTAAATTGTTCGCTTGTTACAAATTTCATTGCAGCTTTTCTGGTTGCAGCTTTAATTTGCCACTCGCATCAGTTGCTGCTGCACATAATAAATAAATTTTAAGTTGCGTAGCCCCAAAGCTAAATTGTTTATATGAACTTTTTGTTTATTATTCATAACAAAATCAAATTAAATATGAAATAGCTAACAAATGTGCTGGCATAGTTTGCATTACGTGCAGCTCAAACTGTGTGCATTGCTGTTGCCTACTTGCAGGCTGCCTTGCATATTCATTGCGTTTGCTTCTGACTTTTTTTTCATTTTATTTTTATTTTGATGCAATAACGTTGTTTATGGCTTGTTTATCGCGCGGCCCACTAAAAATGTAACTGAGTAAACCCGAGATTTGCCATTTAAGATCATAATTTGTTTATCTTGTTGGGTGATTAAATTGCACCCCAAGCTGTTAAAAAGCCTAGTGCAGTCGCATTTCTCACTGCAGTTCAATCTACAAGATGTTGCGCATCATTCTACTCTCTCTGGCCATTGGAGTCCTGCAGATTCGAGCAGATTGCAATGTCTGCTCGGGCATAACCAATGCAGCCTGCGTTGGGACTACACAGTTCCAATTCTGTGTGGACAATAAACCCAATGGAACCATCATCAGTTGCCCCAGTGGCAATGTCTGCACGGGAGAGCCACAGATCTGTCAGACAAATGCAACGCTAGTTTCCTGCGACAGCTGTGGATCGTGCAATTCAGCTGGAGTGTTTGCCTGCCTTGGAGTACGCACATTTGCCCTGTGCCTCGGCTCACAGTCCATATCAGGGCTCACTGGCAGTTGCGCTCCTGATCGCGTCTGCAACATTGACAATCCGAATATCTGCGGCACAGCGGATGGTGGTTACCAGGCCACTTGTCCATTGGCCGACGATGAACTCTTGTCTACCACAGCCTTTCCGCCGGGCAACTATACAGCCAATGAATATTGTAATTTGATTCAACAGGTCGGACGCTTTCCCTATGGCACTACTGCGGGAACCTCCTGCAAGAAGTAAGTAGCAAAAACGATCTTCCAACTTAGTACTAAAGTCTTTCCCTCCCTTCCACCAGGTATGTCTCTTGCAACGTTAATGCAAGCATCTGGTATGGTGCTATATACACTTGTCCCGGCTCAACCTATTTCCAACCTACCACACGTAACTGCAACACTACGCTACCGTCCACCTGCACCACGGCTGTGCGTAGCCTAAAACTGTATAATCTGCGATTGATCTAGGGTTGTCTAAGGACCCTTTAATATGTTTACTCCCTATGTACTTCATATTGTATAATAAATTTCTTGCTCTGACTTAAAGTTTGATTTTTGAGGCCCTAAGGCTTCTCTTGGTTTGTCCACTTGCTTACGCCATCTACTCTAGGGTTGCCTAGTGACTACACAGAATTCTATACTAATATTTTATTTATTCATATATCTTCCACCTTAAAATGTCTTAGGATTCTCCTATTTCGCAGCACTATGATATGCGACTGCTCTAGGGTTGCCACTGTATCGTTATATATGTTATTATATTATATATTGTACTTTATATATGTATATATACTACTTTATAATTAAGTTTCTTATTTTTTCTTATTGTCTATTAGAAACTGGTACTTCTCTAGGGCTTTTCAATAGCAGACCTCATCTTCGCTAGGGTTGCCTAATGACTACACAGCAACTTATACTCCATTTATAATGTGCACTTACAGCAATGTTGCCAATGTTGCATGTGACTTATCTCAATGATGTCTCAGGGTTGTCTTATTTCGTAGCTTCACAATATGTAACTGTTCTAGGGTTGCTACTGCACCGTGTTAATTTGTTTTCTTTCAGCTTTCCAGTTGCTTTCCCCATCCACTCTAGGGTTGCCTAGGTTACAAGTGTTTAACCTACCTGCTGTAGGGTTGCCAACGCACCTTAACTTCTCCTTTGCATTAGTGTATCGGATTTCCGGCTCTAAGATTTCTCCATGGGCCTTCCAGTTGCTTAACCCATCTTCTCTAGGGTTGCCAAGTGCCCACACAGCACTATTTAATGAACATTCAAACTTCTGCAACTTGTGTAACATAGAGTTTCTCACAGTAAATCAAACTATAAAAAATGTACTCCAGGGTTGCCAAGTGCCTGCCCAACACTATTAAACTAACATTCGATGTTCTGCAACTGCTTCTTTGTATGCAAGTTTCTCGCAGTAAACTAAACTATTAAAAATATCTTGCAGGGTTGCCAAGTGCCTGCAGAGCACTCTAAACTACAAAATAAATATACCACACTATTTAATAAAGATTTTTCTCAGTCATTTAAGTTTTCCGGCCCATTTATTAATAGGCATTATTCATAATGCTCTTGGCCTCAGGTTTTGCCATAATTCACAAGCAATATTCTTTTTTTTAGGCTGATCAGTGAGGAAGGAGGAGGAGGAAGGCGGGGCAGGGGCGCCAACCCACGTTGAGATTATCGCATTGTCATTTATATTTATTTGCCGTGGCAGCGTGGCTATAAATAAACGCATTAGCGCGCGCTGTTGCCAACTCTGTTGCCAACTCTTGTACGCAGAAAAATAGGTCTAAAAGTGAATTTGGGGGCAACTTTAAACCGCAGCACACGTGCCCCCTGCATGCCCCAGCACGCGTGTTTTGTATGCAGCTTGAGTTCCCATGGCACCTACACTCCCCACCTCCCCTTCTCCCTCCCTCTTCCCCCCTTGCACTCGCATTCAGATGCAGATTGGAAGAGGTTTTCGGTTTTCGTTTTCGTTTTCGTGCGAAATCGAAACCATTCAAATTGAAAACACTCAATGAAAAGTTTTGCGGCTCAGCCTTGGCGTGGATTGCATGCTGACCTGGGCATGGTCGCGGGGGCATGGCCTGTTAGGGCTCAATTCTGTGGCCACGTAACTGACCCACATCAGGCATGCCACCCCGCCCCCCTTTCTACCTCCTCCCTCTGCTGCCTGTCAGCAATTTTTCTGGCATGTGGCGAAAAAAACTTTTGGCCGAGAGCGCATTTTATAATTGTACGCGAGAGCACAGTGTGCACACTGTGTGCCGCACAAAAGTTCGTGCTCTGTACTCTGTGTTGGAAGTTTCAAGGTGCCAGCAGGCGGCGGCACAACGCGGCGTATGCGTCATAAATGCCACAACACAGACGACGCGGCGCATTGTAAAGGCATAAAAAGAAGTCGGCATTGGGGCAGAGCTCTCTTGTCCTTGTCTCTCTCTCTCTCTTTCTCTCTCTATCTCTCTCTCTTTATATATCTCTTTTCTGTCTATTGCACTCTCTTCTCTCTCTTTCTCTCTCTCTTATCTCCCTCTTTTCTCCCCTTCCTACATTCTCTTGCTCTTCTTTGCCTCTTTCTATTACTTCTCTCCCTCTCAATTCAATTACAAAACTGAATACGCGCACAGCTCACACAGCTAGTTCTGCATGCCACACTCGAGCTTAAAGTTTTGGCCAACTTTATGTGCGGCCTCCCCTTTCTTCCTAGCCGCCCCCCTCCCGCTGCCACCTTTCTGTGGCTGCTTCAAGCTCGAGTACCAAGCTATAATGACTGCACTCAGCGCGCTGATGAATTCATTAATTAATTTTTCTAATAGAGAGTCAAAGACAAAGCCAGCCCGGCCAAGTAGATACCACTTAACAGTAGTGCTGTGGGCTATGATGGACTAATTGGATTAGGTCTTCAAGCTGCAGCAGCAGCTATGAAGTACATATGAGAAATCTTTGGGTTTAATGTCACTTTAAGGCGAAGTAGATGAAAGATGCACAGCGGGAGTAATGGGGGAGGAAAAGGAGAGAGATGAAGTAAGGAAAGGAGAGGAAGAGAGTGGGGGAGAGAGGGGTAGAGAGTGGGCAAGACAGTTGGCAAGATGGAGAGAGAGGTTGTTAAAGTAGAAGAGGCAGCCAACAACCTTTGAACCGAGTTCATGTGGGCCACAAACTGTGTCTCTGTGTGACAAGCTCAAGCTGCGGTAGGGCGCAGCTCAGAGAGAAGGGGAGGCGAGGGGCAGAGTGTTAAAGGGGTAGAGTGGAAGAAGAGGAGGTGGGGCAGAGCTTACTAGTGCCACTCCCACTCTGCAGCATCTTTAAATAGCTGACAACCCGCTGTGGCTGGCTTATTTAGCCTTCTACTTGCGCTGCCTCTAATTAAAGTTCTATTTTCATTTCGTAGGGCAGCGTGGCGCCTGTGCCCCCCTTCCCCCCCCCCCTACTCACTCCCCTACCCAGTCCAAACCACCCACACTCGCATACCACGCACTGTGTGCTGACCACCTGCCGGGTAGCTGCTGCGGCAACTATCGCCGTCGACTCCAATTAATTTCCAACTCCATAAACAAACCTGCAACCTGCCTGCCTTCCAGCCTGCCTGCCTGCCTAGTGCATTGTTTATATGCAAAGCAATTGGGTTAATCACTATGAACGGAGCGGGAGAGTTCAGTTCCGTTCTGTACAGTTCAGTTCAGTTCGTTTCGATTCAGTTCGATTCGATTTGGAGGCAGCTGTTCATGTTGTTTATCTGTCGAGGCTCATTGAAAGCCAATTTCGATGGCTTAATTTATGGCGCACAGCGCAGCAGCGAAAGTTCTACATAATAATTACGTCTGAAAGGCCGAAAAGAAGAGTTAACAGGGTATAATGGGGCATGGTTTATGAGTTTGTTTATAGGGTATGTTTGAGATATGTGAGTGGTGCAGAAACTGAGCAATCTGGCAGGAAGGAATAATTTCTAGTGGAGAAGAATTTCAGACTATTTGGGCAGCTTTTGTATCTTTGGGTGAACTACAACTCACTTATACGATATATTTGTGTAGTATTACAGGGTATAGTTTATAACTTCGTCTACATTAAATGGAAGACATATTATATATACTTGCTTAATTGCTTTTTTTTTCTATTTGAAGTGTATAAGAAACCTTAAAACTAGTTTAGGCTTCATTCGCAGCTAATCAGCAAGCTTTACTCAGCTGAAACTTACTCGCAAGGCATGATTACAGGGTATAGTTTGTAATGTTGTGGACAAGGCATGTTTTAACTGTTTGTTTTTTCACTTAACTGATCTGTTCGCCACTAAAAATACCCTGAAATGAGGAAGTACTGTGGAAAATGGGTCTAATTTTGACCAAAGCAACCTTTTATGTTTGCTAGCAACTTACTGGTTATGTTTGCAGGGTTTACAGGGCATTTTATGTAAGTTTCCATTAACAATATGATATAACAAGCTGTCGGCTCTTCAAACTAACCTATCTTGGCAATTACAGGGTCTTAGTCATAAAACAAAACAGTACAAACCGATGTAGGTCTAATTTAAACCTAAACACGTTTGGCACTTACTAGCAGCTTATGTTTACAGGGTATGCAGGGTATCTTATTTTTAGAGGATATATTATTTAAGATTCATTGAAGAATATGATTCAGTAAGCTGTAAGCTCATAAAACAAACCTATGCTGACATAAGTCATAATACATTAATGTTCAAAACGATTTAGGTCTAATTTAAACTTAAGCACGCTCAATACTTATTTGCAGCTTATGTTTACAGGGTATGCAAGGTATTTTATTTGAGATTCCTTTTTAGAATATATATTAATAAGCTGTAAGTTCATTAAACTAAACTTTACTGGCACCTACGGGATATAAGTCATTACTAGTTTAGAGTTCCAACCAATTTAGGTCTAATTTAAACCTCATCAGCTGCAAACTATGCCCCTTTCCCATAGTGAAATTCGACAGCCAAGCTGATCTGCCTCACCCCACATACCCTGTACTTTTGTCCGCTGTTTGGCGAACTTAATTATAAACGTGTCAAAAATGCGACAACAATTTGGCGAGTTGGGCCGAGGCGAGCTTTGGTCAAGTGCGCCAGGGGGCAAAAGAGAGAGATAAACAAAGAGGTAGAATGAAAGAGAGAGAGTCAGAGAGAGAGGCATGCAACGAGTGAACAACAACCGAAACTATTATTATGCCACGCGGTGTGTGTGGCATTGTTGTGGCGTGTTGTTGAGGGGGCGTGGCATGTGTCGTCGGCAGGAAGGAAGCCAGGAAGGATAGCTGCATGACGCGCCCTGGTTGCGAATGCAGGCCGGGAAATGCGCATAATGAAGCGCGCGCGCGTCGTGGCAAGCACGGTATGTGCTACATGCAGCCGTAGCCGTGTGGCAGAGGCAGAGGCAGCTGTCAGCGCGACGCGTTGACGAACTGACGCCGTGACGCACTGATAGGCGAATGTCAATAGTGCAAACTACTCCCACTCCCTCTCCCCCCTCTCTCTCTCTCTCTCTCTCTCTCTCTCTCTCTCTCTGGTGCAGCGCGCTCTAATGATTGCGGCTTTTGTTGCACGCACGGGTGCTGCCACACGTTGCTGCCACGCTCGCATAATTATTAATAAATGGAAATAAAATGAAAATAAACAAGGCGCGGAAAAAGCCTTAATTGTGCATCAATTGCGCAATTTGCAAATAAACAAAACGAGCTGCACTTGCAACAACACAATGGGGCACGCAACTGTGCTGCAAGTTGCAAGTGCTGCAAGTCGCTTAAGAGAACTCTACTCTTTCTCTCTCTCTCTCTTTGATTTGCAGTCACATTTGATTTATTCGCGATTTTAAAGTGTTGGCAAATGTTTGCACATTTAATGCATTTCCATGTTTGCCTTCCCTTTCCTTTGCTTTCCGTCTCTTTCCCCCTCTACAGCGGGGAGGAGGCCTTTGGTGCGTGGAAGGTCCTTTCCTCTCACCCGCTGTGCAGGCTGGCATAAATTTCAGTTAGAGAAAACATTGCATAATTACAACTGACAGGCGACGCTGACTGTGCTGCAAGTCTGTTTAGTGTATAACTCATTTTATATGTAAGGCGTTTAAAAAAATAGTTATATATAGTTATATATATAAACTAACTATTCATCAAATTTTGGATAGATCGTTAAAGAAACTGCTGACTTATTTATACTTTGGTATACCACTTAAAACTTGTGAATTTTTTAAGTACTTCTCGGCACACCGCAGCTTAGTATTCGACGATAGATTAGAACTTTGCTTTGTACTTTTCCATAAACTTTGAACTATGCCAAACAAATTAGGAATTTACATGATTCTATATAATATACATATATACCATATTTATTATACCAATATATATATGCCATATAAATTGCAGCCAGGTACGCACACAAGTCACAGGGTTATCGGTAGCTGTGCTATGCTGGCAAAATCTCAAAAGGTTCACACCTGATAACATATACTTTACTACATACATATATACAAATATATTATACATTTTCTACTACAACTGATTACGAATACTTTAGTATAAAATAGAAGCTAGTACTAATAATAAAAATTAATTGAGATCACATATCAATCTCTCAGATTTTACTTGGAATAACTTATTTCCATTAGTCAATATATTTCAAGTTTTCTATATAATATTCTCCATATATTTTGCAGCTGAATGCAAGTCATCTAATATTTATGAATACTTTTGTATTAATATTTTTATGAATACAAGTCATCTTATTTATGTGTTACTCAAACTCTTAATTATACTTATCTCAAAAATATTTCAACTACACTTGCAAAATTAAATTTTCTTCTTATTCTCTAACTTTTGTGAAGATTCCTCCACAATTGCTTGAGCCATGTACTGAAAACTAGTAATACTTTTGGAAACTAATCATGTCGCTATATAGGGTCAACTCTGGTAGCTATAATATACACTGACTCAGAATCAGTAGTTCAGAACTGATAACAGATTCTATAGTATAATTATATATATATAATTCAAATTAATTGAGGTCATGAGTCGCACATGCAAATCAAACTCTCAGATTTGCTTTTACAATTCAGAAGACTCTCCATATATTTTATAGCTGAATACAAATCATCTTATTTTATGTACTACTCAAAAACAACCTAAGTTATTTCAGAAAGATTGCAAGTACACTTACTGCATTATATTTTCTATTTAATCTCTCATTTTTCATACTACAATACATTCTATCATCTTTTTATTCTCTTACTTTCATAAAGATTCCCCGCACAATTGCCTGATTTATGCACTTCAAACTAGTCACACTCTCAGAAAAATCTTCTTTCTTCCCTCTGTCTGTGTGCAATTTATTGACTTGCTTAGCTTCAACTTTGTTGCAAATGATTAGCGCCAGCAGCAGCAGCAGCTTACCCAGTAACGACTCAATTAAGGCAATTGATATATGTATACATATATATGCATGATTCCAGTGACCGATCGGGCTGCAGTAGCAGTACAACAAAGTGTCAAAGTCAAAGCTCAACGAGCGCGAAGCATGCGCGGAATGCGGAACATCTTCGGGCTGAAGTGAATAAATCAACAGAAAGAGCAGAGGGAGGGGGAGAGGGGGAACAGCTGAGAAGGGAGGAGGGAAGGGGGAACATAGCTGATCAACAGTGCTTGCAAATTGTTGATTGACAAGTGTAAATTGTAAACCAAACATTTTGACACGCGCTTATCGAAATTTGCTTATCAATTAGGTTGAGCGAGAGTGACAGAGAGGGGGAGAGGGGGAAGGAGAGGTAGATAGATACCTAGTGAGGTCTACGTGGGCTGATCCTGCCTTGTGCACATATAAATTCTATTAGCGTGCGAGTTGCAGCCACAGATAAATCATGTGGCAAGCGTCGTCGCCGTCGTCGTCGTCGTCGAGTGGGCCGTGCAACGCGTCGCAATAATTTTGCAATTTTTATTGCACAACTGTCGCGCTGGCTTAGCTGCGACTGCTGCGACTGTCAAGTGTTTGGCTGCCAAGTGGTCGCCCCAACTCCCTCCACCTCCCTACCTCCCCTCGTTGCTGCCCCTGCCACTTGAGGCACGGCAAATAAAGCCATTAAGTGCAGGCGACTTTTTGCTGTGAGAGTGCGCTACTTTCGCTGCTCACAGGCTGCGAGCAGCCTATCTATCTATCTGTCTGCCAGTCTCCCTCTCTTTCCCACTCTCCTTCCATCTCCCTCTTTTGCTCTATCTCTGTCTCTGTCTCTGCACTTACTTTCATTAAGCAAACAGCGCGCACGCAGACTGTGCAATTGTTTGCCCAGTGGGTCACTCAGTCAACTGGCCACCCAGTCAACAAGTCATGCACTCACTCACTCACTCGCACACTCACTCACACACTCATCGAGTCATTCACTCAGTCATTCGCTAGTTCACTCTCTCATTCACTCGGGCAATTGGCAAGTCATGCCGCCGCAAATTGCAGGCGAGCAAACAATGAAAATATTAATGAACATAATATAAAATAATAAGTGTGATAATTATTATGCAAACTGCCCCCTACAACTTCTCTCTCTCTCCCTCCTCTCCATCTCTTTCTCTCTCTCAATCAAATCGCATTCCAATCACAATTCGTTTAACGACATTTGGTCGCCGCATTCTGTTGGCGCCATTTGTTAATAACAAACAAATAAATTCCACAAACCAGTGAAATTAAATGATTGGAGAACCCTAGATGGATATATTGCATGTAGAGAGAGATGGAGCATATGGAGGGAGATAGAGTATATAGTAAAGGGAGTCTGCGCTAGCTGATGTGCTATAGTAAGATAAATGAGAAGGTAAACGACATCAAATAAGAGACAGAAGATGAATTTGTTGACACTATGCAGGCACAATACGATCAAAGGAAGTCATTATATGCTTTGAATACTTAAGGATCTACAATATACCATAAAATATAATAAGATATACGATTATATTGAAGCTTATTATCAGTTAAGTTCTTTTTAAAAGTTCGCATAAAGCTATGAGAACATGTCTAGTCCAGCTTGATCAAAGTTGATCACGTTCAATTATATTCAATTGTTCAATTGATTTTAATCTTGAATATCTTCATAATGCCATAATCAATTCAAGTGTCGTCATTACATAGATATTTTTATACTGTCCATAGAATCTATATAAAAAAATGATTCATTTTATATTTTACCAGAGAAAAGTTTATGGATGCCCAAACAGGTTTAGTCAATTTTACTCAAATTTTATCACAGAAAATTGCGTTTTATCAAGATTAGCAGTGTTGCATTAAATTCAATCACTTTCAATCACTTTTAAACACTTTAAATCACATTCAATTACTTTGAATCACTTTTAATCGCATTCACTCATGTTCAATCAAGCATTACGATGAATTTCTTTTAGAAAATTGGCTAATCTGATACTGCAGTCATAATCAACCCAAGTAAAGCTTTATGGGAATAATATATTGTAATATTCATATAATAACATTAAATCTGATCGAAGAGGATATTTCAGGGATGTCCGAACATGTTTAAGCAAAATTAATCATTTTGGAACACATTTAACCATGTTAAATCACTATAAGTCATTTGCTTTCAATTTAGATCACATTCAATCATTTTTAATTGTTTGCCATCACGCATTAACATGCATTTTTTTTAGGAATTTTGGAAAACATTATACTGGAGTCATTTTTATTTTTTACTTTTTTATTTATTTATAACAATTAATTGAATATACAAAAATTACAGTTAAATAAAGGTATAAACTTAAATAGGAAAAAGAATTTAATAGGAAATAATTGTATTCAAATTGAGCACAAATATTTAAATAGTGTATATTGTAGAGTCTGTATTAAATTAGTTCTAATAGATTCAAATAAGAATGTCTAATAATGATTCATCTTACAAATCGTTTAAGAATGTTAATCAAACTGCATTGAGTAAAATCTGTTTAATGACAATAAACTGTCTTAAATCACTTTCGACCACGCTTAATCGCCTTCAATCAAACTAGATCGTGTTGAAGCTTTTTATATCACGCATTTCTTCATTAAAGGATACAAATATTTTCAGCGAAGATCAGGAATTTGTTATGCAAGTCAAGTAAAGTCTTAAAATAATAAATTTACTGCCATAGATCATCACTTCACAGAGTTATACGCAGCATACGATCATGTTTAAACACCTTTAAGCGCGTCTTGCATTTTAAAATAATATTTAATCAATTTTTATCCCGCCTTATCACTTTCAAACACGTTAATTCCTGCTCTAGCATACTTTCCCACGCACTTTCTCCATACAAATCACATTTTCCCACAGCATCTGCCTACTTTGCAGTGTATAACACAGTCTACCTTCATCAGTTTCTCTCTTCTCTCCCCCCAACTCATTGAAAAACAATGAAAAATCACGTTTATCAATATTTCATTTAGTTTTCCTCCCTTTTTTTATTTTGCATAACGTGACGCAATTAAAAGGCAGTTGCGACCCCGATAAATCAGCACTAACTGAGCATCCCAGCCCTGACTGACGTCATGACTTACATGAGGAAAGCAGAAAGAGGTAACCTTTTGGCGTGGCGCCACTAGCATGTTGCCTTGTCTGGGGCAATGCTGTTTTGGGCGACCATTTGTCTGCTGCAACGACTACTGCGACTGCAACTGCGACCTTGTGCAGTTCTTGTGTCAACTATCGAACGCGGCGTATACGTAATGAGTGGGGGTCGAAGTGCCACGCTGCCTTGCCACGCATTGTGGCATTGGTTAGCCACTTGGCTGCACTCCCTCTATCTCTCTCTATCTCCCTCGCAGGCTGACCCTTGACCCACACTGCACCGCTGCCTCCCCCTCTCTCTATCTCTCTCTCCCTCTTTGTCTGTTTTCCCTGAGGCAATTTCGTGGTCATTTAGTTGGCGTATGCGAACTGCGGTTGTGCGGCGTGTGTGTGTGTGCTGGGAGTGTGTGGTGTGATTGTGTGTATGCTGTGATTGTGCGTGTGCTTGTGTACGTGTGTGTGCGTGTGCTGCGCTTGTGTGCGTGCCTCCTTTGAGCTGCGCCCGCTTTGCCGCCATTGTTTCGGTTAATTAACATTTGTGGTTCGCTCTCCTGCACGTGTGTGTGTGTGTCAGTGTGTGTGTGTGGCTTGACTAAATTAGTCAAGAGCGCAGCAGGATTATGCCCCCTCCCCCCTCCTCCCCCCTTTCGACCCTGCCTGCCTTGTAATATTAAATATGCAGAACCTGAAGAGGAACAAGCCAAGCTGAGCCACTCTCGAACTGGAGCCCCATGCGAAGCTATCTGCATTCCATTCTGCTGCAAACTGGTTTTCGCGCAGAGCAGGCTGCTCTTCCCCTCCCCCCCGCACTCTTCTCCCTGCTGCTGTTGCTGCTGCAGGCGCGATGATTCATGCCGCGCGCAGCTCCAGACCGAGCAGCGTCGCATTTGGTTGCCTTTTTTTTCGGTCTTTGCTGCGTCTTCGTTTGCTGCTCTCTCGCTTTATAGCTCCCTCTCTCTCTACCCCTCTCTTCCTCACTCTCTTCCCCTCTCTCTTCCTCTCTCTCTTTCCCTCTCTTGCTGTTTGTGCTCCCCATTCAACAGCATTTTGCGCATTTTTTGCTGCTGTTTCCCACGCCTGGGCCAGTTTGAAGTTCTTCTTCACATTTGCGATTCACTGATGCACATTCCCCGCATGCCACGCGGCGTATGCGTAATCAGTTCAGCCACCAGTCATCAGCCTAACAAGTTTGCACTTCCCCCCTCTCTCTCTCTCTCTCTCTCTCCCCCCTTCGCACACACTTGCCACACTCGCAAATGCCAATTTTATGACAAACTGCAAGTTTCTTCGCCGCCAGCTCAAGCTAAAGTTGCCTTCGCTTCTGCGGCTTCTTCTTCTGCTTCTTCTTCTACTAAACTCAAATTGTTGTTAAGCCCGCAGCTGCTTACCCTTCCTTCTTCCTCTCTCCTTGCTCTCTCTCTCTCTGTCAGCTGGTGGCAACTATTAAACTTGTTTCCGTTGTACTTCTATTTTTTTGTGGAGTAATTTCATAGAATTTATGACCGTCTTTTTCGAAGGGATCACAAAGTTTTCGCTCGCAAAACTTCGCTGCTCCTCGCTGTCCTTCGCTCTCCCTTCCTCTCTCTCTAAGTCACTCTCTCTTCCACACTCTCCCCTGCTCTTTCTCCCTTACTCTCTTCCTCGCCCTTACTCCCTTTCTTTCCCTATTGCCTCAACTTTTCGCGTGGCGACTTTTGACAGCTTCGACAGGCGACAGCGCCGCGAAGTCAGAGGGAGAAAAGGAGAGAAAGGGCAGGCCATAAGGGGTGGGGCAGGGCTAAAGGGGCTGGCGCGGGGAGAAGGCAGGGTGTGTTGCTTAAAGCGCTGCAAATATGCTAGAAAAGTCGCTTATGAAGCGGGGTCATTTGCAAAG
The DNA here is from genome assembly GCA_018903695.1 of Zaprionus gabonicus. NCBI lineage: Eukaryota > Metazoa > Arthropoda > Insecta > Diptera > Drosophilidae > Zaprionus > Zaprionus gabonicus. Next base: position 1,324,995 of record JAEIFO010001557.1, read on the forward strand.
TTCTTCTAAGAATAAAACTGCCATATGAGGAAAACAAAAGGAAATTGTAATGAAAAGAATAAAAAGAGAGAAGAAAGAGAGAAAAATGAGAGAGAGAGAGCTGAACAGAAAGGGAAGAGAAGATTAAGTGGCATGAGGAAAAGAAAAGCTAGACAAATGGAGGAAATGAAGAGATAGAGAGGGGCAGATAAAAAGGAAAATTTATAGTAGTAAAAAAAGCGAATAAGTGAATGGAAAGAGAGTAGGAGAGTTAGAAGAAGTTAGAAAAAACTAATGATCCTAAGGAAAAAGATAAGGAATAGAAAGAAGGACAGCAATCTGAAATAAAAGAAGAATATGTAATATATATATATTATGTGCTCCTTTCGGCTAATCAGACACAGAAGAAGCAGGATATAGAATAAAGAGCAAGACAGCAACAAGAGAAGAGCATATCGATATTATATACTCAATTTCCAGGTAAAGTCCCATGTATATAGTGTTCTTCTTCATTCTAATCAGACATAGAGGAAGCTGGATTAAGAGCAGGAGAGCGAGACAGCAACAAGAAATCAAAAGTAAAAAACCAAATACTCTTCAATCCAGTTGGAATCGCTGCTGAAACTAAACTTCAATTGGGATTCTGAAACTTTCGCGCTGGAAAGCGAGTTGACATGGCTACCCTCCTCCCCTCTACCCCTTCTCTCCCTCTCCCTCTACCCTCCCCCTTCACCAATTGGCAGCGATGTGGGGCCTTTTGGCACGACAACTTTCACGCTGAGCTCGAGACAATGTTATCATAGGCAGCGCATTTGTGTGGCATGTCAGCGTGCCACCAAAAAGGGGCAGACAGACTGAAAGAAAGAGAGAGGGAGAAAGGGGAGAGAGAGGGGAAAGACAGAGGAAGAGAGAGAGAGAGAGAGAGAGAGAGAGAGAGAGAGAGAGAGAGAGAGAGAGAGAGAGAGAGAGAGAGAGAAAGGGGAGAGAGGAAGAAAGAGAGATGCAGACAGTGCAACTTCATGAGACCAAAACATTAAGGAACAAAGAGAAAGAAGTAGCAGAGGTAGAAGAAGGGGAAGCAGGAGAAGCAGGAGAAGAAGCAGGACAAGAAGCAGGAGAAGGAGCAGCAGGGGAGGCAACGAAAATCGAAGCGAATTCCATGCGGCAAGCCAAAGAAGCCGCCCGAGATACAAACACAGGCACAGCTGCAGATACAGATACAGATACAGATACAGATGAAGATCCCGGCGCGATGCTGTGCGCAGAGCGCAGGCATAACTAAGCGTTGCACGAATTCGCAAAATTGGCCACCGCGCAAAAGCAGCAAGGGACAGGGAGGGGAAGAGTGAGAGGGAGGCAGGGGCACACATATTGAATTTCAGCACTGACCTTTAGAGGGGAAGGGGGGAGAAGCAGTAGGGTAGACGGAGGGAAGCAGGCTAAGGCAGAGTTTAGTTATTAAAATGAATGCGAATTGAAAGCGCAGGCGCTGCGGCGACTGACTTAATTACAGGTGAGGCAGGGAGGGAGGGGAGGGGGCAGAGGGGATAGGGTGAGGAATGTAGAGGAGGCTAGAAGGGGAGGTAAGAAGGGGAGGCTAGAAGAGGAGGCCTACGAGAAGAGAAGGCAAGTAGAGAAGGCTAGACAGGGAGAAGGCTAGAAGAGAAGGCTAGAATAGAAGGCTAGAAGAGAAGGCATGAAGGAGAGGCAGGAAGAGGAGGCAAGAAGAGGAAGAAGGAGGTGAAGGCTAGAAGAGGAAGCCAGAAGAGGAAGCCTAGAAGAAAAGGAGGCTAGAAGAGCAGAGAGAGAAACAAGGTAAGGCAAGGCAAGGCTCGCCCTGGCTCGGCCATGTAAAGCAGCAGCTTCTTCTCCTGTGTCCGCCCTGTCGTTTTATTTATAGAAAATAATGAATTGAACAGGTGAGATCGGGCAAATGATAAGCATAGAAATTCCAGCATGCAACGCGGCAGTGCCAACTTGGACTGCAACTTGCAACTGCCAGTTGCCAATGCCACAGAATGTGCCCAGCTCAGCCCGAGTCAGCGCAGCTCAGCTCAGCTCGAGCAAAAAGCAATCCAATTTACTGATTTATTTCTTATTTTACTTTGACTATGAGCAGAGCAAGAGGGGGAAGAAGGGGGACGGGGAAGGGGAAGGAGGGGCCGCCAACGGAGGCAGAGTCACGGCACACACAGAGCTTCGGGAGCAGCTTCAGCTTCAGCTTCGGTCTCGACTTGGGCCTCATCTCCTTGCCGGCGATGTAGTTAGTGGGCTTTGCTTTGATCTTGATTCTTGATGCTGCGCTACGCTCTGCCTGACAATGATGACGAGGCACAGCGGAGAGAAGAGAGCGAAGTGGGGAGTGGAGAGTGGAGGGTGGAGCGTGGAGCAGCCGATACAAAAGGTATGTCAAAAGCGAAGAAGAAGAGCGAAAAAACAATGCAAGCAAAGCAAACAAAAACAACTGAAATGGAAAGCGGAGGAAGGGTAGAATGCACTGGCAAATACGCTTCTTATTCTACAGGAATATATAACATATAGTGTATATAACATATTTTCACTTGGTATTATGTTAGAGTCACTCAAGTGAGCGATTGTTTTATAGATATTGCGATGCTCTCTGTTTTATTGTGGCAATCTTGATTTTGTTCAAGAATATATATGCTTTATGGTTGATAACTTTGCTGAAGACTGAAGAATCTACTAGGTTCTTTTAGCAATGTTTTACTAAAGCGAAATCTTTGCTATAATGTCGAAGTCTGGTTACTGTTCACTAATATATACATAATATAGCTGGTAAACTTTCTTAAATGCAGACAAAGAAAGTTTATAGAAACTATGAAGGTTACTCATACAAGTTCAGAAAACAAGGAATATAAACCCCATAATTAATTTTATTTATTTATGTTCAGTTATTTTATTTCTAGACTACCAGTGGCGGTCTAGGAATACCACGTGTGCCTCTATTAAATAAGCAACCATTACATGATTCTTTTTAAATGGGTTTCGGCTTTGCAGTCACAATACTGTGGTCAGTTGTGAATAACCAATTTCTTCTTGAGAACACTTATACTTTCGATTTTCATTCGCATGAGTCTTCAAGAAACTAAAAATATAAACTAAAACTTGATCATAAGCTGTCTTTGCGGTTAGGAAACTTGAATTCCAGTATAATTTTAATAGGTCACATAGGCAAATAGTTTGAACTAAAGGAGTCACTTATACGGGTCCTATATTTAAGCTCAAAATATGGTAATTTTTTTATCGTATGAGTCGCACAACTATTCAAGAATATTTGTATTTACTTTTACAATATTTTCGAAATGTCTTATACTAAATTCATGCAATATAAGAACTAATAATATGTCTTTATACATAACTTATACTACAATAAACTTCACTGTACATATTTTGGTTATTATATTTCTCATTTCATATCTTATACTAAAACTTATACCTAAGCCTACACTTGATAAATCTTATATTATCTTATACTATGTCTTATACTTAACCATTTAAGTATGGTACATCTTTTCTTTACATTATAAACGACTTCTCATACTATGTTTTATAATATAGAAAATTCTATATATTATATATATATTATTTTATTATATATTATTTTATACTATATATTTTAGTTTATCTTATACCATTTCATATGTCATATAACTTATTCTCTTCTTCATACCGTATCTTATACTATAGCTTATCTTATACTACTACTCATGCATTTTCTTTCTCAGACATTGTCTTATACTATATCTAAAACCATAATGAAAACAATATTCAATATATTATCTTATAACTTATCTTATATATTATCTTATACAGTATCTTCTTCTACTACGTATATATTTCCTCTTCAGCTAAAGGGTATCCCCGTCGTCGTCATCCTTCTTCTTCTACTCCTCCGTTTCGTGGCGCATTTCGTGTAGGCAAAAAGCTGCTGCAGATGCAGATGCCACGACATTATTTTTGCCACTTGGCCTGGGAGCCGCCGCCGCCGCCGTCGTCGCAGTTGCAGTCGCAGCCGAAGCCGGCGAACACGAACTGGCAACCTGGCAGGAGGCAGGAGAAGAAGCAGGGAGGAGGGGGGGAAGGCGGTCTCTCACTCGGTTCGCATCTTTGTCGCTCATGCTTTATTTAGGGTCTCATGTATAAATATTTTTATTTATTGTGCAACACATTCGCACACGTTGCACAGCCGCATCCTGCAGCACGATGCGAAGCTGCAGCAGCAAGCGGCAGCAGCGCGGCAACAATAATGATGATGATGTGTAAACTCGCGGTTGGACGCTTAATTTCTACCTTGGCCCAGGCTCAGTCGCAGGCCCAAGCGGAGGCACGGAACTGCGCCACGGCGAACTGCAACTGGGCCGGTTGTGGCTGTGTGGCTGCATGGCTGTTGCCGATTGTGTATGTGGTGTGTGTGCCGCTTGCTCTTGTTGCAAGTTGCCTGCGCTGTTGCCAGGCGCAGGCCAAATGCGCTTAGTCATGCCATCGATTCAATCCCAACTGCAATCAAAACTGCTGCAGCTTCTCAATAAAATCAGCGAATTTATTTCGGGCGCTGAGATTTCTGCGAGTGTAGATGGAGCTCCCTATCCCCCTGGCCCCTTGGACATATCCCTACCCCTGCTCTGCTACTCTAGTTTGCCTCCTACTGCCACCTGCCTCTGTATGCACCCCTGACCCTGCTACCTTCCTCCTCTGCCACCTTCTTCTCTTCACCTCTTGCTCTTTTCCTTGCCGCTGCTCTGGCTTCGTTTCTAGTCCTGCCTTCACTTCAGCCCCATATACTGTCACTGCTACCTCCTCCGCTGCTTCCTCTACCTTCTTGCCTCCCTGCTACTGCCTCCTGCCTTCTTTCCTGCCCTCTCTCCTACCTCCTTTCTAGCCTCTCTCTCCCTCCTCCACCTTCTAAACCTACCTCCGTCTAGCTGCCCTCATCTAGCTGCCCTCGCTACTGCCTCTCCCACTCCTCCCACTACCTTTCGCTGTCTGCCACCCCTTGCCCTTCCCCTTACCCCTCCCCCTTCTTCATTTTACAAAAAAAATCGATTTCATTCATTCGCAATTTTTGCTGAAATCTGTCAATGACACGTTCGTCATGTTGCCAATGCGAATCCCTCAGCGCAAAGACACCTGCGGGGATGAGCTCTCTATGTCTAGCAGTGGTAGGGGGAGGGTATGGGGCTAGATGGGGGCTTGGCTTGTGCACTGGCTGACTGGTTGGTTGGCACACACTCATCACAGCGATTGACAAGTAGCTGTCAGACAGAAGGCAACAAAGAGACGATGGACCACTTTTGATATGCCCTTGGCCATGTGGCAGCCAGCAATGTGCAGCCAGCTAGACGAGGTGGCAGGTGGCACGAGGGTACGAGGGCAGGGGGCAGCATGGGGAATGTGGTAGCATTGCTGTAAGGTGGCAGCACAAGCGACAAGCGACACACAATGCGCCAAATCAAGCGCAAAGATCCAATATCCTGCAATGGAATAGAATTACAATTAGAGGTGGGAGTGAGGAGAAAAGAGAGCAAGGGGGCAGAGGAAGGGGGCAGAGGAAGGATGACATGGAAAACAGAAGAGAGAAGGGCGCAGAAGAGGGTGCTGGAAACAAAAGAGAGAAGGGAGAAAGAACAGGGACCTATGCGGAAAACAGGATAGGGTCAAGAGCAGGGAGCTAAGAAAGGACCTTGTGGGAAAAGGGAGAAGAAAGCAAGAAGGAAGATGCAGAGTAGCAGTCTGGGCAGGATGCTGGGTTGAATTCAGTGAACAGAGAAAGGACCATAGATCAATGCTTGAAGAAAAAGAACCCAGAGATAGGGCGTAGAGCAGAAAGATAAGCAGAAGGAGATAGCAGCTAAGAGCTAGGAGGTAGGAGGTAGGAGGTAGGAGGTAGGAGGTAGGAGGTAGGAGGTAGGAGGTAGGAGGTAGGAGGTAGGAGGTAGGAGGTAGGAGGTAGGAGGTAGGAGGTAGGAGGTAGGAGGTAGGAGGTAGGAGGTAGGAGGTAGGAGGTAGGAGGTAGGAGGTTGGTGGTAGGAGGTAGGAGGTAGGAGGTAGGAGGTAGGAGGTAGGAGGTAGGAGGTAGGAGGTAGGAGGTAGGAGGTAGGAGGTAGGAGGTAGGAGGTAGGAGGTGGGAGGTTAGAGTTAGGCTGGGAGCAGATCAAGGAGTAGGGTTGCTTATCAGGGAGAAGGCCTTAAATCAAAACAGAGAGAAGAGAAAGGAGCCTTGGAGTAAGCAAAAGAGAAGAGAAAAAGTAGGACAGGAACAGAGAAAGAAGAAGTAGGGAAGAAATTATGAAAGAAGGCAGATAACGAGGTAGCAGTATAGCAGGTTAGGAACCTAGCTGAAAGAGGAGCAAGGAACAAGGAACAGGGACCAAGGAGTAGAGCCGACAGAAGAGGAGGGAGAAGGGATCAGTAAGAGGTCAGAATTAGCTGGAAGTCAGGAAGGTACCAAAGCTAGAAGGTACCAGTGATTTTAGCAGGATACAGTTAAGGACGCTAGGCTAGAGCTGCTTCCATTTCATTCTCCTCCACATACCCCCAAATTTCTCGCAGTGTACTACGTAGTCAACTCAGCATCGACTTCGGCACATTGATTGTTGCCATGATGAAGTGCTATCGATGTCTGTTGCGTTTGACTGATTTTCAGTTTCGCTGGAAAAACGAGACGCCCTCAAAGTGCGACCGAGCCAAGAGGAATTCAAGGCTTCCCCCCTTCCCCTTCTCTGCCTGCTACTCCTCCTGCTGCTTGGACAACTGCAAGTGCCGCCCAGGTCTTTAAAAATGTAAGAGCTGGAGCTCGCCACGACTCGACTTGGCATTCAAATGCAACTTGCGCGAGTCTGTGCATGTCTGTGCAGGTCTCTCTCCCTCTCTCTCTCTCTGTGTGTGTGTGCCGCCCCGATGACTTCACACATTCCTGGGCACACACCGGGCAAACAAGAACTTCCTTGAGACCAAACAATGTCTTCACAGCCAGCAGCATCGCTGAGCAGCGCTGTCGACTGCGCAGTCGACGTCGCAACTCGAACCAGTTTTTCGGTGAATGAAAAATCAACAAAACCAACAAAAATTCTTGCACAGAATCTCACAGAATGCCCTCAGTGCACAGTGCAGCATGCGGGCCAAGAGAGGGAGACAGAGAGAGGTAGAAGAGAAGGGTAAAGGGGGTAAGCAAGTAAAATACTTATAATAAAAAGAAATTAAAATAAAATTCAAAAATGTGCAAAACGAGGCGAGAGCAGAAGAACGAGAAATGCTGCATGCCACCGCTGCCACAACTGGAGGCAGAGTCAGAGAGACAGAGAGAGAGAGAGAGAGAGCCCAAGTCAGGGCCAGGGCCCGCTCAAGAATCTCCATCTCCACAGCGCCGACTGCGACTGCAGCGCGAGTGCCAGTCAGGCTGGAACCTGTTGGACCAGTCGAGACCAAGTGAGCGACACACACACACAAACACACGCACACACACTCCATGACACACACATACTGGTGCAGGAAAATGCCACCAACGTGTTTGCAACGGAGTCCAGGATAAAAGAGCTTGGCTTGGCTGGGTTCCGTTCTGGCTTGGAGACCGCTCTGGCTCTGTCTCTCTTTTACTTCTCTCTCTGTATTTCTCGCTCTCTTTCTCTCTCTCTCTGTCTGCTCACTCTTCCTCTTTATCTCTGCCTTAGACTCCCTCTCTGTCTTCCCAGTGGGGCAGTGGCCCGCTCTACTTCTCCCTCTTCCTCTCCCTTTACTGCCTTCTCTTCCCTATCTCTCTCTCTCTATTTCTCTATACCTCTCTCTGTCTCTATGTCCATCAGATCTCTCTCTATCACTCTTTTTCTTTGTCTCCCTTTGCCCCTCTGTCTACCTCTTCCTTCCTGTTCCTCTCCTAGCCTGATCAACCTCTCTGCCCCACTGCCCACTCTTCTATTCTGTCTTTCTCTGCCTCTCTCCCTCTTAGTCAGCTCTTCCTTCTCCCTCTCTCTCCTTTTCTCTCTCTCTCTCTCTTTTTCTTCCCATTCTTCCCCTCTCTCTCTTCTTCTCTCCCTTTACATTTCAAGTGTAAAGCGCTGTCGCTTGTGGAATGTGCCCAGCACTACATTGGCCATATTTGCAGCACTAAATCAAGCGTTTAAACGAAATTTGAGTTGCCCCCCAAAAAAACAACAACAACAAAAGCACAGAGAGCAGGCACAACAACAGCAACTTGCAAGGAACTGCCTCCTGCTCTCTCTTTCTTGAACAACTCTCTATCTCTGTCGAAAGAGATCAAAAACTTTTCGCCAGAGCATAATTTATAGATGCCGTTTGCCTAAATTCGTTTAATTTCAACACACACAGGGACAGTGTCACAAGCACACACACACACGCGCAAGCAGAGGGACACTGTCACACACATACACATGCAGTAGAACACTCTCCACACACACACACACGCGCACATGCAGACTCACTGCACACTCTCTCTCGCAGGCCACGAATAAAAAGGAATGTTATTGAGTTTACGCGTTTACCTGTTGCCTTTGTGTGGGTTCTACCTCTTCCTCGCTCTTCCCCCTCTTCCCTCTCTCTCTCTCTCCATCTCTTATTTACTCCTCCTTCCTCTCCTTTTTCCAAAAGGGTTCTCGCGATCGTTGCGTACATTATAATTTATAACTTTATCTAAACGATGTGGTGGTGTTTAATTTTCGACTTCACCTTTTCAATCTTTGCCTGTTTTTCGTTGTTGTTGTTTTGTTTTCAGTTTCCTTCTTTCTTCTTCTTCTTGTTCTTTTCGCGTTTTTGTGCTCCACATTATATGTGTTATTCGTGAATCATTTATGTTTCCGCTTCGCATGACTCATGGCCAAAGAATAACTCCTTTTCGCTTTTTCTTTCTTTTTTTCCTGTTCTTTGCCGTTTTTGCTGTTTATCGCACGCTAATTTGAATAGAGATCGACACCGAGTTCGGATGAACATATCATCGAACCGAATTGGATGTCGATCTCCGTCGTCAGTCCTCCCCGACTGATCCCCGGTCGGGGGTAACAAGCCCAACGAGGGCGTTGCTCAGCTCAGCTGGAGCGTAACTGACCACCGTGAAGTTTCGGTTTGGTTTGAAGATCTTCAGATCTTTAGGTTATCATATCTCTCCCTCTCTCTCTCTCTCTCTCGCTCACAGTTTTCTTGTTAATGAAGAAATAGAGTGAGCAGACATTGCAAAGTGCTGAGTAAGTGCCGTTGGGCTCTTTCCCCCTGCAGAGATGAGTGAAAGTTGAGTTGCAAAAAATCGTGCATTGTTTGTTTTCTTGAGGGCATCGCAAAAATAAAAGAGAGAAGGAAAACAAAATTGGAAAAACAAAACCCATTTAAATGGTGTAAAATCGCACACGTGCTGTGCGAAGAATGGGTCGGGTCGGGTCATTCAAAAGAAATTGCCAAAGAATACTATCGATCGTTTGTTGATCGATCAGATAATCCGGCTTAGGCCCGCTACACTTCATTAATCTTAACAGAGTTGAAGGAGAAGGTGCTCTCTCTCTCTCTCTCTCTTTTCAGAAATTCGCAGTCGTAGCACATATCAGATGATTATAATATAATCGATCGTTAAGATCTATTAATAGGTAAATTAGAATTCAATCATTTGTCATTTAATTCCAACGATTTAAGTGCATGCAAATTAAACGCGGCGCCGATGAAACGATCTCCCGATGTGGGATGAGAGATGCGCATTGTCTTATGAACTGGATGGGTAGCAAATCATAGATCAATTTACGTTCTTTATTTGTATGCAAATCACGTTGTATATAAAATGTGTGGCATACCACTTACTAGCTAGCGAACACAGATGATCTATTGTCTAGGCAAATGAGCTTTATGAGGCTGGGCTGGAATTTATATTTCATTTTAATCAATCGCAAGCAGATGCAAACGTGTCAAATTATCATTAAATGTTCGTTATCAATTACTTTGTTGAATGTTCTCTAATTTCCCTGAATATATATTATATTTATTACTTTCAAATTATTTTTTATGGTAGATTTACCTTATTTCCTATTTATTATTATTCCCTCTTTAATTCTCAATTTAATTTAATAATGTTTTACACTTTAATTTCAATTTTACTGTTCAATTTTATTTTATATAAACACTTTATAGTAATTGTTTTGCCCTGCACATTAAATTTCCCACATTGCGCATTTCGTTAACAGTTTGCGTACCTTGCACCACAGTGCCAAGCACTGAGAGAGAGCGAGCTCTGTAGTCAGCGAGAGCCTTACAGTGCCGTTCTATGTTAACCTGCTGTTAACGCCGCGCGATTTGAACAGCATACGTTATAAATTGTTCTTGCCAAGAGCAACAACAACAACAACGAATGCATTACAGGTAAAATAAACCAAAACTTGTTTGTCCCACTGTCTGCTGCTGTTACTGCTGTTAATTAGCAAATATTTATATTTAATTTTAGTTAAATAATTATTAATTTGGCAAATATTTCACATGAGCCTCGCTCCGATCTCGGCAAGTGTCTGCGTTCTCTCTCTCACTCGTTTAACAGCATGCACAACAGCATGAGAGAGCGCGGCCAGACAACAGCGTGAGAGAGCGCTGGTTTAACAGACAGACAGTGTGAGAGCGACGACGACAGCGGGTAAACGAGCGTGGTTGAATAGAGTTACAGTTAGTTGTCTACGAATCGTTGGCGTGTGCAGACGTGTCGTTGCGTGACTTTTCTCCCATCCACACAGTGCGTTTTGACGAAATATCTGCCGTAGTCTGTCGTCGTCGTCGTCGTTGTCGTTGTAGGCACGTCTTGAATACTCCGCGAGTGCAATCGAAATCTCGGTGTGGTGAATATCAAATTGATTGAGGCCTCGATTTTGCTGCATTATCGCTAACTGTAAACTGTTGCTCGTGCTGATAAAGCAGCAACAAAGTATTAACCTGCAGTGCAGCAGCAGCGCAGCAGCAGCCTCAGTTGCGTCACGCAGAATTGCAGGCGCCAGAAGAAAGCATTCAAGAATTTCTACTTCAATTTGTAGCAATATTTTAACAACAACAACAATCGCGATAAGCAACAACAACAACAGCAACATAAGCAATAACAACAACACTAATAACAAGGCCAGACACGCATGTTTTTTGCACACTGTTAACAAAGGTAACAGCAGCAACAGCAACAACAACTGTCTCTCACTCTCTCTCTGTCTGTGTTTGTGTGTGTGTGTCTTTTACGGCCTAACCGGCAAAGTGCAAAAAAAGAAAGAGAAAGAAAAGTTTCGAGTGTGGCTCTCTTTACAATCGCGCGCTCTCGCTCCTACTCACGTTCGTCCACCGTCTCTCGCGATCTTCCCCGTGCTGTGCCCTTTGTTGGTGTGTGTGTGTTGTTGTTTTTTTCGCATGCTGCGTGAGGCTGTGTGAGAGTGTATTAGTGTGTCGAACAGCTGTTTGAGTGCAATATGCAGCAGCAGCAGCCGCAGCAGCAGAAGTAGCAGCAGCGCAGTACCAAAGTCTAACAAAACACACACACGCACCTCTCACGCACACACACACGCGCACGCACGCACGCACACAGGTGAAGTGTTGATTGTGTGTGTGTTCACTTCGTACATTTTGCGCATAATTCCAAGCCAAGAAGGAATTTCACACATCATGGCCGGCAGCAGCAGCAGCAGCAGAGGCAGAGTTAGCAGCAGCAGACGCAGCAGCAGCAGCATCATCTTTGTAGCGCTGCTCTGTTGCAGCGCAGTCGCTTTGACCGCAGCAAAGCATTTGTCCAATGATGGAGGCTTTGGCGACGTGGCGACTGCCAACCACGACAACAACAACAACAACAACCTGAACAACAACCTGAACCTGAACCATCATCAGAATCTTCACCATCAGCAGCAGCATCAGCATACGCGGCAACATCAGCACAGCGCCGCAACGCATCATCGGCGACGCCTGCAGCGCGACTCACGCGCCAAGGATACAGCGCCGCAGCTGCAGTGCGAGGCAGTCAAGGGTTACTTCGAATCAATCGACATCAGGACAAGCGGATTTTACACTGAAAAAGGTAGGTGGCAAGCACAAGAGAAAGGGAAGCGAAAGGAGAATAGAATAGATGAGTGCTAAAAGTGCATAGACAAGTTTGAAATACCCTGCAAATTGTGGTGGTTTGTGATGATGTACAAGGTTTTTAGAATATTGCCTTGATGAGGTATGGTTGTCGTTACTTAAATATATAACCTACTTACCCCTAATAAATTAGAGATATAGATGAGGAGAAATATAGAAGAAGAAAATAGAGTTATAGAAGAGGAGAAATATAGAAGAAGGTATAAGAGATTGGTTGGCAAGAAATACCTAAAGGTCTTCTAGAATCCATACCTGACTAAATTAGGACACACCATACGAATTTATTTGACTTTTTACACAGTGAGATCATGTATGATTATATGAAAATAATATAATAAAGTAATATAAAAAATAATGAAAATAAAATATAATATAATAGTAATATAATACGAATTTTATAATAATAAAATATAATAATACAAAAAATCCTTTATTCATTATTAAAAAAAAAAAAAAATAAAAACGTTCGATTCATAAACCACTTAGTTCAATAAAGTTTCCTAATCGAAGTTTGTGGATCACCATTATCATTATGGGTCTGTTGAGCTACAGCTATTAAATTGATAACATTTTTATGTGATTCTATATTGTATGAGCCTTGTATTTGTTTATCAAAAAAATGATATAACTATGTCTTCTTCTGTGTAACATATATCTATCTGGTTTCATCTGGAATTAACTGATTACCTTTATAGAAAATTTTAAATGGAAAATTTTACGCTAAATTCATGAAATGATTAATAGAATTCTTTAAGGAAATTTTCAGTTTATGATAAATTAATAGTATGATACTATACTTTTTTGTAATATTATATAAAGTACATTATATATGCAGTATATATTATAGATATAGTACACTGTAGCATAAAGTGCAAAAAACACCTTTTTCTCTGTATCTTCATAGTGCAAATTGCTAATATTCTCAGTGATAAATTTCTAAGAAATTCATACCTAGATTGTTAATCTTTTGTAGATAAGTTTTGTGTGAATTTTCTGGTATTATCTTGGTATCAAATTGGTAATCATTTGCGAGATTAGTTTATGAGACATTTGTGGTTTTATGTTGGCAAAACTTTGACTTACTCTAGAATAAGTTTGTATAGCAAGTTTGCTAAGCTGTTAGCTACACTTGCTTTTGTTTTGGCCGTTTTCAAGCTGCCATCGAAGTCAAGTCGTGCAAATCACTTGCAGTCAAAGTTTAGCGACTACTTAACTAACCGAAGATAGCTCAGTTGCAGCCTAACTGAACTGTACCCCCTCCCAGAGCTGTACTTCCCCTCTCTACCCCTCTCCTCAACTCATACTTCTGCCCTTTCTACCCGGCAACTCTATGCAAATTCATTGAGCTGCTCAAGTGCGCCTCCTTTCAACCCAAAAATGCGAACTATATGAACAGCAGGCATGCAGCATGAGGCATGAGGCAAGTGGCGCGTGGTGTCCGCAATTAGAAGCGTATTGAGCAACGCGATGCGGAAAAGTTGCACGCACTGTAAAAGTTTTCCCAAGAGCAATGGAGGGAGGAAGGCTGCAGGTTCATTATACACAAGTATCCGCAGACGTATCTGTATCTGTATCTGTCTCTCAGTCTCTGCTCGGCGTCTGTGGCGGCATCATCATTTATTATTATTCTGGTTTCGGGCATATCAAGTGGCAGGCATCTGCATAGATCTACTAACTGTGTGAAGGCTGAGCGGGTGAACGAGGCAAAGGCAGAAAACCGAAACTAAGAAAAACATACGAAATGTATATTTACATCTGAAAGATACTCGAAATTGCTTGGCACATATATATTCTTTTTTGTCGGTTTATGTTTTTGGTTTTCTGTTTTTTTGTTTTTTGTTTTTGTTTTCATTTCTTGCATATTTCACACATGAATGTTGCGCGCCGCGCTAAGCCAAACAAAGTGCGATAAGAAGCAGAGGGGAAAAATTATGAAACTTTATAAAGTGAATATTTGTAACCGTGTATCTACGTATCTGTATCTGTGTATCTATTGTATCTGTGGCCAAAGAATGCGCGGTTAATTGAGTGAAAAATAATTATTATTGATTAACCGACCTTGACTTGGTATTTACAAGTTTACGCACAATTACAGAGCGCAAGGCGAGCAGATACACTCGGCCATTTGTCTAGTCGAGTATCTGTATCTCTGTATCGCTGTCTTGTTGTATCTCTGTGCGGCATGATGTTGCAAGTTTGCCGTTGTTACCTGCCTGTCTTTTTTCTCACACACACGCGCAGGTAGTTAACAAATAAACACAGAAGTAAAAGAAAAGTATCTGCAAGATACACGCCCGCATGGAGCCGCAGAACTGTCTCTACTGTGTGTCTCTACTGACTTTTCCCAAAGATTTATCCACATGAGCGCTTACTCAATGGAGCCGCGACTTTCAGCAACTTTGCCTCCTCTTCACATTGACTTTGTTAGTTCTAGAATCTTAATTTGAAGCCACAGATACACAAAGTATGTACACGTATGTGTGCGAGTATCTGCAGCAAAGTATCTGCTCTTAATGGTCTTCGTCTTCCTATGTTATGTTTACACAGCCCCAGAGTAGTTGCTGCCCCTGCCTCCGTCTTATTTATGCCCCTTCGGAATGTATCTTTGTATCTGTGTGCGTGTGTTACTTTTACGATTATGTACTGTTTGTGATGCTAATCTCTTGTCTGTGTCATGCATACGATAAACGTTTTCAGGTACCCCCTCCCCTGCCCCCTTTGCGGTACCTATTTGGTATGTACACCTTGCCACGCACTTGGGCGCACCACATAAAATTCAATTTCGTTTTAATTGCCCGCTCAATGCGACTACTAATTGAGCTATACTACTACCAAAGATTGTAGACTGTAGAGCGAAGACTGTAGAACGTATGTGGAGTGCGGAGTGCGAAGACTGTCTCAGAAGAGACTCTTCTGTGTAAGCTTTTGTGGGCCCATTAGCAATAACACGTTACATACTTAGAATATGCCTCAGCAAGCAAACAGGAAGTCGTATCTAATCATAGCTCTACCTGCACATGTATCTGTATCTGTACCTCTATATGTATCCGTATCTGTATCTGCGGCTGTTGCTCTTACTGTGCCTTGTAAGGCGACGAACATGTTACTAAATATTTAAGCAACTTGCTGGCAACAAAAATTAGAGCAAACTTTGTACAGAGACTGAGAGAGAGACCTGCACAGAAGTGTACAGACGTGTACAGTATCGCTGGCTAGATAAGAGAAAAGTGTGCAAATAGAAAGAGGAGAAAACGTGAGCAACTTTGCTAGCTGAGAGGGGGTGTAAGAGGAGAAAAACTAGTGCGGTTATGTTTGCCTGCCACGGCACGAGACAAACAAAAATGTAAGCCCAGTGAAGTGAACTTTAAACAGAACTAATTAAACAAGTGCAGCTGATTATGAATTATAATTGAATAGCTGCATCTCTCTCTAGCAATACAAAACCTGCTCAAATGTATCCGGTTTTAGTTCGACTTATTCCCCATGCTAATTATCTTCTCCAATTGGAGAAGCTTGCCAAAATTTTGGCAACACTCATTAAGGTTTAGCGAATCCATCAAAGCCAATCAAAGCTAGGCAATGAATGGTATAAATGTGTAGTGTATTATTGTGTGGTAGTATAAATGTGAAGTGTATTGTAGTGTAGTAGTATAAATATGCAGTGTAGTATATAATGTAGTATGGATATCTATTCTCATTAGGTTTCAACTGCTCCTCAAAGTGAATCCAGCAAAACAAATCAAAGAAAGGCAATAAATGGTATAAATATGTAGTGTATTAATTTCTATTTGTACAAATATGCAGTGTAGCATACTGTAGTGGTATAAATATGCAGTATACTATACTGTAGTATAAATATCGATACTCATTAAGGTACTCAGTGGTTTAACTTCCCCTCAAAGTGAATCCAACAAAACAAATCAAAGCAAGGCAATGAATAGTATAAATATGCAGTATATCCTATTGTAGTGTTACACATATGTAGTGTATCAAATTGTAGCAGTATAAATATGCAGTGTAGTATAAATACCTGTCTGTTTGTCTGTCTATATGTCTGCACACAGACCTACTGCCTATAGATTTGTTTTGAGCTTGTTTGGCTTTTGGGGACAACATTTTTATTGCATTCGCTTTGGTCTCTCTCTCTTTTTATTTGGCAATGAAAATACTATAAAAATGTATGTTATATATACGAGTATATTTTCTGCTCTCCCAAATGTCACACGAGTCTGTGTTGCTGCTGTTTTAATGGACATACCTAAGCTGCCCACTAGTCTATAAAATGCCTGACCTTAAATTCTCCTTACGAAACTTGAACTCAAACTCAAGCTTGAACTGGAAATCGAACAAAATCCATCAATTAAGCTTGGACTTTTCACTCGCAAGTCCGGCAGAGGGTTATCAATTAGAACAGTCCCACTCCCCTTTCCCCTTCTGGTCTAATGTTTCCAATTGATTGCAAGTTTGAAAGTAATTCGAAGTGTTTTCCTGTCTTTCGATCCATTAATGGCACTGGGAAATGAGCTCAACTTCTTTTCAACTTGTGACTATAAATAATCACTGTGTTGTGCGTGTGTGTGTGTGTGTGTGTGTGTCTGTGCTAATGAAGAGTTGAATATTTGAACCACAGTGAAGTGTGCTTGATTGATTATAATCAAAGACGAAAAAAACCCCAAGGACCGAGCGAAATCTTTGAATTCATTTTGATATTTTATTGTTTTATATTTGCGCTAATTAGTTTCAATTAAAATTAACGACGCCTCTGCGCTTTGGCGATTTCACACGCACTTAAAAGCGAAACAGAGAAACAGAGAAATAGAGAAACGGAGAAACAAAAACAAAACCTCAACCGAAACAATCGAAGAGTATGAGGAAATGTTTTACTCTGCTGCTTTGCTGCCTTGTCTCGGCACTTTCTTAATGTTTGCTTTAATTTTGTGCGTGTCTGTTTGTGTTTTTTACACTTTTGACCTCAATTTGACTTGAGAACTGTTGGGCGCTGTTCTCCACTGTTCTCCACTGCTCTGGGTTCTGTTTAGTTTCTGTTGCTGCCTTGATGATGATGTCATATGGATGTGGATGTGGATGTGATTGAAGATTGCCAATTGGCGATTGGTTTGGTTTGCTTCACTTCGTTTTGCTTTTGCTTTTGGATATTCAAATTCGTTTGCCTGCCCTGCACTCTTGCCACCCATTCATTCATTCATTCAGACATTCGAACATACATTCATTCGTTTATTCAGCCAGTTAATTCATCAGTTAAATTTTCTTAGAACTCAAAGCGTAACTGACTCGGACATGTTTATGATGTCAGTCATCTGAGTTCAAGTTCTGTAAATATTCTTTGCCTTTTTTCTTTGGCCTTTTCTTTGGCTCTTGTTGGCCTTTTTGTTGGCTCTCTTTTTTTTTGGGGGGGGGGGGTTCTTGTGTCGTTTTCATTCATGAACCTGTTTCTGTTTTGTGGCTCAAGTTGTGGCAATTAGTCGCGGCTCAAGGAAGTTGTCAACTTGTGGAGGTTTCCGCTGGCGAATCTGCAGCTAAGTGAGGTGATTAACTACAGGTCAGACGTGGCGTATGCGCAATTAAATATTAAATGGAGAAATATTTGCAGAGAAAGATTTAGCTAGAAGCAAGTGCAGATAGATTTGCAGAGAAAGATATAGATAGAAGTAAGTGGAGATAGATTTGCAGAGGAAGAAAATAGATAGTAGCAAGTGAAGATACATTTACACATGCAGTGGCATCTACAAGGGGTAGCTATAGTTACAAGGGACAGCTACAGATACAGATACATAACCCGGCAAACGTGTGAAATGTGCAAGGCACAGACAGACAGAGAGAGAGGGACAGACAGGGGGAGGCCAGACAGCAACAGCAGCCCAGACGCATCTCGCAGCCTGCACTGACAGGTAGTAGATACATTTGTATCTCACGCTTGTACCTGCATCGCTACGCTTTGTGTAGCTATTTTTAAACACTTTACAAGTAAATTCATCAAACAAACAAAGTGCCAGAATGCAGCTCCGATGTGTTGAGTCGCCCATTCTGATGTTCTCCGACTTCGACTTCGAGTTGGAGAGTTGATACGATTTTCCACTCATTTTGGCCGATTTGAGTTGGTCAATGCTTATGTAACGCCACACTTGATGATGATGATGCAGCAGCAGTAAGAACTGTATGCATGCCTGTGTGTGTGTGTGTGTGTGTGTATGTGTGTGTGTGTGTTACCTTCTCATTGTTTGCTCTCATGCCTTTTGTGCCGCGTAATCGTCGTTTTCCAATGAACTCAGGTATGAGTTGAGGGCATGAGATACAAGCGTCGCCGTCGATTCTTTCTTGAGAGAAAGAGAGAGAGCGAGACTGTGCTGTCTTTCGCTCTCTCTCTCTCTCGCACTGTCTGCACTGTGGCTTCTTCTGCGTTTTTTCACATATTCTTTATTTTTTTTTTGATTCATGGCTTGAAATATACTTATGTTCACGGAAAAGAAAAGGTTAATGCCTACTGAAGTGTGCACAGCATCGAAATCAGAATACACACGCACACATACAGCACACACACACAGCACACACTCACACACATATCGCACACAGAGACACACTTGCTTGGCTGTTAAATAGTTGGCATTTCCGCTTGATCTGGTGTTAGTTATGACTTCAACAGATTACAGCGCGCATTAGCAGCATCAAACAGGGAAAGAAAGGTAAAGAGAAGAGGGTTTAAAGAGTTGAGGAGTAAGGGGGGGGAAGAGGAGTAACTGTGCTTGTCTCAGCGCCGTTTAGTGCAGCTTATTAAAGCCTTTTCTTCCTTCTCTTTACCTGCCCCTTATTGCATATTTCACACCTTGCCGCGCCTTATCAATTGTTGTTATCAGCGTTATTTATCAAATTACTTTGCTGCAGCGCGACTACTTAGTGTCTGGCATGGCCTGCACATTCCTCTCTCTATCTATGTCTGTGTGGATTCTCTACCTCCTTTCTCTCTCTTCTTCTCCCTCTTGACTTTTTCTTATCAGACACAGCGCATTGCACAAGCCACAGGGCGGCGCCCCTCGCATAAATCAATTATTTGCACCTAAAACTCATAAATCAACTCGGGAACAGAGACAAGAATAACTACAGCAACAACAGAAACAACAACAAGAGCAACAACAACTCGAACAAGGCGAATTGGTCAGCAAAATGGAAAGAAAAGAAAAAGAAAATGAAAAGCGGCAGAGCAAATTGTGCGATTGCTTTATAAACGGGCATGAAAAGCCAGGGCTAATATGGCGTTGGCGGCGTCTTGTTACCGCAAAATGGACAAGCAGCAACAACAACATTCACAAAAACAACAATAAAAACAATAACAAATATTTGAATGATTTCAACAACAACACAAGCAACAGCAATAACACCAACAACAACAAGAGCAGTAAAAGCAACACAAAACTCCAAACGGATTTCAATTTTTACGCTTCCCGCAGACTGTCGGTGTGTGTTCACAGTGTGTGTGTGCTCTGTGTGTGTGTGCCTTGCTGTCCAACATCCATCTCGCATTTAGCCCTCCCTGACTGCCCCGCCCCCCACACACACCCTTTGCACCGCCCCCACAAACCTTCAGTCTCCACTTGGAATTCTGCAACTGCGCGTCGACTTGATTCTTTTTTATTATTTGTTTGCCTCCGATTCTGTGGTTTCTATTGTTGTTCTTGTTGTTGTTGTTATTGTTGTTGCTCTCATGTTGTTGTTATTGCTCTGTTGCTGTTGTAGATTTATACGGTTTATTGACTTTGGTTTCTTTTTCGCACACTAAGCGCAAATCTAAACATTAAATGAAGTAAGTGCAAACAAAAACAAAAATCTGCTCAAAATACTTATGTGAGCAAAAGGAAATACAAAAAAACATTTGCCATATATCACCGAGAAGAAGGAAAAAGAAGAAGAGACTACGCTTCATTTACTATAGATGAGTCTGCACGAGGGCACTCTATACGTATGAGGGAATTTCTATATTTAACTATGTTTATTCTTTGCTAATTCTTTATTTGAGTTCTTCTTTTACATACATATATTTTATTTGGGTTTATTTGGTTTACAATACAATATGTATAGTATGTTGCTATATATTATTCCAAAAAAAAAAAAAAAAAAAAAAAAAAATCAGCATAGTTATACAAACCTAATTCAAACCTTATTCTAACAAAAAAAAAAAAAAAAAAAAAAAAAAAATTATTTATAGCTCTGCTAGAACAAATTACCTTGGTTCCTAAGTTCCATATAATCTATAAAATCAGCATAATTGTACACTTATTCTCAAAGCAAACCTCACTCATATTATCTATAAGCCTTACCTAGAACTCAGTTAGTATCTTTAGACTACAATCCCAGTTCAGTTCCAATGACTTGCGCAACTCATTCAATCGTTGCTGCATGGGAATTATTTTGTACCACTGTAAACTGATGTTTATCTTAGTAGAAAGAAGAACAACTCTCCCAGTGTTCCCATTTCCCTGCACACCTTTTTTCCGCCTTGCATAATTTCCTTTTAAACTTCCAACTAATTTCAATTCTTCCTCTTCTTCTCTCTCATTGCAGGTGCGTATTCCCTCCGGTTGCAGTGCGATTTTGTATTCCGTTTTCCTGCTTATCGCTGAACATAGAACATAGAACAAATAGCGAACAACGAATACGAATAATTATCTTTCTCTCTCTCTCTTGGTTCGTGTTGGGTGAGTTAACGCCCCAGCTAGACAGCCTGGCCTCAGTTCCACGAGCGCGCATTATAATATCGCATAATATAATGGGTAAATAATGCCATGTTTGCTCTCGCTTCCCGATGGTGTGTGTGTGGGAGCGACCTTTCGAAAAGGCCATCAATCATTTAACAACAATTGTGAGGCGCTCCACGCCAACACCACCACCAACTATGTAAAGTATAAAGAAGAAACAACCTACCCCACGCCAAATAGATAGAGAGAAAAAAAAAAAAAAACAACGCAGCATAATAAAAAGGCGCGGGAGAAGTGGATATATTACCAAATATGAATATAAAGCGTGTTGGCAGAATCAGAATGATAATGATTATAGGCGAAGATAAGATACTCTTGTGTAGTAGAACTGACAAGGTAGGTAGTGTTAAGTTGAAAGAACTTCTTTGAGAAGCTCTAATGAAATGGAAAGTGCGTTCAATAGAAAGAGTTAAGGTATGTTATATGATTCAAGAGTACTTGAAGTTGTTTTGAGTTTCTCATAACTTGGAATATTCACTTGAACTGGCAAGAAGGTAGTGTCAGAATGTGGGAACTTGCGGGGTACCTTGAACGAAAGGTAGAGTGTAAAGTAGAAGAATTCTTTGTCATAAAGAGTATTAAGTTAGCAGCTTTATGATATACAATAGTAGAAATTTGAGCTATCAAAGCAGTACTTGACCTATTAACTATAATTATAAAGTAGGACCTTGCTTAATAGAAAAGTTTATCGTATATGATAAGATCTTATATTTTCCTGTACTACTATTTCCTCTAAAAAAATATGAAAGGAACTGCATAATACAAAAACCTTTTCAACATTAGCCAAACATCCGAAGTTTCTACAGCTACCCTAACCAAAGGGTATTTCCCCCACAAGAAGGGTACATTCATTCATAAAGAGCATCGTAGCTCCCTCAACCCACATTGAAACAGTAGGAAAATTTTTAATATTTTTGTCAAACTTGCTGAGGGGGCTATGTGAGGGTAAAACAGGGGGAGGGACAGCAGGAGGTAGCTCGCCACCATTCACTTTTCATTATTAATATTTTGTGCGTGTGTGTGTGAAGCTGCATGCATGTGTGTGTGTGTGAGTGTTTCTACCCAAATTATGCTAATCCGTTGAAATATGATTATGCCAAATGACAACAGCTTGAAAAATGAAAACTTGGCGGGGCGTGGCACCCTCCAGCTACTACTCCTACTACCGTTTGGCAGGTGTGTCTGCCAGAGGGAAAGTGGAGAGACCTTCTGCATAATTTGATTACCTTTGGCAGCTAATTTCGCTGCGTCTCTCTCGCTCTTCCTCTTGCCCTCTCTCTCTCGTCTAATTAAATACGCGAAATTGTTTGCCATATTAAACAATTTTCGCGATGGGGCAACTTTTTCAATTAAAGCGCCAAAACGGGCGCAAAGCAAACAAGGAGCGCGACCTTCAAGGACGGCAGTACCGAATGGAATTGCAGTCGAAAGAGTAATTAAATTAGCTGCGAAACGAATCACAGCAGCAGAGCGAGAAAGTAGAAATGAGAGAGAGAGAGAAGGGGGGAGTAAGACAGACAGAGGGTGTGAGAGAGGGTACTCCCAGAGAGAGAGAGGGTACCTCGCGGGCAATAATAATTCTCAAAAGTGAAAATAATTTGGCAGCGCAAGCACGAAAGGGTTAACCCCAAGAAAGAAAAGGGGAGACGAAATGGAAAAGGGGTTAGCAAGTACCTTGGGGGAGGGGGTACCAGCAGCAGTACCAGGACAGCTTCGTCACATCGCGTGTTTGCGCGCTGAGCAAAGTTTGGCGACGCCGACGAGAAACTTTGAAGGCGCCAACAAAAGCGAAACTAGCCGTAAAAATACACAAAAAGGAAAACCCGCTGAAAATGCAGCCAGCAAATCCAAAAGACGTGGCTAAAAGCTATGCAAATTGTGTGGCTCAAGTGCTGTGCAAGGCGAAAGGGGGGCGGGGGGCGTGGCAACACTTCTGCATTGCCTTGACCAAGTGTTGACTTCCGCCATTTTGGCTGCGACAAAATGAATTTTGCACTGAAATTTGTAAATAATGCAAAGAGCAATTGAGGCAGACCAGGTGCAAGGGGGGACGACAACGAAGTGGATAAGGGAAGCAGTAAAGTTGGATCGATAGTAGGCGAGTGTACACTGCCTGAAAACATTGTAAAATTTAGATATTTTTTTTCTTTTTCTTTTTCTTTTGAAAACCTAAAACTATCTAAATTTCCTTCACCATCATCATGTCACGCATTCTTTGGACGACGTTCAGCCAAGCAACGCCTGCGCTTCGCCTGAAATTGCGACTACAGTGTCGCCATAGCCTACTGTGGCTGCGCAGCTATTCAGCAACCTCAGATGATCCACCACCAAGCGATCCAGTAAACGATCAAACAACAGCTCGACTACCGCGTGGCTTGCTTCCCAACAGATCGTTTGTGGGGCACAACAAGTTGGACACCTCGTTGGTACCAGTGCCAGAGTTGACAACGCCGCCACCCGCTAACAAAATTGGTTTCGAAGGAGAGAAGCCACCAGGTGATTCGCTGCCAGCAGTGACGAGCAAAGACAAATCCGATGGCGGTGGTGGTGGTAAAACAGGCGATGGCAAGGGTAATGCACTAGACGCGGGCAATAAAGATGGCGGTGGTGCAGCGGGAGCACCAGCCAAGGGTGGCAATACTGTGGCTGTGACACTGATGGCTGGCGATGGCATTGGTCCCGAGATATCGCTGGCTGTGCTGGAGGTGCTCAAGGCCGTGAATGCGCCGCTGGTCTTCGAACCTGTTGACGTGACGCCAGTGATGAATGAAAATGGGCAACAATCGATACCGCAGCTCGTCATCGATAGCATGGAGCGCACAAAGCTGGGCCTCAAGGGGCCCCTCATGACGCCCATTGGCAAAGGTTTTCGTTCACTGAATCTCACATTGCGTGTACTGTTCAATCTCTATGCCAACGTGCGACCCTGTCGATCGTTGCCGGGCGTAGAGACTGTGTACGGTGATGTGGACATCATAACCATACGTGAGAACACCGAGGGCGAATACTCTGGCCTGGAGCACACACTGGTCAAGGGTGTGGTGCAGAGCATTAAGCTGATCACGCGACCAGCCTCGTTGCGTGTCGCCGACTATTGCTTCAAATACGCCATCGCCATGAAGCGCAAACGGATTACGGCCGTACACAAGCGATCCAGCATGCGTATGTCCGACGGTCTGTTCATCAACTGCATCCGCGAGATGTACGAGAAGTACAAGGATCAGTTGAAGGCTGCAGGCATCACGTACGATGAGGAGGCAATAAATACAGTTTGTTTGCGTATCGTTTCCGAGCCCACGCGATACGATGTGCTCGTCATGCCCAATCTATATGGCGACATTATGTCCGACACCTGCGCCGGCTTGATCGGTGGTTTGGGCTTGACTCCATCGGGTAATATCGGCACCAATGGTGCCATCTTTGAGGCTGTCCATGGTACAGCACCCGATATTGCTGGCAAGGATTTGGCCAATCCCACAGCGCTACTGCTCTCCACCTGCATGCTGTTGCGCTACGTCAATCTGAGTTCTCATGCTGACAAGATCGAGAATGCTGTGCTCAAGACCATCAGGGATGATAATGTACGTACTGGGGATCTGGGAGGCAAGGCCAAATGCTCGGAGTTCACCAAGGCCCTCATTAAGAACTGCATTTGATCGAATTTTTATATAATACTCGCTATACCATATATAAATTGCTTGTTTTACTAATTTACCAGTGCAATTTATTATCAAAAAGGTATTAAATAGCATTTAAAGCGATTGTAGGTTTAGATCTTTGGGGCAATGTATAGTCAGGGAGAGATGAGAGGGTAGCTAGACTTGATTGTATCCTTAGGGGTCATTAGTTTACTCAATCTGCTGAGCTTGATAAGAAATGCATTTAAACTACTCAGAATATGTGTTATATCGATCGATCTGGGCAAACAATGAGATAGTACTCAATATATGTAGTGTAGCAGCTGAGAGGGTACCGCGTACTGCAGTGAGTTTTAATACAATTATGATTTAAA
Source organism: Zaprionus gabonicus (assembly GCA_018903695.1). Lineage (NCBI taxonomy): Eukaryota > Metazoa > Arthropoda > Insecta > Diptera > Drosophilidae > Zaprionus > Zaprionus gabonicus. The sequence continues at coordinate 1,349,856 of JAEIFO010001557.1, forward strand.
GACTGTATAGGAAAGTATGCAAGGGTATTAGACCAAGTACATTCAGAAGAGTAAAAGCTGAGAGGGTACTGGGTACTGCAGTGAGTTTTAAGGGGAAAGAGAAGGTAGCTGGAATTGTTGCGAGTCTAAGTTAGTGGCATAAATCAAAGACTATTACTGTAGCGCAGTACGAGAAGATATGAGACAAAATATGATAAATGTAGTGCAAAAGTTGAGAGGGTACTGCGTACTGCAATGTGTTCTGAGCAGAAAGAGGGTAGCTAGACTTGTTGTATGTTCAAGTAAGTGCCTTACAACTTAAGACTATTATGCTATATAGACTATGTAGTACACCAAGATATAAGACTAACACTGAGAAGCTGAGAAGGTAGCTTAACCTACAGCGAGGGAAGGGAAGACAAGGTACCAAGAGGTCTGAGTATAATAGGGAAAGGAACGATAGGCCGATATCTCGGTTCGTTTCAAGTGTTATTAAGTTAACTAAACTTCACAGAAGTATCTTAACCCCAACAGAGAATCCATCCCTACAGACATTATCTCTACAAACTAATCTCCACTATATAGTAAATCGTTGAGAGCATTCCAAACTAACTAAGAGTAAAGAGAAGTTACGAGGGTCGTTTGATAAGTCCGTGACTTTTTGAATAAAATATATTTTTTTCGTCAAAGAAGCGTTTTATTTCTCAACATAATCTTCTTTTAGCTCTATACATTTAGTCCAGCGTTTTTCCAATTTTTTTATTCCTTCCAAATAATAGGTTTTCTCAAGGCCCTCAAAATAGTCGTTTGTTTCTGTGATGACCCGAATCTCTTACCGCCGAGCCATTTCTTCATGTTTGGAAACAAAAAATAGTCACAGGGGGCTAAATCTGGAGAATATGCTGGATGGGGTAGCAGTTCGTAGCCCAATTTATGAAATTTTGCCATGCTGACACGAAATTCACTTTTTTCCATTTTCGTTAAAATTCACGAGATCGTCTGCTTTCAATGCCTATAAAACGCAAACCAAAAAACGCAGCTTTCTCAAAATTTTACAGTCAGCTGTTAATCGATAACTGCTGACAGGAGCAGTGTTGTATTTAGAGCAGGTGCGCGGCAAATACAAAAAGTCACGGACTTATCAAACGACCCTCGTAGATAAACAAAACTTCAAAGCTTCAACTTCGCTGCATGGCTTATCCTGCATAAGCTTAGCTGTGCAAACAGGACACTTTACTATATAGTAAATCGGAATAGAGTGAGTGAGAGGGCAGATAAAAAAGACTTACTTAGTAAAAGCCTAAGCCAGCAGCAGCAGCTTACGCAGCCAGTGAGGCTACTAAACCTTCCAGCAAGGCAACCTAACTACCAAGCTTCCCACTAAGCCTCCTGCCAGTGCAGCTCAGGCCAGGCCAGGCCAGCCAGGGAGGCAGCCAGTGAGGCAGCCAGGGAGTTAGTCAGGCCAGCCAGCCAGTCTAACCAGTGCCAAAGTCAGAGTCAGAGTCAAAGTCAGCGTCAGCCACAGAGTCGCAGTCAGAGTCCGAGTTGGTGAGTCGAGTCAGTCAGTCGCCTTTGCGGGCACGAAAGCGAGAGCCAAACAGCGCAAGTCATCAACCGCTGCCCTCTGCACTGGCAACTCCCCATCCCCCTCTCTCCTCTTCCCCCTCTGTTCCCTTCGCTTGCAGGCACTCCCTCGTTGCATTTTTACATGCATGTTTGGACCACTTGAAACTCGCTGTGAGCTGCGTTTAAAAGTGCCGACCAAAACTCTAAACAGACCAAGCTGGCCAGCAGGGACAGGGGAGCAGAAGAGGAGAGGTGTGGAGGGGGGGTGTGTGGAGCTCAGTGGCTCAGCGAAGCGTGGAAGTAAGGAAGAAAATGCCACAGAACCATATAAAAAATTAAAAAAGAACAAGAGAAAAAGAACAAAATTTAATTTTGTGTGTAAGCAGGCGAGTGCAGTGCGGTGTGAGTGTGTGTGTAGGGAGTGTGTGTGTGTGCAGTGTGTGTATAAGATATGTGTGTGTGTGCGGTGTGTGTGTCTGCGGTGTGTGTGTGTGATATTGTGTGTGCATTTCAAAGAATTTCTATAAACAACAACGAAGCCAGCAGCAGCAGCAGCAGGGCGAAGACTGATGAAGAAGAAGCTGAAGCAAGGAGGAAGCAGAAGAGGAGGATAGAGAAAGAGAGGGAGAAAGATATGGAGAAAGAGAGGAAGAGAGAGAGGGAGGGAGAGAGGTAAAGAGAGAGCGAGTTAGTAAAGATAAACTTCGTTTTGTGTATGTGAAACAAAAGTCAAAGAATTTTTTCGTATATATATTTTTTTTTGTTTGTGTTTTCTACGGACTTGTTGTTGTTGTTGTTGCAACCGGTTTCTGGTTGCTGCAGCAACAGCGCATCAGGCTGCTACTGGCATGGCTCAAAGTGAGCTTCCACAGCGTAGCTGACAAGGGGTAAAGGGGCAGAAGAGGCACGAAGAAGAAGCAAAGGTAGGGCGGCTGTTGGAAGGCGTGTCTACTGAATCGCCCTAGTTGTCGCTGTTTGTCTGTTTGTTGTCTGTCTTGCCCCCCATTCATAAATGCAAACAGCAAGTGCCACTGGCAATCCGGCAACGTGCAACATGCCACAACGAGATGCAATTGAAAATGAGGCATATTTCAATTGGCACGAACACGCAAGAGCATGTCGAGGCGGCAGTGGAAAGAGGGAAAGAGTGGGCAGAGGCAAGGGCAGTGGCAAGGGAAAGAGGCAGAGTCTGGTAGAGGGGGAGAGGTGCAGGGGGAGTGGTCCCGCCTAGACTAGCGGCACGGCGCCATAATTGTCATGCCGTGCCGCCCATTTAGAATGCTAATTTGTGAATGCAATGACAATGAGGCTCCCCCTTACAATGAGGCTCCCCCTTACCTCGCCTCTGAGAGAGAGAGAGAGTGCTAGAGAGCCACTTTCACGGGGTCGCAGCTTGACAAGGGTTGCCACCTCTTGCCTTCATCCCCCTCTCCCTTCCTACTCTGCTACCCCTTGCACGCCCAGGCACTTGCACAAAGATTTACGACCGCTGTCAATAGTGCTTTGCATGACAAGCCCCCACAGACCTGCAAAGAACTTCCTCCTCATCTCCTCCCCTTTGAACTTGTCCTGCACACACACACACAAAAAGCATTTTCGAATTTAAATCTATTTGTCACTTGCGCAACTTGTGCTACCTTTAGCCAACTTGCAACTTGTGCCGCAATCAAAACATGCCTCGCCTCTCGTGGCACGCACAAAGTTTGCCCTAAGCTAGAACCGGACGAAGAAGCCGCCAGCAGACACAGACACACAAGAACAGGAATTGATTCACATTCTGATTCAGTTTTGCTATGCCTAAGTGAGGGAAGGGGAGTGTAGTCGACTGGCAGATGCCCTGTACATATTAAAGGTATATTATATAAACAGAATATATTGATTGAGAGTTTAAAACTTAGTTAGCTGAGTAGCTTTGTAGATTTCATTCAAGAAAATTGACTTTTTGAAGTCATGCATAAATTTAAGGAGTTTTTACAAACTGCAAAATGGTTTGTTTTCCAAATTTTACAGTTCTTTAATCTCAAAAAATATTTTATTAAGTCATCTTGAAACTAAAGCTATATGAAGTCAATATCATGAACATTTTGCCATCTTATGCATGATTATTTGAGGACTTATAAGAAATTTATCATCTCAGCAAGTAGAAATCATTGGAAGAGAGTTAAAAATATGATTTATTTTCAAAATTAAGAATGTATTGTTTGAAAAACTTCTGTAGAACAGATTTTTCAAATTTTTTTGAAAGTTTGCATTGATTAAAATCTGAAAATGAAGATTTAAATATTTTTGAATATTTTTAAAATATGTTCAAGTTGTAAATTTACAATATTTAAATAAAAAATCAATCTGTTTGCAACTAAACAGCTTTCTTTTCTGTCTTATAAGCAGTTAGAAGTATGTAGCATCAGAGTGTATGTTAAATCTAATGTATATATAGGATATTTTATCGCGTAGATACCCTATAAAGAGAATCATGTTCATTAAACCAAGAGGTAAATAGAGTAAAAGACACAAAATTGAAAGAAAGTTCGAGAAGTGTTTTACATCTACTGCACTTCATTTCACTGCCTAATACAAGCCTAATGTATGCATATACCCTCCTGTCAGCCACCTTTACAGGGTATGCAGGGCATAAAAACTTAGTCCAAGTGACAGTTACAAATTTGCTGAAATAAAATGGGCAAAATGGAATTGAGAGAGAGAAGAAAAAAAGCAGCAGGCAAAAAAACTCTCAAAGACAAAGGGCAAGGGCAGGGACAAGCACAAAAGCAAAGCTGGCTACATGCAAATGAGGTGAAGAGGAATGAAGGGTGGAAGGAGGGGGGAGTAGGGGTTAGGAGTGAGGTGTTTGGGCAAGCCACTTATTAGGCCTGTCCAGCAGCGGGACTCACGCAATGTGGCAACTTCATTTTAAGCCTTAACATTTGCTTTAGATTTCTGCTTGAAACAACATCACGCACTTGAAGTTCCTCGTAGTGCCCCATTACAATATCGCAAGCACCCCTTATATATCCACACCCCTCTTACACACCTCCCTCCCTCACTTACACACCTCCCTCCCTTACTTACACTGCCCCCTTCCCCACTCACTCAGGCATTCACAGTAACATTCACAATCGTCGAGGCCATAATGTGACGCCCCATTGAGGAAAAAGAAATAGAAAATGATTTGCATTTATTTCTCTAGCGCAGGACACAGTGCCTGCTCTACACCTCTCTCTCTCTCTTTCTCCTTCTCTTTCTCCCTCTCTTCTTTTCTTTCCCCTCTGCTCCTTCACTCCCTCTTCACACTCTATGTCTCCCCAGCTGATAAAAATAATCCCATTTATTGTTTAATGCTTAATAAATAAAGCAATTTTTATTTATTTGCTGCGTTTTGTTTGAGCTTTTATTTCTTTGTTTCTTCTCTGGTTTCTTTGCTGCCTCTGCTCCTTCTTCTTCCCCCTCTTGCTCCTCCTCTCTTCATTTGTTTTTTATTGATTTTCTGTTTGCTTTTTCTTGTTGTTCTTGTTGGGGCCTCTCCTAAGTAAAATGCCATCAATTGTTGATTGTTTTGATAATGCGTTTTGTTCCATGAGCATTTGATTGTTGTTGCTGCTCTTGTTGTTGCTGCTCTTGTTGTTGTTCTTGTTGCCTGCCACAATTATTGTTGTTGCTGTTGTTTAAGTTTATTGTTGTTTGTAGAGTTGAAGCTGTTGTTCTACTTCTTCTTGGTTCTAGTTTTTCTGTGGTTGCTTTAGTTTTATTTATAGTTACTTTATTTGATTGCATTGCCACTTTAAATTGCTCGTATAGCGTGGCGTATGCGTAATATTTGCAGATTGTACTGTCTCTTTAAGGTCTGCTGTGTAATAATAAAATATATATGGTATTTATATATAAAACACATTTATAAAACAAGCAATAAAAACAAATTGAAAGCTTTAATTAATAAACAAATTAATTGACAAATTGCGCGGCGAGACTGACAGACAGAAGTGCAGGCAGAGGCTAATTGGACAGGCAGACAGATGGGGTGGAGGGAGGAGAGGAAAGGAGAAAAGAGAAAGAGAAGAAAGGAGAAAATAGGAAGTCAGAGGTAGAGCTGAAGTGGGAGAAGATGGGCTGGAAGGGAGAGACAGAGAGAAGATGAAAGAGTTGCATGTGCCTTTGTGTCCTGTTGCCTTTTACATGACACTCAGGCAAGGTAAAGGCAGCAGGGGGAAGCTAGTGAGGTAAGGGGTGTAGGCAGAGAGGTAGAAAAAGAGACACATATACCTACATGCAAGTACAGCTGTCCCTCTTGCACACTGTTCTCAATTAACGCCGGAAATGTGGCTGCAGTAAAAAGGAAGAGTTGCTGATAAGGACGCAGCCGCAGCCGGCGCAGGCAGACATAAAATGCAGGCAGAAAAAGAGAGAGAGAAGGAAGAAGAGAGGAAGAAAGAGGGAGCAAGCAGTAGGGAAAGGGGGTGCAGAGTGCAATGAATGTTTAAGCATCTCGTGTTGGTTTAATTAATGCAATTAAATGCTCCCAGCGAAGATAATTGAAATTGCCCATAAAAATAAGGCGACACATGTGCAACGCGGCATGCACCACCCCCTCCCCTCTCTCTCTTGTGTAGCATATCGATAAGGTGGCCAGTTAACGGACATATCGATGTGGCCCTGCAGAGTCGTAGACAATGCTCAAGGCTCAATTAGAGTGTCGCCTTTGATTGGACTAAAGTGAATTCCAATTGGAAGCAGCAGGGGAAGGAGGAGGGGTATTAATTGAAAAGTGAGCTATATAAATGACTTGAGAGATATTGAAATAAACTTCGAATGAAGTTGCACAATTTGTCAGGCTTAAAGAGTAGAAAGTCCCCCTTTTCTGGCAGTGTTGCAGAGTCAAGAGTTGAGTTGAGTAAAGAAGAAGTAAAGCTGTAAAAAGTGTCTCAAGACTTACCCAAGATACTCCCTTTAAGATATGGCAACAAAGTAGATTTAAAACTGACAATTTGTTGTCGAAATTTAGTGCGCAATTTGGCGCAGTGTACGCGAACTTGGGGCGTGGACTTGTTGTAGTAGTAAATAAAGTTGTAAAATGGTGACCAGTCAAAGCAGCTGCCAAAGCCAACAGGAACATGCCACAAGAACAGCAGGAGGGGGCAGCAAGCAGGGGCAGCAACAACAACAGGGGAAACAACAACAGCTACAATAACAAGGGAAGCAACAGCAACAACAACAAGGAACAAGGAGGGCAGCTACAATAACGTGGCTAACAAGCAGGCAAACTTGTAAGCACATTTCTAAGCACTTTCTTGGCCCCTCTTGTTGTTGTTGTTGTTGCTGTAGGTGTGTGGCAGACTCTAATTGCAGCTTGTTGTAGTACCTTGGGCAGCCAGCAACTTCCGGTAATTAAGAATGGAGCCAAAGTGCGCTACGTGAGACGCGCACGACACGAGGCAAGGCAAGTCGAGATGGAGCAAGGCTTGGCTCATTGGAGGTCAACTTTTTTGGCGACAAAGTCACGAAGGACGCAACTTCAGCAGCAGTCACTTGTTGCCACAGCTGTTGGCAGTAGCTAGGGGGCAGAGGGAAGGGGAGTAGAAGGAAGGAAGGCAGAGGGAAGTGAAGCAGCAGGAAATATATGCACTTCATTCCTGTCCGCGTGTTTTTCAATTAAAACTTGCTGCAATTGCCGAAATTAATAAAAACAGCATACAAAATGCAAGCTAACTGACGCCAGAGGCAGAGCAGAGAGTAGGTAGAGTGTGAGGGAAGCGGACAGTGGGCAGTGGGCGTGGCCAGAGGCCAACAATGGGCAATGAACCTTTGTGTGGCTAAGGTCAACATGTGCCCAATGCAGCAGTGGCCAAAGGGGGCATTTATTATGTATGAAAAAGAGGGGGGGAGAAGGGAGAGAGGGGCAGAAAGAGAGAGGGGGAAAGAGAAGAGGAAGCAGGAGGGATGGAGAGAGAAAAAGAGGGAGGTGGGAGTGGGAGGAAGAGAGAGGCAACGTCTGCAGCCAAGTGCAGCGCATTATGCAAAAGTTGTGCCTGGATTCATTTCACAACTGCAGTTTATGGACGGGTGTGTGAAGGAGTGTGTGTAAGGGTGTGTGAGGTAGGTGTGAGGGTGTGCCCGTGGTGTGTGTGTGTGTGCGAGGGTGTGCACACTCCATATAGAGCAGCGAGGGCACTTGAGTGAGCCAAGCGAACTACTTAACTGGGTCGACAAGGCGAGTTGAGCGCAGCGCCGTGTGAAATGCAATCAATTTTTTGTTTGGCTACACCTGAGACTGCAAGGCAGGTGGGAAGAGAGGGGGAGAGGGTTAAAGGATAAGCCAGACAAAGCAGGCGTGTGTGCAATGCCCCTTCTCTACCCCCCTCCTGACCGACTTGCCTGCAAATTGAAACATAAATTGAGCTCATAAACTCATCGAATTGCTTTAAATGGCGATTTAATGTCTACAGAGAAGGAAGGAGGCTGCAGGAGGAGGCTGCAGGAGGAGACTGGAAAAGGAGCCTGAAGGAATCCTCAGGCTTTGCTGTGCTGTCAATTAGGCCAGGCTTCATACGTTGCCAGGCCATGCGTATATTTATGGTCGCCACTGTGGCTCAGCTTGGCAATTGAAGTTGTCGCTGCTCCTTCCTGCTCCTTCTCTTGCTGCCACAACAAAGGCCAATGCCACGCGCCAGCATCCCCTGTCAGCTCAATGCCTGTTACTCCTGCTCCTACTCCTCCCCCTCTCCTCCTTTCTCCCACTTCCCACTCCGGCGACATCAATAAATAATTTATTAAACAAAGAGCATGCTCAATGGCAACAATGACACTTTAAGCAGCAGCAGTCGAGGCAGCCCAGTCAGTTTTGGGGCAACACTTGCCACCAGCCACCCCCTCCCACTCCTGAGGCGCACTTCAGTTCGCGCTGTGCCAGACATCCGGCTCTGGCTCTGACTTTGTATGCCTGCCACTTCTGCCTGCCTCGGCTGCCAGCAAAAGAGAGAGAAACAAAGAATAACAACAATAATAAAGCGCATAAATAAATGATAAGCCGAGCACATGCAGAATGACATGTCACAGTGAACAAGAAACAAAGAGAGAGAGAGGGGGAGGAGGGTGGTAAGCGAGGTAGTTGAAGAGCAGTGTAAGTGGGCTGAGTCCTGTGCCCTTATGAAATTGTCAAGCTGCAACGGACTGTCAAGTTGACCAACAATTGGGAGCATCATCGTTGCTCTCAACATTCGCATCATCAATCTACTTTCAATAGTTGTTCAAGTGGAGTATGTGTTCTGTAGGAGAGTGTAGGATAATCACAGCAGTCCTGTTCTACAACCTTAATAATTAACAACTTAATCCATCATTATCATCTTCTTTAACATCATTCTGAGGCTGCTTATCAACTTAATTATGTTTTCCATCTTTAAACTCACCTTCATTCTGCTCTACATCGGGCTTTATACCTTCATTAGTGAGACATCCTTGTTTACATCATTCTTAACAAAGTTAGTTATATTCCATACTTTATTCATACTTCATCTCTCTATCCTTATTTTACTTAACTTCATTCTGAATATTTTTAAAATCATATTTCTTAACAACTTCTTCATGTTCTTTCGCATCAGACATAAATGTCCTTGTCTTCATTCTCAATATTTTCACCCTCAACTTCTTCATCTGCACTATCTTTACTATCATCTCTTCATCGTCATCTCTTCATCATCATTGCTTCATCATCTTTCTCACCATAAACCACCTCAACAACATCATTCTTATTGTCATCTCTAACTAGTACAACATCATCTCTTCAGCTTCTACCTCCCAATCAACATCATCTACATCACTCTTCTTCCTTCGCAACCTTCTCTACTTTCTCCTCATCATCATCCATCTATTAGCATCTTCATCAGTACTCTCATTTACTTCCTCTCTTCATCTTCCTCTACATCCCCTCTACTTCCTCCATTTCCACCTCCTACAACTTCATCATCATCATCATTCCCCCTTATCATTCCCATCTCTTCTGTTATTGGCAAACGTGACATGCTTCGACAGCAAAGCAATAAATATTCCAACAGAAACAATTAATGAAAACAGTCGCATAAACAAAAACCCTACACAAAATACCCTGTAGCAAATTTAAGACAACTTGCATAAACAATTTTTCTATATTTTCCTCTAAGATTTCTCATTTCTTGCAGTGTAAATTTGCCTACTACATTTAATACGCATAATTCCTGACTCTAATGACAGGCGCCCAAACAAATACAACCTAAGCGGACTTATCTTATGCTAGCTAAGCCGACAACATAATACGGTGCAAGAGGAGAAGAGAGTAGAGTAGGAAAAAGGAGATAGAGAGGGAAATATGTAGAGGCAGTAGGAGAGAGAGCTAGAGGAAGTGTCTTCCACTTGCGTTTGCCTATCTTGCAAATCCCTGCACTAAATAACTGTCAGAAAAGCGGGCAACCTCTGCGCCTCTCCCTCTCTCTCTCGCATCCCTATCTCCCTCTCTTTCACTGCCGTAGAAAACAAAACTTTGACAATTTCTCTGAACTTGCCTGGCTTATTAGGCGAGTCGAGAACTTGCTAAAGTTTTGCCCCAGTCTACGATGAAACCTATCGAAACCGAAACCAAAACTGAAACAGAAACCGTAACAGCAAAGTCCCTTTCCTCTCCCTCTCTCCCCTCCCTCTCTCTCACTCCCTGCTTGCCGGAAATGTTTGGTACATTTTACATAACTCTGTAAGCAATAAAAATTAATTTGCCGCCCATTTGGAAGTGCTTAATTTGCAAACGAGACCATTGGGCTCACTTTCCGAATGCGAATCCCCTTCCACTGTTTGACTTTCAGCATGTCAAACAAATTGTACAAGAAGAGTGAGGTTAGGTTGAACTCGGCAGAAAAGGGAGGAAAGAAGGAATGGAGCTTCAAGGAAGTCATAAAATTTGATGGACACGCTAAAGTTCTTCAAGCTAAATGTAGCTAAATAAAAGCAAATGACTTTATTACGGCTGACATTGTTACTATCGATAACTATTGCAAATACTATCGTTTCTAAAGTTAATATAGAGCTAGCTTGCTTTGTATTTTCTTCCTTTTCTTTATAGTGTATACAACTCTCGTTCTGCTTCCGTTCTTGTTTCTGTCGTGTTTTTCCTCTTGTTTGGCTCCCCTCGTTTTTCTTCTGATTTTATCGCCTCCTTCTCTTCCCCAGCCCCTGCAGAAACCCACAAGCACAACAAACAGGCGACATTTGTTTGCAATAAAACAAATTTTAACAATGTTTTTTGCCAGCTCCCTCTCTCTTTCTTTCCCTTCTCTCCCTCTCTCTCTCTGCTTGACCCTTGTTTGATGTTTTTTAGTGGTTTCTTTGTCTCGCTTCGTCGTATGTAATTTATGTTTATTTTAAGCACACAGCAAACGAATTTCACTCAACTCAAGTAACAATTTCCTCACCGAGAATTTTCCATATTTTCCTGATTAATAATTGTCGCTAAAGTGAGCTTAGCTCGCAGTCGTCGTGCTCTTGACTTTGACCTCTGACTCGATTGAAGCATCCGTTTGCTGTTGCCCTTTTCCCATTCCCCCTCCCTCTTCCCCTTCTATGTGCTCTTTCGCCCACGCCTCTGACAAATGTCAAGTGAAACGCGGCGTCCGACTGTACATGGAAACGACCTCGCTGGCCAAGGGTGAATCGCTGTGTGAATCCGAGAGTGAATCAGCATGTGAAGCTGTCTGCTAGGAAGGGGGGTGCAGAGGGGGGCTGCAGGGAAAGGGGGCCCGTTAAGCACTGTTCCGGGGGCACTTGCCGTGGGTGTCATTACGTAAAGCTTGACGCAGTCAAATGTTCTGCGCTCTCGTTCGACTTTGCTCTGCCTCTGCTGCTCTTTCTCTCTGCCACTCATTCTCCCCTCCCCCTCCCCCCCTCCTCTTCTGCTTGCCTTTCTCCCTCTTGTTCTGCATTTAATGCATACAAATTGCGCTGATTTCAAAACCCAAGCTGAAATTTGTCTAGGCTTGTAGATCATTGCATATTTAATGCACACAATGCAGTGGGGAGAGTAGAAGAGAGAAAGGGAGGGAAGTAGCCAGACAGGGAGAGGGAGAGGGAGGAGGGACAGCAAGAGAGAAGCTAGATATATGGGGCAAATAAATCTTTGCTTCACAATTGAAACTTCCCAACTAGTTAAGGCTGCTTAAAATGTTCAGAACTTTAATGAGCGTTGAATTTTGCTTTTCTTTTAAATTGGACTGTATAAGGCAGAGCTATATAGTGCCAGAGAGACAGAGAGGAAAAAAGAGACTGTAAGAGGGGGAATACAACTAGGTGAGACAGTCGTAGTTCTGCTAACTAAAGTTGAATAACAATTACTTAAATTTTCAAAGCTTTAATGAGCTTTCAAAGCTTTTTTTCTTAACAAATTAATGAGATCAGCAAAAATTAATATTGACAAGGAAAATGAGTGGAAACGAAAGAGTAAGCGGAGGTGAAAAGAGAGAGTGAGAAGGAGACAAAAAAAGTAAGAATATATATTTAACAGTCAAGAGTAGACTTAAAGCTTTTAAAAGCTGCTTAAAGTCTTTTAGCTCAACACAAGCTGTCACAGCTCTACCTCTGTCTCTATCTCTTTATCTCTACCTCTATAACACACTCTCTTTATCACTATACCTCTTTTATTCTTCTTCTATTTTCTCTTATTTTTTTTTTTTTTCTCTTTCTTTGTCTCTTTTTCTCTCTCTTACTTTCTTTCTCTGTCTTCCTCTTTCTCTTACTCTTGCTATCTTTTTTTGTCATTTGATTTAATCAACGTCTAATTAAAATTTAGCTTTGAAAGCTCATTAAAGCTCTGCAACTGCAAGTAACTTTCTCTCTCTCTCTCTCTCTCTATGCAATTCCCTCGCTCCTTTTCTCTCTTTCTCACCCTCTTTCTTTCCCTCTCTTTAAAGCTCATCTCTTTCTGCTCCTTTTCTCATTTTTTTCATACCTCACTCAGCTTTTCTTCTCAAGATTCTAATTTACTGCTAATTAGTCAGGTCTCTCTCTCTCATTTAAGTCTATGCTATAAATTAGCTGCAAGCTGTGTGACTTGTCCACACCTTGCCACAATTGGTGGCACATGCACGGGGCACAACGAGTGGCTGCTTCTGTTGCTGCTGCAAGGCAAAGCATTTATTACACGTGCGAATGCGAGCGAGATTTATATATTTTTCGAGCACAGCAGCAGAGGTAGAGGCCCCCTTTCCCTTGCTACCTTATGCACTGCCCCACTTTCCCTACCTCCCCTTCTGCCCTATTCCTCTTTCTCCCTCCTCCCCTCTGCTGCGTTTCAACAGCAACGATTTGTGTGGCCGGGCGCGTCTGACAAACTGTCGCGCCGTGTCGTCTCTGGCAACCCCTGCATGGACGCACCTGCCCCCTGCACCATGCTCCCTACCTCTTACCCCTTCTCCTACTACTGCCCCTTTTTCCTCTGCAGCTCTTGCCCCTACCCCTTTCCCTGCTGCTGCCCCTTTTCTCTCGCCAAACCACTTGCCGCACAGCCAACGCGTTATTTGTCTTTCAACACGACGCATCATCATCATCAGCAGCAGCAGCAGCAGAGGCAGAGACTGGGGCAGCGACTGTGGCAGAGGCTGTGCAGTCAAGGCGACTCTCGACGCGCCTCTTGGAGGAGGCAGCTTCATATTTTATTCACGGCAAGTGGCACAAGCTGCACGTGAACTGCGACGCAGCCACTTGGCCAGCGCCAAGGCTTGAACTCTGACTTCGACGAAAGCCGTTGCTGATGGTGACGATGACGATGATGCCGACTGCGACTGCGACGTTAACGCCTACGCAGACTGAGTGTGTGTGCCTTGCGACGGTTGTCTCCCGCTCCATCAATTGTCTGCTCCGATTCTTTATTCAGCTTGCCTGAAGATTGAGAAAAGAGGGAGTCTTCCTCTACACCTTCTGTGCCTTTAACTTGGCTTCTCCCTCAGCATTGCTGCCCTTCTACACTCCTTGCACTTTGGACTTGCTTTGCCTCAGCTGTTCTTCAGGCTTCTCGGATTCATTTCGTTGTCCTCCATGAGCTCTTCTTAAGTCTTCTCTTAGCCTTTCCTCAGCGCTCTTCTAGCCTTCCCAAAGCCCTCCCTGAGTCCTTCTCCGATGATTCCTGCTATATCACTCTCATCTCAAACTACTTACTACAACTCTCTCTGTCTGTCTTTCTACTTCTTCCCTCTCCTCTCTCTATCTCTTTCTTCCTCTCTTTTTCTCACTTTTTCCTCTCTCTCTCTCTTTTTCTCCCTTTCTTAGACCCCACACTGTCCTCCTTGAGCCTTCCCTAAGCCCTTCTTTCTCAGTTCTTAATACTTCTATCTAAAACACCTTTCTACCACTGCCTTCTTCCTATGCTTCTCATTTATCCCTTAACCTTCTTCTTCTGCATTGTCAATTTCCCACTTCCTCTTGCTTTTTCCCTTTTACCCCTCTCTTTTCCCCTTTTCTAGTCTCTTTATTCCCTCTTCCTCTTCTTTCTTTCACGCCCTTTTCTTTGCATACGCCTCACAAATTTGTCACTGTTTGCCAAACTCTTTTGCCCTTCAACTTTACACACTCCACCCTTTTCTCCTCTGCCCCCTCAGCCAGCTCTTTGCCCTCCACCTATTTTTCTTTTTTCTCTACTTCTTCTTCCCCTCCCCCCTCCCTTCTATCATCCTTTTCAATCGCTTATCGCATCAGTTGCAGCTCCAGCTGGCGTCGCCTTGTGTCGATGCCATTCTCAGTCAATAAACTTGCCTCGAAAATAGACGCCGGGCATGTTGAACTTTGACACGCGTAGCCAACAAACAAATTAACTGCATGCTGCAGACTACAACACGTACACACACACTCCCTCACACACACACACTCCCTCACACACACAAACCCACACACACACTTGAGTAGCTCAAACAGACGCACAACTTCGAACTATAAACAAAATCCATTTGCATTTCAATCACAGTCCGAGTCACGTCTGTCAGTGAAAAACCGAAAGAGAAAAACCTGGGAAAACTTTTCACTCAACTGTTGCCGACATGTTGCCCCTTTCCCCCTACCCCTCTTACCCCCTCTCGACTGCCTAACTGATCTGCTTGTTGCCACATAATTAAATCTCAATTCAAACAAAACGCTAAACATTTCAAACTATTTTATGGCTGCCGGCAGCGTCTGTGCTATAAATAGTGCCATAATAATAATACAATCTACGCATTTGTTTGGATAAACAGAAGGAGCAGAGGTAGGGGGAGAGGGGTGGAAGGGAGGAGTGGCAGGCACAGGCGAAGCTGAGTTAGCAGAGGCAACTGCAAGCTGCAACAGATTCCTTTTGCTTTCAAAACTTTTACTTTCTATGCATGTTAAGCTAGCTCTCTTTCTCTCTCTTACTCACACTAATCATTTGTCTATCTCTTTCTCTTTGCAGGTAAGCGCACACAGTTAGAAAGTCATTGCAATGGCTGCCCCAATGCCCCGCAATGAGGCGTGTGGCAAGTTGCAACTTGCAGAAAACCAGAAACAGAATCTCAGCGATTGCAAAAGACAGCGGAACAAATGAAGGAGAAGGAGAGGAAAAAGGAGAGAGAAGGGAAGACAGTCATGAAGACAATAGACAGAGACGGAGCAGTGGAGCAGCAGCAGACTGAGCAGCGTCTGTCTGTCTGTCTGTTTGTCTCTTGGTTTGACAGCAAATGAAGAGCAACAATTGTTGCAGACACATTGACGACGACAATGAGGCTGGGGAGGAAGATGCAAGAGGGAGAGAAGCAGGGGAGAAGGAGAAGGGTGAAAAGACAGGAGCTGAGAGAGGAAAGACAGGAGTGAAGACAGGTAGAGACTAGTCAAGAGGCAAGACGGGTTAGACGAGAACAGAAGCAGATAGAGGAGACAGCAGAGGCAGAGTGAGGCAGTAACTCTGAGAGGAGATGGTGCCCAGGAGGAAGAGGAGCTTCAGGAGAGCCTAGAGAGTGAAGGTGATGGGAGAAAGAAGTAGTAGTAGGAGGCAAGTAAGGGAGGCAAGAGAAGGAGGTTAGAGAAGAAGGCTAGAGAAGCAGACAAGATGAGGTGGCAAGTGAAGAAGGCCACTGACAGTTGCATAGATTGCTGCATGTTGCACGTTGTTCTACCTCCCTCCTCATTCTCTCTTTGTCTGCTGCTGTTGCACGCACATTTTGCGCCGCTGTGCAGCATTGGAAATTGATAATGAGGCGCAACAACAACAGCGCCAGCAGCCAGTGGCAGGCAGCAGTAACTACTGTGGCAACTGTGCCCAAGGCAACCGCAGCAGAGGCAATTGCAACTGCAACAACAACTTGCAACTTGCAACTGGCAATGGCAATGGCGACTGTTGCCTTATTTGGCGCAGCGATGTTTGATAAAGGCCACGGCGGACAGATGAATGAATGAATGAATGGCCAACCAGGGAGTTGAGTGACTCACTGGCTGACTGACTGACTGACTGACTGACTGAGTAGATGAATGAATGAGTGAGTGAGTGGGTGAATGAGTGTGGCTGAATAGGCATCAAGGCTGAACTGAATGACAGACGCACTGACTCCTCGCAGCCTCAGCCGCAGCCTGGCAGAAGCAATCAGGCGCACAATAAGATAAGCGGCAGTCCCCCTTCCCTCTGCCACGCCCCCTGCTACTTGCTCAAGCTGCTGCTGAAAGTTTTAATTATGATTGACATGCGGTTGGCAGCGACAGCGACGCGGGCAGAGACTGCGACAGCGACTGAGAGCAGCGAGGCATCGATTTCGACACAACTTAATTTCTGAAGAGGGTTGCACGATTGAAACTCATCAGTCAAGCAGCACAGTGGAGCAGAACGGACGCACAGTGGAAGAGACAGACAGGCAGGGAGGGGGAAGAGGTGAAGAAGGGGATGATGGAGGGGGGGATAACTGACACGAGACAATTGCAAAACACAATTTGAGTAGCAACCGCAAGTTACCCCCGAAAAAAGCGATGATGAAATCATGCAATCAAGGGATGAACTGCTGCCCTTGGCAACCCTCTAACCCTCCTCCTCCTGCTCCCCCTCCCACTGCCCTAATCCACAATCCACCCCTCCCCCTTGAGACTGTAACAGTTTGCGAATGAGAAATATTAAATTATAGTCGCATTAACTGCGAACACGCAACGCGACAACAAAGTCAGTTGTGGCAAACAAACAGGGGAGAAGCAGGGCAAGAAGCGCAGTTGGACGACTGTGGAATACCCTGTAGTGAAGAAAAGTAACTCCTAAAGATGTGACTTGCCATTAGCACAGTGAACATTGCAGTTAACTAACTACTTGTCAGGAATGCCCTACTAAATACAGCTCAAATTACAGGGTATGTGCAGCTGATTGCTAAAACTGGGATTTGTGAGACGAAAAATCTATAATGGGGGGTTTTTCTAGTTATTTCAACGGCATTAAACTCACTAAAAAAAAATCACTAAAAAAAAATCATTAAAAAATATTATAGGGTATGCCCGAATGAAATATCAGACATATCAGAAGTAATACTTCTAGACGCATATACCCCAAACCACATCCACAACATCAAAGGGTATGCGCAGAAATAAAGTGGCAACATGCAAAACATGATGCCATGAAGAGAACTGGCTTGTGTTAACTGTTAGTCTTATATACCCCACTTCAAAGATTCACAATTACAGGGTATATGTTCTAAGAAAATGACAAGCTGTGCTATAAATATAAATACACATAATTTTCTAACTGATTATTTAATTTATCTGCAACTTCTATATACCCCACAGCAGGGTATACACACAAAATAAGCTTGCCACATCAAGAAATTACACATAAGTAGCTAACTTATTCAGTTCATATGCAAGTCTTATACACACCACTACATGCACAGATAATTACAGGGTATGCACACAAAATAACAAGCTTGCTATACATAGAAAACATAAGTAGCATATCATATCGCAAATCGCATACGCACGAGGAGGGTGGAGAGTTGTTTCCCTTCTTCCCCTGCTATTGATTTTCGCAAACAGACACCCTGTACGTACTTGAGACAGTCTGACAATCGTTAACGGGGTGGGGAGGAGGTAAGGGTACTTAAGAACTCTCATGCAAAAATCCGTGCCATAAACTGATTAAGAATAAAAATTAACTTTTTCAGCTAAATTGAATTTTAATTGAACAGAAACGAAAGCGAAAAATCTGAAAATCTGTTTGAAATTTTCAAATTTAAATTAATTGGAAATATGCGGAGTGTAGAAAGAGAAGAAGAACAAGGAGAAAATATACCGTTAAAATCTAATTGGAATTTCGTTATCTGGCGCTTAAATTTGTAGTTTAATTTTATTGCAAATTAATAGCGCGAAAATGTGCACGAAATTTCTCTTTATTTTGCCATTTTTGTCGCAATTTTCTTTCCCTCTTTATTAAATTCTTTTTTCGGTAGAGAGTTTGATACCCTTGTAGAGGTATATTGATTATGGCCAGGAGTTTGCAATGCAACTTAGGAGACAGTTCAGAACCTAGAATGTATACAAAATATAATTTGAATCGGTGACAGCAGAGAAGTCCAACTAGCCCTGTCCATCTGGCTGTGTGTCCGTTATTCGTGTGTCCGTCTGTTTCAACGCTAACTAGTCCCTTATTTTTAAAGCTATTTTGATCAAACTTGGCACACATGCTTCTTACTGCTGCACGCTGTAAATAAGTTGGGATGAGCCGGATTCAACCGATACATCGTAAAGCTGCCATAGAAACTATCGGCTGAACTTTGTTGTTTGTCAAGATACTGCAACTAAATTTACTAAATCTGACTTTTTTTATATACAGAATATGCTTATAAGTTTTTATCAAAATCGGTTCACTATAATATATAGCTGCCGTAGGAACAATCGAAGAAAATGAAGGTTTATGTATGAAGAGCAGTTCTAATTTAGGAAATAACTAAACGGTGTCCAACATAGTAAGACATAATATTGAATATACACAATAACATTCCATTCTGCACAATTATATGTAAGTAATAAAGGAACAATTAGAGGATAAAGGAACCTGCAAGAGTACAGCACCTTCGTCTTGCCCAATGCACCCTTTCTTTCTTGTTTGTCATATGCGAATTTCCTTTGGGGTCGATTTTCCTTTGCTGTTCCAGCTTATTTGAATATTAAAGATTATGCGCTAAAAGGTTTGTTGGGGTAAAGGGGTAGCAGAGGAGAGGAGGTAGCGAGGTAGCTGGGGTAGGTCACCCCTTTTGTGGAGAAGGTCACGCCGTGGGACATCTCTGCTTGGCAGAGCCCCATTTGCCCATATGGTTGTGCAAAAAGTAAACAGGCAAAGCAGACAGAGAGGCAAGAGAGAGACAGAGAGAGAAAGGGAGATTGTATCTCTCTGGCTACGCGTGTACACTGCGCGAAAAAGTTTTGCATATCCTCAATTAAACCCGAAGCTGAAGGTGAAAACTTCCGTTCCATTTAGGCAGCGCTAAACGCGCAACGCATTCATCTTAATTAGCAGAGGCTGCCAGCAGGTGTGGGAGGGAGAGAGAAGAAACAGGAGTAATTCTACTACACTCCTACTCTCTCT
This sequence comes from Zaprionus gabonicus, assembly GCA_018903695.1. NCBI lineage: Eukaryota > Metazoa > Arthropoda > Insecta > Diptera > Drosophilidae > Zaprionus > Zaprionus gabonicus. The sequence continues at coordinate 1,368,955 of JAEIFO010001557.1, forward strand.
CTCTCTCTCTCTCTCTGTCGCTGTCTCGCCTGACTCGGCGCAGTGTATGAGGCAATGGGAAGGCCCGAAAAAGTTTGCCCTTGTACAGCAGGCATGGCATGCAAAAAAAGGATTCGTGTGCGGCAGTAACAGCAGAAAGAGGGCAAAAAGAAGGGGGAAGAAGGGGTAGAAAAGGAAGAAGAAGGAGAAGGAGAAGAGGGGGAGAAGCAGTAGCAGCAGCAGCGAACCGTTGGCAGGTCACACAACAATGACGACGATGCCCGCCATGAATGATTGCCGCGGCGCGCTTTGTTCATGTTTCCAACGCGATATATGTATATACTATATGCACTATATATATATTCCTATATATATATAAATTCAGCTAGCGTACCAGACAGGCACCCCCCACCGCCCCCCCTCGTTGTCGCAGCGGAAGCGCAGCAAAGCGGAAGCGCTCATACGCTATGTTGGCCGGCGGCGTCAGTTGAAAATTGAATAAGCGCAAGTTTTCGCGTGCCAAAAATGCCACACAACAGTTGCTGCTATTCTTGTTGTTATTGTAGTGTGTTGCTGTTGTTGTTGTGGCAGTGCCGGCCTGGCCATGCGACGACGCTCCCTTTTATTCATTACCAAAGCTGCCACAACGAAATTACTTGAGCCGCCAGCAACGACTTCGACTTCGACTTGGCGACTTTGTAGATACTTTGCAGGCGATAAAAAGGTCGACAGTAAAAACAACAACAAGCAGGGGGCAGGGCAGAATGCAGAGGGGGGAGGGGAGAATGAAGGAGGGGGGAGTAAGAGAGGGGGTGCTGCGGCTGGGCGGGCTGTACAACTCAATAAGCCAAGTTAACAGTCTATTGAGGCGCGCATAATAACCCAGCATAACCTTCTTGTTGTTGCTCCCTTCCCTGCCCTTCCCTGCCCTTCCCCCTCCATAGTAGTTGTTGTTCCTTTAGTTCTGCTGTTTGTTGTTGTTGTTCGCTTGCGGAACTGACAGTTACCTAATGGCAGAACATACACAGATAAAGCATTAACTTGGCCCAAGCCAAGCACACAAAACTCTCCCGACTTCTCCTCTTCTCTGCCTTCTCTTGCCACAAAATCGATCGATAATTCGTGCTAAAAGATAAATTACCGTTATGCCGCGACGTCGTCGTCGTCGTCGTCGTCGTCGTTGTTGTCGTTTACTTTTTGGCCATTTCTGTGCATAGACAGACCGAGTCGGCTACGTAATATATACATGGAGCCAGCACTGAGTTCGCTCTGAGTTCGCCTCGTTGTCGTTCCTTTTGGTCGCGGCAGTTGGCTAATAGCTGCGCTGATTCCATTAATTTGGCAAATGACAGCAGCAGGGCAGGGGATAGAGAGGAGAGAGGGGGAGGAAGGAGAGAGGGGAGGGAATGAGGGGTCACCGCAACGATAGCCAAGTGTGACCCGGCACGAGTTGAAAGAGCTGAGCTGAGCTGAGATTGGGATGAGCTGGCAAAGGCAGGAGATGCGGAGTGCCTTGCTGCCTATACACTGCTGCTTCTTCTGCCTCCTCTTGCCTCTCTGCCTAGCCTGATCTGCCACACTCTATACTGTCCGACTGTGCCTCTGCCTCTGTCTGTGCCTCTGCCTTTTCCCTCCTTCTCTTCCTGCTCTGCCGACCTTTCCTCTCGACTATTTTGACACTAATTAATTGGGCTGCATGCGCTTTTCTTTGCGACCACATTTTTTATGCGGTAATTTACCAGAGATTTATAACATAGCAAGCAAATCAGGCAAAGCAATATGAAGATATTGCTGAGAGGGAATGTGACTTAAGTGAGAAGTGAATAGGCATGAGCAGAGTTAGTTTTTAGCTGTGATTTGCTATGGAGATTGAAGTAAGAACCTTCTAATGTGTGCACTTTAATGGGCATATACTTTGTACTATATATACTGTATATATATGTTAATAGAAATAGATATATTTATTATATATTCCGCATTATTCAGTGCATCTTAAGGCATCTTTATTATTGGTGCTAACCAAATAGAACTGTTTTAGAACTAATGGGTTAAGTTGCCTTTATTATTTTCCATTCTGTTGTCTTGAGTAAAGAGATTGCAACTTTGATACGCTGTGATCGGTATGCTATGTGTATATACATATGTATATATGGTTTAAATATGTAGTATATATATAAAAGCATATTATATGTTTATCTTTTCATACTATATGTTCATCCATATTTCATAAGCAACCCAAAAAGAACTGCCTGCAAACTGTCATAGTTGCCTAGCTTTTTTGCAGTTCACTTTCTCTTAAACAAACAGTTTGTATCTTTATATACCCTGTAATTTGCACACTTAATATGCTGTATATATTTATATGCACTATATATATATTCACATTCTTTTTTTATATAAATATATTCTATATTTAATAATATATCTCTATGTCCTCTGCCTTACCCTCTCTCATTGTAACTGTCTTTGCACTCTTTCCTACTGTCTTTATCCATCATCCATGCCCGCCCAGTCAGTCAGCCCAACGTGCTTCGCTGCTGCTGCTGCTGCAACATATGCAAATGCAGTGCAACAATTTGTGGCAAGATATCACGCACACCAATGCCATTAAATATATCAAGCGGTGGCATAGCATAAATCCCATCAGAGACCTCACTTTGGCCCCCCTTTCGTTGGGGTGCAGAGACGACAACTCAACAGGCCATCAAATAAATTTGGTGTACGAGGGGCAGACAGAGGGGAGGGAGGGGAAAGGGGGATAGGGATAGATGGTGTGTGTGTGTGAGGCGTTGCACAAATCAACGCAATATGAAATATCGATTACAAGTGTCAAAATAAAAGCAGACAGAGAAGGCAGAGAGAGCAAAAGGCAGAAAGGCAGACAGGGAGACAGATAGAGAGACAGACAGAGAAGCAGATAGATAGACAGACAGACAGAGAGAGATAGGGAAAGAGAGAGAGAGAGAGACAGACAGACAGACATGCAGATCAGACCAGAGCAGACAGTGGTTATAAGTTATTGCCACTATAAATAAATATTAATTAAAGAGCCCCCTTACCAAAGTAAAATGTGCAGCAGCCGAAAAATGTCGCCAAAAATGCCAAATCATTTTCACTGCACCCCCTTCCCCCCTTTGCCCTTATACCCTGCTGATTTATATGCCAAATATTTGGGCAATCAAATTGATGAAAATCACAAAAAAAAGAAAAAAGGCCAAAACTAAGTCGAGCATGACGAAAAGCGGCTAAAAACAAGTCACGCGTTCATTAGAAAACCGCTGAAAATTTTCTGTTTAATTTATGCGGCAACGGAAGAGGAAGAACTTAAAGAATTTATGTGCGTGTGTAAATGTGTGTGTTTGTGTGTCGCTGTTTTTCTTTCGAACTAGCCAAAAACTAGCCAAAACTAAAACTATGCGAAATGCTTCGAAGAACGCCTTTTTTATGTGTTTTGACGCGTTGCTAAATTTAGCTAGGCAAATATTTCTCTGCACAGGCCAATTTGATGCGCTACCTTGTTCCCTCCCTCTCTGCCGCACCCCTCCCTGTTGCCTACTGTGAGTTATGCAATGCATCCGGGAATGATATTTCGAGGCAATGCGATTTAATTGCGTCTCCTGCTGCTGCTGCCTCAGCTTCTGCCTTCGCCCTGAAAGTGTCAAAGACCCCGTGACCGAGTGTACCAGAGAACGGCAGAGTGGACAGAGAGGGGGAGAGTAAAGAGAGAGGGAGAGGAAGCTGGCAGAGAGTAGGGAAAAAGGGGGAGAAATGTCAGCAGTTGCTGTGGCACCACATGAAAGTCGCCAGATATCGCACATATATCACACATATATAAAAAGCGCAGCGTGTCCACTTGGCAAACAGTCGCAGAAATCGCACTGTCGCGCTTGGCAAACACCCTTTCTCCTCTATCTGGCTAGGGTACAAGGTATTAAAGGGTGGCACGGACGTGGGAAATGACTAAAGGGAAACTATATTTCTCTTTTTCTTATGCAACTGTCTTTGTCTACAGGGTATATTTATATGGAAGGACAGTATATTGATGCATTCGTACATTACAGGGTATAAAGCAGCAATTTATTGATGTATACACATTTTATAGGGTATAAAGAATTATTATATTAATATATGTACATATTACAGGGTATATTTATGGAGTTTAATGATGCATACAAATATAACAGGGTATAGGCAAGCAGTATTTTAAATCATATCAATAATATAGGGTATATTGAAACTGTCTATTGATTCTTACTTATTTTACAGGGTATATACAAGCAGTAAAATAATGCATAGATTTATTACAGGGTATAGACAAGCAATATATTATTGCATACGCATATTACAAGATATTTACAAGCAGTATTTAAATGCATATCAATATTATAGAGTATATTGAAACAGTATATTGATAATTAAAAAATTACAGGGTATATGCAGGCAGTATATTGATTCTTACATATTTTACAGGGTATATACAAGCAGTAAAATAATGCATACATGTATTACAAGGTATAAGGAAACATTATATTGATGCATACATATATTACAGGGTATATATAGACAGAAGAAGTTAAATATCTTTATAATAAATTGATTTACTAAAGAATACCTTTATACCACAATCTACCCAACATAAAGTCTTTCTAGATGGTATTTCTCATCTGTAACAAAGACAAAAGCCACAGAAAACTGGCATAGACAAGCGAAGAGTAGGAGGAACAAAAAGAGAAGGCGAAGATTACGCGTTGCAGTTGCCAAATTAGCAAGGCACACAGACTTACAACACACACTGTGTAGACAGACTGAATGTGCTGTGATGAGTCAGTCGACACAGTCTGCAGTAGCGCTGGCTCTCTCCCCTTCTCTCTCTCTGTCTCGCTCTCCCTTGCATTGCATTTCATGTGCGCATTTGGCTGTGGAAATCGGCATCTATTTTGGGTTGCTCAATGAAAATAGAAAGATAGAAGAGATGTTGGAAAGGAAAACCTCTCAATGGTTTACGATTTTGGGTTCGTTTTGTGATCTCAAGTGTTTGCTTGTGACACGTGACAGGAAGAAGGAAGAACAAGAAGAAAGAGAAGGAAAGAGAAAAAAGGTAGGGAATACAGAGTGAATGAGAGAGAACTGTAAAGATAAACAAACAAACGTGAAGCAAGTGACAAAATCAATATTATATAAACAGTCAGGGGGAAATCTGAAGAAAGAGAAGAAGGGAAAGAACACTAAGGAAGTGGAAGAAAGAGCAAAGACAGTTCAAATAGAGTAAGAAAAAAGAAGAAGAACACTAAAAAAGAGGAAGAAAGTGCTTAGGCAGTGCAGACAGAGAAAGAACAAGAGCTGAAGAGGAAACCCATTCAATTCTTCATTCTTCGTTTCGTTCGACATTTCTAAAACAGTTTTAACACCTGAAGTGCCTATTTCCGATTGTTCAGATACGACACGAAAACATTTCTTTGGAAAAGCGATAAAGAGGCAGCGATAAGAGGCGCGATCAAGTGAGTTCGATTCATAATTCAAGTTCAATGTCAGCACTGTCTGGCTTCTATTTGCTCATCCGATAAGCTTATCGAAGTTGCATCAACTCAAATTGTGTTGCTCTTAGCGAGTACTCACTGTGTCGCGACACAGACAATGCGACGACAGCAGCAACAACAAGGATAGTTGGCAACGCAGCCAAAGCCCGTTTATGGCCATTGTGTGTCGTGTGACAAGGCTAAACTGCCAACTGGCAACTCTAGCGACGCCCCTCGCACACAGAGGGGGAGGGGAGGATGTTGCTGCTGTGACATCATCCCGCGGCAAAGCAATTAAAACTAATGTATTTGCCAGATTTGCCGCATGTTGCCAACTCATTGCGAATGACCCAAAAATGACTTAACACTTGTGCCATTGTTGTTGCTGTTGTTTTTGTTACGATTGCAACTATTGCTGTTGTGTATTGCTGTTGTTGCAATTGATGTTGCTGCTGCTGCTGTTGCTGCTGTTGCTGCTGTGATTGATGCAATTGCCTTTGACTTTTGCGTGGGCGATTGTTGTATGAAATGCGCTCGTAATTGTTTTCCAATTGCTCGATTGCAATTGAAGCTCAACTCATTAGCCAGGCATATACCCTGGAAATATGCGAGAGATGGGGTATATTGTTTGTTGAGAGTGTAAAGCAAGCAAGTAATTATAAAATAGGTGCTAGAGTTGAGTATATGGTGTGTTAAGAATGCATGGAAGTAACAACTGCTTAGAAGAAAGGTACTGCACTTGTCTAGGGTGATAAAGGTACCCAACTTTACCTTAAGCTATACCCGAGGTACCTCTACCTACACTTACACCCGCTTATACCCGATAAAACTGCAATAAACGGGGTGTATTGCGTGCTGAAAGTGAATAAGACATTAGCAGTGTACTTGTTTAGGGTTTAGGGTGTTAAAGGACCCCAAAGGTGCCTAACTGTACCTACATCTATGGCTTAGGTACCTATACAAATACCTTGTTCTCGATTATACCTTAAAAAATTACAATAATCTGAGAACATTGACTGTATAAAGTTAATAAAAGACAAGCACTGTACTTGTTTAGGGTTTAGGATGTTAAAGGACCCTAAAGGTACCTAACTGTACCTTCATCTATGCCCTAGGTACCTATACCTATACCTTGTTCTCGATTATACCTTATAAAAGTACAAGAATCTGAGAATATTGACTGCTTAAAGTGAATAAAATACAAGCACTGTACTTGTTTAGGGTTTAGGGTGTTAAATGACCTTAAGGGAGCCTTACTTGACCTGCACTTATGTTTCATCTATCTATATCTGCACTTATACCCGGTTATACCCTCTACAAGTGCAAGATATTTAGTAAATTGTGTGTTAGGAGTGCATAGAAGTAACTGCCTATAAGTCGAGCACTGTACTCATTTAAGGTTTAAGGTCCCAAAGAAGCCTAACTTCACCAATACATCCCTACTTTACCTTACAGGGTAACTGCCAGTCGAGCATGTAAGCTGTACAGATACTCGTAACTTTGCCGAGTAGCGCACGCTTAATTAATGCATATTCAAGCGAGGCAGGCCAGGCAATTATATAGCTCTGGCTAATTACAAGTCCATTTTGCACCCGGGGGCGTCAATGGGTTAATATCGAGAGATATACAGGGGGTGGGGGGAGAACGCGCAATCAAATTCGAAATTCAAAATTGTAAATGAGCTGAAAGCTGACTAAGGGTTACCACGTGGCAGCTGGAGATGGTAGACTAGGCTAGACTGAGTGAACATTATGCAGGGTATGTTTTAGTTTGAAAAGGGTGTTGAATGGGAGGTAGGAGATATAGATAATATATGGAAGATATACGTGGATACCTCTCTACTAGCCAGCCCAGCATACCCTCTATAGTTACTCGCATTCCAGGGTATACTAAACGGTCCGTACAAACACGCAAACTTGACTTGACTTAACTCATTTGCCTAACTGCCGAACCAGGCCCGAGACATCGACGGCGGCCCCTTTGACACTTGCCTCAGTCTACTGTTGTTGTTGTTGTAGTCACTGTTGTTGTTGTTATTGTTGTTGTTGTTATTGTTGTTGCTGCTGCTGTAGTGACAGGCCCTGTCATTTTGCATTTAACTCAAAACGCTGCTGTAAACCGTATACCATTATCACTTTATTATAATTATTCGGGTTCGGGTTCGGGTTTCCCCCTTTGGCTTTTCTTTCGCTTTTTCTCGCCTTTCCTTGCCTTGCCTTGCCTTGCCTTGTTCTGTTTTTGTTTTCTGCCTTATCAGCAGAAGCTGCTGCTTTGTCTTGTCTCGCCTTCCACTCGCTTTTTGTTCAACATTTGCTGAAGTGCCATAAATTTGCTAATTTATTGTTAATGTTCTTTTAAGTTAATTACGCAAAAGACAAAAAAGCCTTTTAAAGACGGCGTAAAAAAAAAAAACGTTGAGGTTGGAAATTTTTTTTTCAATGGGTTACCACATATGAGAGTGTCATATTATGTAGCTAGACCTGTAAGTGATATGAGAGAAGTTGGCAGAGGGTTAAATTGTATGGGTGTAAGATGGTATAGGCAGTTAAAGTGATGTTAGAGTCGAGGTAGAAATGTAATTGGCATAGGTATGGTTGGTTTAGGTATAGGTTTTTTAAGATAAAGGTTGCTTAGACGTTTGGTGCTTAGCGTGGGTTTCTTGGATATACATAGTTTCCAAAGGCACATATGGAATACTAACAGAAGTGAAGAAGGTGCTGTTATGCGTGGTATAGGTATATGGTAGTTGGTGTAGATATGGATGGTGTAGCAGAAGTTAGTAAAGGTATGAATGGTCTACAATAAAATATAGTGTAGATAGTAAAGGTATGGTTAGTATTTTAATAGAAGGGGATGTCGGTATAGGTTTAAGTTGTATAAGTATGATAAAGGTATAGGTACTGGCATAGGTATTGCTATAGGTAAAGGTATTGGGATAGAAAGGTATAGGTATAGACATATAGGTATAAGTAAAGGTTAAGGTATAGGTATGGGTGATATAAGTGCATTTGGTGCAGATATAAATGGTATAAGAGACGCAAAGAGAGGTAGAGGTATAGTTATAGGTCTAGTTGGTGGATGTAAAGGGAAGATAAAGGAGTACTTTGTATGAGTAAACAAACGTGTATGTAACATATGTTATATAGTAACCGTAGAGATAGTAAATCTATAATTAGATTAAATATAGGATTAAATATAGGTATACTTAGTACAGATATAGATAGTGAAGTTATAGTTGGTAAAGGTAGGGACGCATTATTAGCAAGAGTGGTGGTATGCGTATTATTGGTTTAGATATAGCTACTATAGGGTTAGATGATATAGGCGTATTTGAGGAACTAATCATAGAAAGTGAAGAATAAAGAACATATTGAGTTAAGCTATGACAATTTCAGTTGCATGGCATATATTAATGTGCCTCAGCTTCATCTATACAGATCTTTCTTTAAGATTAATTGTACATCATATAAAATGATTCCCGCATTAGAAAAACATATGATATGTATTATAGAGTTGTAAATGAAGCACAGAGAACATCAGCTGTAGAACACATTGAATATGATCAACTCCACATTTCTTTCTCAAATACTTCCCAACTGGTTCAATTCATTCATCGCATAGCCTTTGCACTCTCAAATCTCCCAAATTGATTTTACATCATAAACTCTTCAAATACTCTCCCTCTGCACACACACACATCACTTTGCAGACCCTTTCCCCCACAAACTCTGCTCTTCTCTCTTCGCATTCCTCACTCAACATTTCTCAACATTTCCCCCAAAAATATTCTCTCAACTTTGATTTTAATTAAGTTTAATTTCTCTAATTATAGAGAGACTATTGCCCTCCAGGCCCGAGTTGTGTATAACAATTAGTGGGGTTCAGTTAATTAAACCTAATGACTATTCTCCCTTGCGCTCTCTCTCCCTCCCCTTCTCTCTCCCTCTAACAATTTACCGCAAGCCAAAAAGCCTATTAGAGCCGACTTTCGTGGGCTCTTTAAAACTGTAAAAATATGTATTATATATTGGTATTTTGGCATGGTATATATACATATATAATATGCGAAATTGGTTGCGTTGTCAGTGACATGTGCAGACATGTTCGGACATGTTCGGCCTGTGCGAGGACAGATCAATGACACGAAAATTGGCCAAAATGCAATTGCCGCAAAACAATTTCAGTTTCGCTTTGACAAAAGGCCATGTACAGCTCAGTTGTTGTTGTTGCAGTGATTGTTGTTGTTGCAGTGTTTGTTTTTTGTAGTTGTTGTTGCTGTTGTGGTTTTGTTGGCTAATTCGGAAATTGTCCAACTATGAAACGCTTGCCAAATTCGGACATAAGACAAAATGTCAAATGCGTAATAAATTATGGAAATCATGCAAGAAATTTTTGCGCATGATGAAGCGAATATTTTGTCAAATGAATTGTGGCAAACGTTTTAAATGACAATTGTGGCAAGCAGGGGGGGGGAGCACACACAATAGATATATATGTATGTATGCATATATATATCTAGTCTGTCTTTGTTTCTGTTAGTCAAAGGCGCTCAACAGCAGATACTTGTGTGGCTTCTTCATTGTCAGAGATTCCTTGGCAACCACACAGTGAAGGGAAGTTCTACTCCCCTCTCTACTTCCTCCTTCTTCCTCCTCTGCTCCTCCTGCTTCCCCCCTTCTGCTTATTTGCTCTGTCATGCTTGTCATTCTCTGCTGCAATAACAATAATGGTAACAACTATGAGCACTAATCAAGAGCGACTCAAGCGACTTCATTTGCGCCTTCTTCTGCCCCCCCCCTCGGGGCACTTGGCATACACGCATCGCATAGCTCATATTACACGCTGTCTATGCCCCTCTCCCCTCTGCTCATCTTGGCCGTGTCGAACTCATGCACAATTAGTCACTTGCAAGTCAATTAAGTTGCCAGCGCCAACCGCAACAGACGCCTTTGTCCCCCCTTCCCTCGCTCCTGCTAAGCCAGACACAGGCACATGGGTTCAGCTTGGGGGACAGTCTGCACAGGCAGCCTGGGGGATACCTGTGGCCGGGTGTGGCAAGGAAAAGGGGGAGGGGGGAGAGAGGGAGGTAAGAGGGCGCTGTGGCTTGTTGTAATGTGCTGGCGCTTATTTGCAGTAAAAAGCAATGACAAGCAGCGACAACGGCGACAACTGCGCACAAGGTGAGAGGGAGGGGAGGGAGGTAGAGGCAGCAAAAGGCAGCAAGGAGTTGCGGCAGCGAGAGCGCGCCAAAGTAAAACAAAAAGTGTATTATTAACGCCTCATTAAACTTTTAACGATTTTAAATTACAGCCTGCAAACGGGGCCAGTTAATGAATACAAATTAGCCTGGCCAGGCATTAGAAAGGGATAGAGAGAGAGAGGGAGCGAGAGAGGGAGGGAAAAAGAGGGAGAGAATTAGAGAGTTGTAGAGCGTGGTTAGACAGTGACAACACGTGTGTGCGTGTGACTGCAATGCAAATTTTGTTAGGGACTACGACAACAACTTTGTGTTACAGCAAATGAGTGAAAAGACTGAATTTACCTTGGGTTTGCCGCTTCTACTTCTGCTCTCTTCTAATTTCTATACATTACTCCTTTTTTATATTGTATACCCTCTCTATATCTCTTTCCCTTTCATTATTTGTCTTTCCTACAGACACCTTTCAAATTTAAAGGCACTAAGACTGGAACTTCATGTTATAGAAACAGTTCTAAGACAGTTCTTTTGACCTTTCTTGTTTCCTACCTTCTTCCACTCTCTGTATATCTCTTCCTCTCATATATATATATCTCTCTCTCTTTATGTCTCCCTCTTTTTCTATATCTCTTCTCCCTACACATACATTTAAAACTTGAAGGGACTATGGCAAGAAGTTCGTGTTTCGGAAAGACTTCTATGACAGGAAAAGTCCCAACTCCCTTGACCTTTCTTGCCTCCTTCCTTCTCCCACTCTCTGAGTGAGAGATCTCCCTTTTTTATATCTCTTCTCTCTCTCTCTCTTTCTCTTTATATCTCATCCCTTTTCTAAATCTGTGTTTCTCTTAAAAATCTTTTAAATTTCAAGAGACTAAACAAAAACTTTGCGTTATAGAAAGAGTTCTAAAACAGAAAGACTTCTTACTCCCTTTGCCTTTCCGACTCTCTTTCATCCACTTTCTAGATGTCTCCCTCTCTATATATTTCTCCCACTCTTTATACTTCCTGTTCTCTATAACTCTCTGCCCTTCTTTATTAGTCTCTCACAGTGATACCTTCCTCAACATTTGTGCACTTAGGTTGAACTAACTTTCAGTTACCTCACCCAATCATATCTTTTTCATGTACTCTCTATCTTTTTTCCTCTCTGTATCTCCCTCTCTCTCTATATATATATTTCCCACCCCTACCTTCCTCAATTAACAAACTTTTTGCATTCCATTCTAATCGTTTTTCCCAGCGCTGACTCAGTAAAGTTCCCTTGGTAAACTTCTCCACCAAACATGTTCGAGTCTTAATTGTCATTAATTGTCCACAGAGTTGATGGCAACTCTGGGCGTGTGTGCGAGAGCTTATTAATCAGATATTTCACAATTTCAAACAATTCACAATTGACAGCTGTGACAGTGGGACACTGGGGGGGACAACTGGACAGTGGGCTCGCCAATGTTTAATTGTAAACACTTGTAAAATGCAAATGAGTCGCGTCGAGCGTCGCGTCGAGTCGCGGGTCAGGGCTCCGTTTCATTGTGCGATATATCACAATTTGGATGCCTAGCTATAGCTAATGCATATTCAAAGTATACAAATTTAAATTGTAAATACACATGAGAGAGAGAGAGAGAGAGAGATGTATATGTATCTATAGATCTGTCTGTAGATATATTTGCCTTTGTATCGCATGCGATATTTATAGGCCTAGCCAAAGTTTTGGACTTTGCTGTTTAACTAAAAATGCGTAACATATATAAACATATAGTAGCTATATAAAGAGGGAAAGAGAGAGACTGCCTGAGGCAGTATGTTGTCATTTAAGTCGCGTTCGCATGGCAAATTAAATGTATAATTAAGAAATTAACTGCTTCCGTTGATGTTTATTGTGTGCCAACGTTTATTAAGTTTTATTCTCAACAAAAGAAATCACAAAATATCACGAAATGCAGAATCTGCAAAAGAGTCATGCTTGGTTCCTATATAACTGAATAATATACACTCCAATCCAGCTTAAATTTGGTTTATAAAGAGTAAATATATCTAGCTATATACAACCTAAATTTAATCTTTCTAGCTTAGTTATCTGCCGCGTTATGTATCGCGACAGTTTCTATAATTACTTTATGCGTTTTCAGATTTATTTAAAGCATAAAAAAAAATATTTAATATCTCAAGCGAAGGTCTCGTAAATCATCGAAGCACACACAACATGTGTTCCAAAAGTTATTCAATAATATTTTGATGATGTTTTGCGATGTTTTCTATTTCAATCTGCGAGTAAATTAAACAAATTTCGCTCTACTTTATCAATGTAAACCGAAGGCGGCTTCATTTTCATTTTCTCCTTTTGTCTTTTCACTTAGCAACTGCGCATATTTTCCCCCCTTCTTCCCTTCCTCGCGTAATATAATTCTATAAAAATAATAAAAAATACTAAAAACCAAGAAGAATTCGTTCCTTGCCACGCTCTGTAGAATTTTCGGGTAAACTTTTTCGGGTTTTTGCATTGTTGTTGTTGCTGTTGTTGCTGTTTTCGCCTCGATTTAATATCAAAGCAAGCCGACAGCAGCACAAAAGATACAGATACACACACACACACACTGGGGCAGACTGAAAGATACATGAGTAGCCACGCCCCCCTGGGTGCACGTCCTACGCGGTCTTCCACTTTGTTAGTTTTTGGCATTTTGGCAAGCAACCAAAAACACAAAAATAAAATAAAAAAACAAGACGAAAAGCGAAAACGGAGGCAAAACTCAAGTTATACGTAACGTAAAACAAAGCAAAGGGGTGACTAGTAGCACTCTGTATACCCTACACAAAGTTACAAAGGTAGTAGAGAAGGAAGTTCATGCAAAGAGAAAGAGAAGAAGAACTTCATTTGAAGTTTCTTCTTACTTTGTAAGTGTATTCCCGCTTCGCTTTAGCCTTTTTTTTGCTGCCTGCTTTCTTGTTTACAATTTATTTAAGGTCTTCTGTTTTGGGTACAAGAAGCAAATTTGAAATGCACAAAGCAGAATGGCAGAAAACCGGAGCACAAAGAGGAGAGCGTGGAGGCAACAAATTAAAAATCGAGACAAAAACACAATAGAAATTGTCAAAATGCGGCTAAATTTATGCAAGACTCGCGCGATAAGCCATCTCCAAATGGTTTGTTAAGGGGCCACCAAAACAACAGCAACAGGGGAGAAGAAGGGAAGCAGGGGAGGGGATGCTGGGGGGAGGTCAAACTGGTAAACGGTCGCGCGGCATTGTGTGGGCGCGTGTGAGAGTTGCCATTAAAGAAACTACTTTTTCAGCGGGTTCCCAATCCGAGAACAGGTCTCTGTCTTTGTCTTTACCTCCCTCTCTCCCTCTCCCTCCCTCTCCCTCTCTCTCTCTATCTTGCTGCGTCTTTCAATTTTCGAAAATAGATTTCATTTTTATTAAAATTATGACATTCATCTTAATTTGCGTTATCGCATAACTTATTAATTTTATTTCTCACTCACCTTCTCTCTCTCTCTCTCTCTCTCTTTGTCTCTTTGCAGGTGAGTTGTCTCTGTCTCTGGGGAACAGGTTCCTGCCTGCAAGTATTAACGACATTCGTTCGTTAGTCACAGTCGAATAGGCGATGCCAAATAATATTCTGCTGTCTCGGCGCAACTCATTAAAATTCGTAATCTGAGCTGCGGAGTGCACTCCACACAGTCAGCAGAGTCTCCACACTCTCCTCTCTCTCCACACACACACACCCTTCTCTGCTCTGCACATTTAGAGAGACTCTTCTATGCTCAAGTTAAGTATTTGTTTAACTTATGTAAGTTGATTAGATAAAAACTGGATTGGAATAATGTTTATGGCTTAAGTTTTTATGTTATAAGTCTCTGGCAATCCTCTTCTTCTACTCTCTCTCTCTATCTCTCTCCTTTTCTCTCTTTGTCTCTCTCTCCCTTCATAGGAAACTGTCTGCTTATCAATTTTCAAATTAATTATCTTGTTTTTTGAAGGGCATCTAAGCTTCGTCACGCCTTGCACCTTGTGCAATTCATCTCATAGTTTATGCCAGACATGCCACATGCCGCATGCAGGGCCGCAGCTAAGCATGTGCAGTGTGTGAGGGCCCCCTGATTGACAGGGGCCATCTGCGGGAAAAAAGGGAACAATTGTGTGAAGCCTACTGGGTACAGAGATAGAGTTATTGCAATGTATAATGGGATGAGATTAATTAAATGCATTGGAAATATTAACAATCGAGTATAAGAGCGCCCCGAAATAAAGATATGGCCAAAGATATTGATGATTTTGCCAAGAAACAACTAAGAAATAGTCAGTATAAAGTATTTTCCCTTTCTTAAAATTAAATTTCTTAATTGGAAATATTAACAATCGAGTATAAGAGCGCCCCGAAATAAAGATATGGCCAAAGATATTGATGATTTTGCCAAGAAACAACTAAGAAATAGTCAGTATAAAGTATTTTCCCTTTCTTAAAAGTTTTATGAACTAAATACTTACTAAACATGAAGGTAGAGCTGCAAAAACATCGATGTTTCATACAAAAAACCTCAGCAAATTTTGTCAAAGTTTCCTTCAGCTCTACTTGAAAGTAAAGAAATCATATTAGGCGCCCAATAACCCCCGTTAGCATCACTACGGCCCTGGCCTGGCATGCCTCTCTCTCTCTCCCGACTGCACATGGAGTATCCGTTTGGCGCTTTTCTCTTCTCTAGTGCACGTTGTTGTAGTTGTAATTTAATTAAAATGCAAGTGTATCATTAAATTGAGGCATAGTCAAGGCCAGTATCTCTTTCTCTCTCTCTTTGTATGTGCACTCCTCTCCCTCCCTCTCTCCCTCTGCAAGTCCATGTGTTCGCTTGATGTTTTTGCTGTCATTAATCTTTCGACAGCTTCTCCGACTTCTTCTCTTCTACTCGACTCCGACAAATGTGAAAATCGTAGGCGCGCACAAATTCAATGTGAAGGCTTTGTTGCTGTTGTTGTTGCTGCTGTTGTTGTTGCTGTTTGTCTAATGATCGCGTGCAGTTTTTCACATGTTTTCCATAATGGGGCCAGGCGTCATATATCATAATTGTGCCAAACTATAAACAGATATAGCAGCAGCAGCGGCACCAGTAATACTCGACTCCATTTGGACTTGGACTTGGCCAGATGCAGATTAAATTAAAGCCGGCGGTGATTAATGTGCGCAATGTGCACAGTTGTCAGCTTTATAAATGTGCCTGCCTCGCTGTTAATCAATGCAGCAATTTCTATTATAAATATATTTATGTATGTATGTATGAGTGTGTCACAAATTGATGATGCATGTGCTGTAGCAGTTGCCTTAATTAGATTTGCTTTTGCTGATTAAACAAATAATAGAAATATGTTAAGGCGGCTTAAGTCGTTCACTCTTTCGCTTTGCTGTTAAATCGATATTTTTTGACAGTGCTATCGATGTGCGTAACAGCAGTCTGTTAAGCCATAACAGTTGAATTGAGGTTATTTGCAGGTCTGTTGCTGTCTGCCTAGCTCATCGTAGTTTAACAGCACACTGTTGTAGTTAACAGCTTTCTCTCTTTTCTCCCTTTGCCCTGTTTAACAGCACACTGTTATGGCCTTACATGCGCTGTAAATGTGCACATGCGTAAATTAATAAACTAGCGCATTTTTTGTTTAACGATCTTGTAACACATTTTGTACTTACATTTTATTTGCCCCCGCCCTCTGGCTTGAGTTATGACCCAAGTGTCACCTCCCCTTCTTCCCCTCTCTTCTCACTTTGTCGTTAACAGTCTTGCAGTCGCTGTTCCTATGTGATTTGCATGCCAACTAATTGCAAGTCGCAGTCGCAGTCACAGTCGCAGTCGCGTTCGTTTTATGCAAATCACTTTTTGCGCTGTCTGCTAATAAAGTTAACAACTTGTTTGGGGCATTTATTTAAATCTTTTTGCTGCACTATGCGCTAATTTCTTACAGCAGGGACTCTACGCGTGCGCCTAGTCTGTCTCCCTCTCTCTCTCTCTCTGTCTCCTTCTCTGTCTGTCGACATAAATTTCACATTTGACACTTTTCACGGCGACGGCGACGGCGGCGACGCACAAAACTCAGCAAACGCCACATGCAACATTGGAATTCGCCTTAGGGTGGAGTGAACAGGGAGAGAGAGAGACAGAGAGAAGGAGGAAGGAGGAGGGAAGGGGTCTCTGCGCGTGGTGACATGCGTCGTTTGTTGTAAATTTATGCGCCAAGGTGTTGGCTGTGTCGCCACAGCGCCTATGCGAGTGTGTGGGGTGTTCGTCTGTGTGTGTGTGTCTGTGTGTGTGTGGTGTCTCGCCTGACATGTAATTAGTGCAATCTCAACACTTCTGTTACAGTTTTTTTTTTTATATATTCTTTACACTTTTATTATGGTGCTGGTAATTTGCTTATGAATATGTTAAAATTCAATTGTCACACTTCGTGACCTGTCATTTATCGCATTCTCATGTGGGTGGCATAAAAATGGATTATAAATTGTGAATTGTGTTGAATACTTTACAGGATTATTACTAATCGAAATCAGGGTGCAGCCTCCGCGGTGACTTGCAAAATAGAACATAACAGCAGACAGACTGTAGAGACTGTTAACAGACAGCAGGCATATCGATATAATATTGTTGAGACAGCTGTCGAGCTTAACCGATAGCTGTTAATTGCTCAGAGCAAGCATTACACTGCGCTGTTATTGCACTGCAGTCTCATGTAAAGCACATCGATCATTATACAGTTCATTAGGCTTTGTCTGGTTAAGGCTAACAGTGCACTGTTATGGCTTTTCAGACTAGTGTTATGCATTTGAATATCACTGCAATTGAACAGGCTGTAATTGCTGTGCAGTTTCAGTCAAGGATAACAGTCCACTGTAATGGCCCTACAGACTGTTGTTTTGCTTTACAGTCAGGCTGCTATGCTTAACAGTCCGCCTCTTATGCTTAACAGACAGTCTGATAAACTTAACAGTAAGGCAGTCAGGCTTAGCTAGGCTAACATAACATCCCACTGTAACTGCTTTGCAGACTGTTAATCTGCCATGATGCGTGCTGTTAAAGCCGCTCAATAACAGTGTGTTATCAATATGCAATCCTCTGTTGTATAACATGCAAAGCCAGCTTACTGTGATATCGATATGCGATTTGTGCTGTCAATTAACAGTCTGCACTCTCTCCCTCTCTTCCTCTTACTCTGTACAAGTCATGTGTCAATCTGCAGAGGTCGCCGAGTTGCACTTCAATTGTATGTGGCATGCAAAATGCTGCATTTGCAAATTGGAAAACATGAAATGTGGCACACACACGTCCATCAACTGCAAACCCCCCCAGCTTATCTGTCTTTCTCTCTGTCTCTCCACCTGTCCAGGCTTGTCTGCTCATCAGTCAATTGGTCAATTCGTCAGTTTGCGTTCGCTGAAGCGTTGCGGTTTTTGCAATTCAATTCAAAAGATTCATTCAACGAGTGTGTGAGTGACGGACTGACTGCGTGTGAGTGTGTGTGAATGGTTGTTTTGTTGTTGCGTGTTGCATTGTTGTTGCTGTTATTATTAAAATGTTGCCCCGCTTTGCAAACAGCGACAAATTGAGTTCTTACATGTGAAGTTTTTCAGTGGAAAATATGAGGAAAATTCTTGTCAAATTCAAATGAGCATATAACAATGCACGCACACACACACACACACGCACACACAGGCGCAGTCACCCGTGGGAGGCAACAGAATTGGAATTTCATTGCTGCTCCTGTCAATTCTCATAGATATGTCATGTAGCCGCCTCTGTGTGTGTGTGTGCGTGTGTGTGCGTGTGTGTGTGTTCTATATTTAACATGCCAACAGCCCAAGCCTTGCACACTCATGAGTACTCACACTCGCATGCATATGAATACTGTGAGTGTTCCACAAGTGTGTTCAAGCTGTCAGCGTCGGCTCAAGGCTATTTTGATTGATGGCTTATGGGGCCTGCCTGCCTCGCTGCCTGCTGAGTGAGTCATGCTGTCTGCAGTGCCACTCTCTCCCTCTCTCTCTCTCCCACTCTCCCCTTCTCTCTCACTCTCAGCCAGGCCACTTAGTGCTCTTTTTTTGTGTAGCTGCCCAGGCTCATTAGCGCAATTGAAGCATCGACTCATTTCCTGTCGTCGCACTGCGTGGGAAAGCCAAAACCCTTCAGCAGGTGAAAACGTATCAAAGCAGAGAAGCAGAGAAAGAGAGAGAGAGAGGGGGAGAGAGAGAGAGAGAGGGACATACCTGCTTTAATATGCTTTTAATTGCAATTGGCAACTAACGGCGCCGCATTGCAGTCAACAGTAAACGGTACTTTCACTTCACCACAGCTCCCAAAGGGAATACACACACTCACAAATACACTCACAAATACTCACATGAATACTCCAATGAATACTCGCAACAACGAGTCGAACAGCAACTTGCAATTACAGGCGGACAAGTGATAAAAAACGCATAAATTACAAGCCAAATTTGGTGAAGAACAACGAAATCAAGCGCAAAACATCAATAAAAAACACGCAGAGAAAACCAGAGAGGGAACAACAACCACAACAACAGCGGCAGCAACAACTGTTGCAGTGGCAACTTCATAAGGAAGTCGAGTGTGCTGTGGCACGCTCGAAAATGCGAATGTTTTTAATTGAAAGTACAAAAAATACAAAAAAAAAGAAACAAACTGCAAGAAAAAAGCGACCTACATGGCGTATACGTAATTACAGATTTATATGCGAACGTCACTCGATATGGCCAAAAAAAAGATGAAAGAAACGTTATAGGGGGGCAAGTTAAAGACTGGTAGGGAAGGTGTGCAAGGGGCAAGACTGAAAAATACCCTGTAAACAGTAAAAGTTTAAATTAAATGAAATGAGGAAGTTTGTTCTTTAAACTGTTGCTTCTGTTAGGGAAATGTATACAAAATAAGCTATAAACTACCCTGTAATATATGGAAAAAATTTCTATTTGTAACATATAGGTGTATATGTATTTAATGCACACTAAAATACCCTGTAAACTAAGCTGAGTTACAGCACAATGTTTTCACATTGCAACTGAGGGAATTGATGAGAAATATGTTTAATATACCCTATAAAATACCCTCTAAACTGTGTTAAAGTGCACAACAGGGTTACTTTTTGGCAACTGTTGAAAGTGTTAAGAGACTATGCGTACCTTATACCCTATAAAATACCCTATAAAGTGCAATCAATTGCTCAACATAGTTTCCTCTTTTTAACTCCTGAAACTAATGAAAATTATGAAAGGAAACCCTTCCCTCCCTAATAATCCCCCTCTTTGCCCCACTCACTACAGGGTATAGCTGCCACTGCAACCAACTGTGGCACCCCGTATGCATAATGCATACGAGCAGCAGCCCGCGGCGACACTTGCCACGCTGCCACAGGAGTTTTGCCATCGACAGCTGCGCCTGCGCATCGTTACCTGGCTGCCCCTTCTGCCCCGCCTGCCCCTTCGCCTCTGCCACTGCCACTGCCACTGCCTGGGCGTTTGCCACACGCAAATGCCTTGCGGGCTGCCTGGAAATCAATAAGCTTGCGTCGCGCTACAAATTTGTGGCAGCCCACGAAGCTTTCGCAGATTTGGCTGTGATTTGAAAATTTCGCAACGCCTTCTTCGATAGTCTCGCGACTCGCGCCTTGCGCGGTATCTAATGAGGCGCGAAGCTAGAGGCGTGACAGACGCCTCCTTGTGGCGGCCACAAAATGTCAGCAGCTTTTCGCTTACAGCGTTTTGCACTTACAAGAGCGACAAATAGACAAACACACACACAGACATACAGGCAGGCAGAGACAGACATAGATGTGTGAATATGTCTACACTTTTTGTATACCCTGTAGATGGTGGAAGTGAGTGTAGAAGGGAGTTTGCAGTGGGTTTTAATGTGAACACTTTGTGTAGAGAGTACTTAGATTGTTTACTGGGTATTTATGTATTGAAGACTCCCCATCATTCACTTTTTCCACCTGTTACCACTGTTAGTTGCTTAACCCTCTCTTGCCCCTTCTTTTTCAACTTCACACACTTAAAACTTGCTTGAAAATCAAACGATTTTTCTGGGAAAAGTCAGTTTATAAAAGGTTTTGTAGCTTGATTAGCCAATGAAATATTGTGACTTTTAAGTGTTGTAAAATTTGCCAATAAATCAATGCTACCCCCTTACAACATTTTTGAATATTTTTCAAAATTTAGTAACCTTATTTGTTGACTTAAATCGTTAAAGCTTTAAACATTGAGTATAAAAATATATTCTAGAGTAGGTGTTGCATTAAATCAAAGATAATATCGAAGCTAAACCACATATCGATAACTCCTCCGATAACTTACACTTTTGAGATCTTAATCTTAATTAAAAAATCAACAAACAATTAAGCGGGAGGACATTCTGTTGAAGGTATTAAGCATTTATTGATTTATATTAAAATTAGAAATTTATTATGCATTTATAAGTTTGAAAAAAAAATTTAATAAAATTCCTTACCAAATTTTCTAATATTTTTCAAATTTTTCAAACATGGTTTTTGACTCAATATGAACACTAACATATTGAAGATGAATACAATTCTATTCTAGAGCAGTTTCTGAGTGAAATTGTTAAAAATATACAACACATTCACTATTTTCTATTACTAATTAACCCCTGAATCACCCCTTTGTCTATTTCTCTTCTATTTATTTTCATATTACTCACGAGGTATTTAACAGTCATTCACCCCTTCTCTCAGCATAATCTATTTTTTCTACTTGTTTGCATTGCATTATTTAGGTGACGTCTGTTTGAGAGTGGGCCGTGTGTGCCCGCCTGCCTGCCCGCACGTCCGTCAATCCGCTCCTGGCACAGCCAATGACAGCAGCAGATGAAGCCATTAAATGGAAAATTGAAAATGATATGTGGCCCCCTTCTGCTCCCTCTGCTGCTGCACCTTCTGCTGCTGCTGCTCGTTGTCGTTCCATACGTTAATTGGCCCAGTTCAGTGTGTGAATTGGCGCTTGTTTGAATTGCACAAATTACAGGGTATTCGTCATAAGGTTGCTTGAACTTTAGCGGGAAAAGAGGGCCCCAAAACGAGTTAGTTTCATTTGGTTTGGCATATAAAATTCATTTACAGGGTATACCCTAGTCGTGCTAGGCAGTTCACTCCACTCCCAGCTAATCCCTTAATTCGCCGCAATTTCTGACAGCAACAACAACAACAACAACAAAACAATTCTCGCAGCTTATTTAGCGGTTTTTAAATAGAATTCCGCCGCGTGAAAAATATGCACAATGCAAAGGCGGAGGCGGAGTAGGAGGCGGAGGAGGGGGCGTAGCAATATCTAATTGCTTCCGGGAAAACAGATAAAATTATGAAAATCTTCTGGCTAGAAAAGCGCTGACAATGACGTGCAGAAATGCTGCTGCAAAAAAACAAAAAAAAGAAGCCAAAAATGAAAACAAACAAAGCGAGAGAATTTTGTGAATGCAAAACAGCGTGACTGGTGCAGGTGGGAGTGAGTGAGTGTGCGAGTGTGTGTGCCTGTATGTGTGTGCCTGTGTGTGTGTGTGTGATGTGTGTGTGTGTTAGACTGTGTGTGTTTGCAGGTGATTTTGGGAAAACTGTGCACGCAGTGGAAAAATTGTGAAATCATCACGAAAAACGCCTGCGAAATTCTTCTTCTTCATTTCGCCGCAAGGCGAAGTTCTACGTGCGCCGAAAACAAATGAATGAGTGCATGAATGAATGAATGAATGCCTCGACTGGCAATGAGTGTGAGTAGTTAGCTGAGTAAGTGAGTGAGTACCCCAGTGAGTACCCGCGTGAGTGAGCTACCTGTGGCAAAGACAACAAATGTTGCCAAAGTTGAGGGAGGGAAAATCTGCGCGCATTGTTTGCACACCCGACTGGCGCTTTTCACGGCGCTTTTCCGCAGGTTTTCCCTTCCAGTTTTCCTCGCCAAGTTTGTTCCTAGGTTTTCCTTTTGTTTGCCACTTTGTTTGCCTTTGCGGCTGCGGCACAAACAACTCGATATTTATTCTTTTGTATTTACCTCGCAGCGCGAATCCTTTTTGGCATTTTTATAGCCAAAGACTCACTTTCCCTGCCCCGCCACGCCCCCTGCTGTGCAGCGCATGGGCGTAATTGAAAGCCAGCAAAATTTGTAAGCCAACTATTTAGTGGCCAAATCAAAGACGAAGGCAGTACAGGCAGCAGCAGCGGCGGCAACAATAAATCGCAGCCCAAGCCCGCAGGCGAAGCTGCCGCGTTGAACGTGGCGTATGCGCAATCGGTGTGCATGCAGGCGCTGCTGGGGAGAGAGAGAGAGAGGGAGGGGGTAGGGTACGTACTATGCACACTTGTGGGCGTCTGGCACGCCCCCACTCTCCACACTCTCCTGTCTGTAATAAAAATGTCGGCGCAAAAAAGGCTCCAAGCTTGTGGGCATTTTTCTGCTGAATACTTTGCAATTGTGAAATTTCGATGCGATTTCAATGGCTCTATTTGTGCGCCCAGCACTGTGTGTAAGTGTGTGTGTAGCAGAGTGTCCGTTTGTCCATCTGTCTGTCTGTCTGTGCCTCTGTAGTGGGCAGTGCTAGGCAAATATTGAGCACGTTTCAGGCAAATTGCATTTTTATTGCCGAGTGTTTTGTGAGCGAATGAATGAATGAATGAATGAAGAAGTGATTCAATGCATGAGTGAGTGAATGAATGCCTTAAAGAGATTCACGCATAATAGTGCACTAATGATAAAGGGAATATAGCAAAGTTAGTGTAATAATAACTGAAAGTTCCTTCCTTTCCTTTTTCTTTCCCTTCAACTAACTCAATTTTCTATTGTCGATTTTGCTGCTCTTTAATCCAATTTCGTGTAGAGCACGTGCGGAAAGGAAAGAAGAATTCTGAATTGTCATTGAAAAGCTGCTGCAGAGATTCTTTTCAACAAGTTCACGTTTCAACTGTCTCCCTTTTGCTGTCCCTTCTTCTCTTCTGCACTCTTCTTTCGCCCTCTTCCTTGAAGCTGTGCAAATTCATTTGCATGCACCTGCTTTGTTTGAGTTTATTGATTGGAATTCGAGGGGGGAAAGGAGACTGAGGTAACTCTAGCTATGCCATAAGGTAGCTCTGCCCTGGTCAGCATATGTTTTGTTGCTGCTGCAGCCCTGGCAAATACTTAGACTGTGGCACTAAAACTAAACAGGCATTTGCATGTTAACTAGCTAAACGGCAGTTTAGTGCAAGCTTAGCATTGCTTGCAGACACCTTACTGGGTTTTATTTAATAAACAAGGATTAGAGAGGGGTTGGGGAAGGGGGTAGAGGGAGGAGAGAAGAGGGAAGAAGGAGGGGAAGAGTGTGTGCGGGGGCAGCGCCTTGTCATTGTTGTCATGCAATGCGCAAACACAAAACTAATTGAATTTTTAGCCAGGCAGAGCAGAGGCACCTTACTCTGCAGCTATGCTACCTCTGCTCCCCTCTCTCCCTCCTCTCCCCCTTCCTCTCCCTCTTCTGCTCTCCACTCTGCATTGTTTCCTCTCTCCTCTCTACCCTCTCTCCCCTTCGTTTGTCCAACTATTTCTGCAAGTCAGCAGCCAAAAACGAGTCAAGCCTCGAACGTGCCACACAATTTTGGCTTGTCGCCTTTGGGTGTGTCCCCTTGTCTCTATTGTTGTTACTGCTGTTGTTCTTGTTGTTGTAGTTGCTCGTGTTGATTGTGTGTCCCGCAACATAATCAGCATATAATTAAAAGCTACTAACATGCAACAAATTACACGCAAAGTATCTTGTAGTTACACAATGCAAAACAAACAGGAACCGAACCCGAAAACGGAACCTAAACACGCTGTTCAAGGTTGCCCCGCCCCCCCGCCGCCGCCTTCTTTTATTTCCTTCTTGTGTCTTTTGTTCGCATCCCTGCGCTACGTGGGCGTGGCCCAGTTGACCCAAAAATCCCATTAACGCCAGAGAAAGAACAACAATAAGAACAACAGCAGCGCGTGAATTTTGCTTAACATTCTCAGTTTTTATGCTGAGTCGCCTGTGCAGCTGGCACCATTTTTGTGGCCCGCACTGTGTGTGTGTGTGTGTGTGTGGTTTTTGACTATGCAATTACAACACACACTCGAAGCGAGGGGGGGAGGGGAGGGGGTACTGGTTTTGGGTACTTGAAATCGCACTCGAGTTGCAGCCAACGCATTTTTCGCTGCTGACCCAATTTTCTATTTATGCTTTTTAGTTTTATTTCAAATGCAGCTTTATTCTTTTTTCTCCTTCTTTTGTTTTTCTTTTCTTCTTCTTCTTGCACTCTCAAATTTATATGCAAATTGTGCAGTTATTTTATTGGAATATGTTTTGTTTTGTTTTGGTTTTTGTGCCTTGTAATGTGAGTGCAATTTTGGGTTTCGTTCATTGGCTTAGTTTGGGGAAAGGAGGAGGGAGGAAGGGAGAGAGGGGGGAGAGGAAACTGCCGCGACTGCGTAATTGTAGACCAGCCGCTAAACATGCTGATAGTGTGTAGCTGCCTCCTCTTCTCCCCCTTCCCCCTTGCCACCACTCTTCTATGTTGTTCCACTTAGTTTTCGTTTCTTATCGACAGAAATTAATTAAAGGCAACCATCGAATGTGCTCATAATTTATGAATATACAATAAACTAATGTGTTTTATGACCAGCAGGCAACAGTAGTGGCAGCCAACAACCTCAGAAACAGCAGCAGCAGCAACAGCAGCAAGAGCAACAACAAGAGCGACAGCAACAACAACTGAAACAGCAGCTACCTTAGCAACAGCAGCAGCAACAGCTTCAATCTCTAGGCAACAGCAACCTCTTCCTGTGTGTGTGTTGCAAGCACAGCTACAACATGTTGTTGCTGTCGTATTGGTGTTGTAGATGTTGTTCTTGTTGTTAAGATTTTTGCTGTTGTTGTTGCTGTTGCTGTTCTTGCTGTTGTTGCTGTCTTTGGTTATGTTGCAAGTGTTGTAGACTATCACTGATTCTGTGCACTATGTAGAATATTTATATATTTTCTATGGCTCATAGAGATTGATTGATTGATTGATATTTGACCCTTTAATATTAAAGTTTGTTAATTTTACAAAAATACACTATTATCGACTAAGTCAATCGATTAACGATCGACTATAATTAGCTATAATTTTGAAGAGTCACATACTAAATGATGCCTAATCAAACTACCAAATTTTGACTAACATCAAAGGTCGTCTTCATAGTCATTCAAGAAGCTTTTCAGACCACCCTCGTCATCATTTTCCCTTCACATACTGTCTGCCAAGTTATTCTACCCACAAGAAAACATGTAAAGATATTGATTTGTACATTTTATATTTTTTTATTGAATAATATTTAATAATAATAATTATAAAATTAATTGAATAACTTGCAATACTGTACATATATTAAAAATACATTGAATGATAATCTAATCAAGAATCTAAACCTATAAACTATGCAAATCAAACTAGTCATATTTCTTGGAATTTCTATCAATTCATTTGCTACTGTAGTTACTGCTTAATGGAACTAGTCAGTTTGCTCTCTACTATATTCACCTTAATTAATTTGTTGTCTCTTATACTTTATAAAGTATATTTATTTAGTAAGTATATTTGTGTTAGTCTGAAATGCATTACTGATGTTTTAGAATTTTCTGCGAGTTTTGTCTATAAGCTCTTCTTTAATATTTGATTTACTATCTTCTTTCATATATTCTGTAAGTTCTTCTTTGACTTTTACTTTAATAAATTCTTCAGGTTATTCTTCGAGTTCATCTCTTCTTTAAGTTCATCTATAAGAGCTTCTTTGAGCTCTCCTTTAATATATTCTTTAATATCTTCTATAAGTTCTTCTCTGAGTTCTGCTTTGAGCTCCTCTTTGAGTTCTTCTCTCAAATAGTTATCGATACTTCAATAAATTCTTTGGTTTGCTTGTTCTTCAAGCTTTTCTCTGAGTTCATCTGTAAGAGCCTCTTGAAACTCTTCTTTTATACGAGGGTCGTTTGATAAGTCCGTGACTTTTTGTTTTTGCCGCGCACCTGCTCTAAATACAACACTGCTCCTGTCAGCAGTTATCGATTAACAGCTGACTGTAAAATTTTGAGAAAGCTGCGTTTTTTGGTTTGCGTTTTATAGGCATTGAAAGCAGACGATCTCGTGAATTTTAACGAAAATGGAAAAAAGTGAATTTCGTGTCAGCATGGCAAAATTTCATAAATTGGGCTACGAACTGCTACCCCATCCAGCATATTCTCCAGATTTAGCCCCCTGTGACTATTTTTTGTTTCCAAACATGAAGAAATGGCTCGGCGGTAAGAGATTCGGGTCATCACAGAAACAAACGACTATTTTGAGGGCCTTGAGAAAACCTATTATTTGGAAGGAATAAAAAAATTGGAAAAACGCTGGACTAAATGTATAGAGCTAAAAGAAGATTATGTTGAGAAATAAAACGCTTCTTTGACGAAAAAAATATATTTTATTCAAAAAGTCACGGACTTATCAAACGACCCTCGTAAGTTATTTATTATGTTCATTCATATTTTCTTTAAGCTCTTCCCTGAGTTCTAATTTGAGCTCTTCTTTACTAGCTTCTTGAACATCTTCTTTGATTTCTTCTCTTAGTACTTCCCTAAGTTTTTCTTTGAGCACTTTTCTAACTTCTTCTTAGAATGCTTCAAATAGTTATCGATACTTCCTTCCATACTCCATTTAAACCAGTTCGATCAACTTTTAAGCTGCTGCACTTGTTTCCCAGCAGTTTCTCACTTGCCGCAAAATCTTCTCACCTGCTGCACACTATATATTATTGTGTATGCCTTCTTTAGCTGCCTCTTCTCCTTATCCCCTTCTCTTTAACCCCTCTTTTGCCTTCATTCTGCTCCCCTTCTGCCTTCTCCTTTGATGTTAATTAAGCCTTCTTATTGCTGGCCAACATGAAACAAAATTGGTACGCACATTAGGCTCGCGCTCAGTTGTTTTTGCTGACATTTGTCGGTGGGATAAGCTGGGCATGACCACGCCTACCTCCCTCCTGTAGTCCCTTAACCCGCTGCTTACCTCTGCGCTTAACCCTCTGCTGCCTCTTTGCCTGTTAACTGCCTCTTCCCTCAGGTCTGCCTTACTGCTCCTGTTGCTCATAAAATGAGGCAGTCAAAAAGGGGAAGAAGGAGTAAAAGAGAGAGAGAGAGTGAGAGAGTGAGAGAGAGATGAGCATGTAACTATGTGTGTATGCTGGCATTGCTCGCCTGCGTTGCAATCGCTCGTTGATGCGTTAATTTGCATGCAACATGCACTATGATTACCCGCAGCAATTTGCAACAGCAACACAGCAGCAGCAGCAGCAATTGCAGCAGCAGCAACAGCTACCGGCAGCAGCCGCAGCAACAACTGGGGAGCAATTGCTGCTGGCAATGATGATGGCAAATGGGACAACACAGCTGGCCATGCCCATTGGGCGACTGGGAGCGCAGCGTTTTCAGTTTGCAACTGTTGAACGATATGCGTTGCTGCAAGGCTGAAGGGGGAGTGCACTGAGAGAGAGGGGAGAAGAGGGGAAGAGGTGACGGGCTGCACATACAGCTGGCTGCTGGGCTTAGTACTCATCGTAGCCATTTGCCCAGTTCCATTTCCATTCGCAGTTCCATTTCCATTCGCATTTGTATTCGCATTCTCATATTTGTTTTTGCGTATTTGTTTTTGTTTGTTTGCACATCTGCAACGCCGTCAATCGTTGAGCAAATGCAACAACTGGACACGGGCACAGTGGGCTGCACAGTGGGGCAGCAGAGGGAGAGATGCATAGAGAGAGAGGGGGAGTGAAAGAGTGAGAGAGTGAGCTCTTCGCGCTGTGCCTTTGCTGTGCGCCCAGTTGTATAATTTGCAATTGTTTGTTGTTGTTGTCAATTGTTCGCGCAGCAACATCTGCAACAGCAGCAGCAGCAACAACAACAGTAGCAGCAACAACAACAGCAGCAGCAACAATAACAACAACAACAACAGCAGCAACAACAACAACAACAGCAGCAATGGGAGCCGCTTCAGTTTTTAATTATCACAAAAAAAATGTTGCTGCTGTTGCAGTTTTGTGCAAATCTTGAACAGTTGCAGCTTCAAAAGTCAACTATACAGATATATATATGCATATATATGTACTACAAATACATATACACACATACATATACATATGTTATATATATATCCATTTCATTTGCCTCTCTACATCCCTTCAATCTCTCACAGTTTTCTCTCCTCTTCTGTTATTGTTTATCTTCGTTTTGTTTAACATTTGCTTAACATTTGTCGCCCCTTTTCCCCCTCACTCCACTCCCCTCCTGCCTGCTGCCTGCACTTCAGCTTGTTATTATTGTGTTTTCATTACTTTTATTATTGCACACAGCCTGAAGTTCTGCTGCAGCTTCATTCAGGGCCTGCTCAGCCTATTTATAGCCAGGCGTGAATCCATTTGCTTTGGCATTCCTCGAGCAGATCGAGCCAGCAATTTATGTACTTCACATCGATTTACACATGTATTGCTCAGCCAATGAACTGCAACTGGGAACAGTAAGGGGCGAGGGGGGTGCCTGGGGCATGCCTCAGGAGTCTTTTGTTGCAACTGATGCAGAATGAACGTATGGAGTATGAGGTAGGCATATGCGGGGTACCTTTGGGTACCTTGAGACTTCTTGCTGTAGAGATGTAAAGGTGTCGCGGGGAGATAAGTAAAAGATAGAGAGAGGGGAAAGAGAGGAAGAGAAGAGAGAGGGGGCATACTTAAAGAGGGGGAGAGTTGTACAGGAGAGGAGATGTAAAGGTGCATATAGACATCACTGCTATGCGTGCCTTGTCGATTAGCTGTGATTATATGAGCAGGAAATGCTGCTCATATTGCCTTCCTAACTCCATTTAGAGCTCTGTATCTCTGTCTATCTCACTCAATCTCTTACTCAATCTCTCACTCAATCTCTCTCTCTCTCTCTCAGCAAAACACCTCTTTTTGTCTGTATGAACGCCTATATCTCAAAGATTCTAGAAGTTAGAGCTACTGAAATTTGCTGATCTTGTTTCTGATAATTGCACTTGGCATAAACAGGTTTTATAATTCTGCCACGCCCCCTCTTTGCCTGCATAGATCGAAAATAAGCTAAAGGAAGCGTTATTTTATAGCTAGAATATTCAGGTTTGCTATATGCAATATTTATTAGGTACTAATACTTTCTTCTCATTAAAAATCTAAAATATTATATGTATCTTTTATTTTTGGTATTTTTAGATAGAAAATGTTTATTATATATTACTCAATAGTTCATATTTATTTATCTTTCTACCTAAAACTACAATTTTCTTCGTCTTTTTTCCCTTTCTCCGTCTGCCTCTTCTCATTATCTTTCTCTTTCTGTATCTCTATATATTTCTCTCACTGTCTTTATCTCTCTTCCTAACCCTATCTCTCTCTCCCTCCATATAACTTTCTCTATATCTCTAGATATATCTCTCTATATATCTCTCTATATATCTCTCTATATATCTCTCCATATATCTCATTCTTTATGGCTCTCACTCTCTTTATCTCTCTCTTTCTCCTTGTATATCTCTCTTTTGTATATGTCCCTCTCTTTCTCATTCACAAATCTCTCTTTCTGCTCTTTCTCTTTCTGCTCTTTCGACTAATCGACTGTATTTTGCATTTCACATTTCGAATTCGAGTTCGAAATTCGCCTTCGCATTTCTTTTTCACTGTTCGCTTTTCGCATTGCACATTCACATTGCGCATTTGCATTGCATATTTATTTATTGTTGTTGTTCCTGTTGTTGTTGTCAGTATTTTCGATTATTTTGGTATTTTGCATACGCCGCAGTTGATATTTATTTATAACTTTTATGTGGATCGAGGGAGGCAGTGGGAGGAAGAGGGGGGAGGCTGGGGAATACCAACAATGCGACTGATAAATTGTTAATGTGCGCATAAGTTTTCAATTTGTGTGTGGCAAATGCTGCTGGCACACACACACACACAAGCACACACACACACAGAGAGAGACGTACTCACGACTCGGCAGCTTGTCAGTTGCAGATGCAACTGCACACGCGATGTGGCGCCACTGAGCGGCGTGGCAAGTTGAATTTATTGCAGCAACTGCTGCGACACTCGCCTTGGCTATTTATTCTGCATGTGCAGCGTGCGAGTGTGTGTGTGTGTGTGTGTGTGTGTGTGTGTGCCGCACTCTGTGCTAATTTTGCAATGAAAATGTCAACTGCGATTATGGCCAAAACAAGCCAAGGCAAATCCAGTCAAGAGTTCAACACACACACACATGCGTCCAGTGCATACAGCTCTTGCCCCATGTTGCACGTTCGCACATTGCGCATTTTTGGACATTTGCAAACTTGCAACACTTTCGCGCTGATTGGCTTACAACGCTGTCGTCGTCGTCGTCGTTGCTTGGCGCCAGGCAGACGCGCCACACGCCACACGCCACATGCCACATGCGAACAAACTTGTGCCTGCCTCAAAAAGCGTATTAAAAATTTAATTGAAAATTCATTTCGGCTGCAAATTGCGGTTATATTTGCGCTATGTGGGCCGCTGCAGCTTCTGTTTAGCTGTGGCTGCCACACAGCTCTCGTTGTTGTTGTTGCAACAGTTGCTGCTGTGGCAGTTGCTGCTGTAGCTGTTGCTGTTGCTGAGGCTGGCACAGTGGGCTGGGTAAATATTAATTATTAAGATTTATGATGCGCCAGTTTAGACTATCTATATGCAAATTTAGATGGAAAGGAAGGGGGCAGCAGGAAGAGGGGGGAGGAGGAATGGGAGGGAGGAGTAAGAGGGGAAGGTAGGACTATATCTATGGCAGATCTGCAAGTGTTGCAGTGCAAAGAAATTGGTGAGAAGGTTGCTGAGGAAGGCAGCGCAAGTGGAGGATGTGAATGAATATTGAGTGTGAAAGGGTCAAAGTGTTGGCTGAGCAATGATAAGCAGAGAGAATAGAGAGAGATGGGCAGCATAGAGAGGAAGAAAGAGGGAGAGAGACGAGTTACAGAAAGGCAGGCATAGAAATATATGCAGGCGAAGAACGGAAGATACTTTGTGGAGTAGAAGATGCCCTATTCTTGCTGTCAGCTTGTGTAGCCTATGGGCAGAAGGTGAATGACATTAGCAAAGTAATAATTTCAATATATTTCTAATAATTGCTACTAAGGCCTTTTATATTTCAAGATTGAACAACCCTAGTGTTGCAATCTGGTAAAGCTTGACATTTTTTGCAATCAAAACGTTTTGACAACGGCAATCCTTGCATAACCTCAAAAAGAACTACCTTCGGCATGATTCTTTACACCTGCAGGTTCTTATCCCCTTCGATTGTTCCTACTAGTGATGCATAATGGTACAAATTTCCATATTATGTCCAACTTTCATTGGCACTGATGCTTTAAGTTATTTTTAAAATCAGAAATAGTCTTCTAACAAAAACCTTCATTTCAGCTATTAGAAGCATCTGTGCCGAAATTTCACTAAGGTAGCTCTAAAACTAAAAGACTAGTTAGCGTTTTAATAGACGGACATACGTAATAGCGGACACTCGCACAGACGGACAGGAATAGATCAACTCGTCTGTTGATGCTGATGTAGAATATAAATACTTTAAGGGGGAAATGCAAATACCCACAGCAAGGGTAAAAATATAATAAATAACATATAATGTTGAGTTCTTTATATTCATATAAATTACTTTAAATAATATAACAATATTCCAAAATTTCACTAGCTAAGCCCGTAGGCAACTTATGTTGATCGTCACGTAAACAAATTCAGTTCAACTCAAATGAGAGAAGAGTTAATAATAGTTAAGTACACATAGTTTGCCTATCAGCCGCTTGATAAGCAGCGACTCCATAAATTATAAAGGTATTTTAACTAGCAGCAACTGCAATTAACTTTAGTTGGTACCGTTTTACTTAGTCGTTACGTTTAAGTGGCGGCGGCAACAGAACAAAGAAAGAGGGAGAGAGAGGGAGAGAGAGAGGAGAAAAGAGAGAGAGGGAGAGTAGTGAAGAGAGAGGCAGAGCAGTGAGTTCAACGAACCAGAGCAGGCACGAACGAGATCTAGACTGACTGCCACAACTGATGACGATCTACAACGCGATGACAAGCAGCAACAACAACAGCAACAACAAAATGTGTCATAATAACCAAAATCAACGAACCATAAAAATGTATAACAGTTCAAGCATATCGATAGCGTCGCCTCCCCTCCCCTCTCCCCTCTCTTTCCTCCACCTTTCCCTGCTGCAAACTCTCTGCCACTCTTGCTCCCCTTTTCTTTGCCTGTTGACTTAATTGTTATCAAATTGTTGCTGTTTGACAAGTAGTCAACGTTATTTTTTGATAACAATTATTAAACATGCCTTGACATGCAGCCAGGGAGTAGGAGAGGAAGTGGAGGGGGAAGAGGGAGGGGTAGAGGGAGGGGTAGAGCAGCCAAAAAGTCGGCGGAAGTTTTTATTTGTGCTTTGCCTTGCACTCGAGTGGCTTGAACTCCCTTCCCCTGCCCCCACACTTCTCCCTGTCTGTCTATAACTTCTTCTGTTTAGCTATCTCTCTTGCTTCCTCTCTCCACCTCTCTTTCCCCCTTCCCCCGTCTTGCTTTCTTTAACGAATTTATGGCCCTAGTCAATGTGCGACTTCTTGGCCCGTTCCAGTTGGAACTGTGAGTGAGCGCTGCCCACTGTCGCTAGGGTTGCCACAGTCTGTGCTGGAGTTCTTTATCTGCACCTCTCTCTCCCTCTCTCTTTGTGCTGCCTTCTCTGTTTGTTTGTGCACTTCAATTGATTTCCAATCAAGGCCATAAATTTCACTAGAAAAATATTATTATTTTTGATATATTTATGATGGACAAGGAGGAAGAGGGAGGGGGAGAAAGAGAGGGCGGTAGGGAGGCAAGAAGAGAGGTAGAAGGAGAGCCAGAAAGGGGAGGAAAGAGGCAGAGAGTGAAGCAGAGAGAAGCAGGCAAAGAGGTAGGCAGCAGTGGAAAGAGAAGGACTAAGAGACAGTGCAGTTGCATGTTTGACAGCCAGTTGCCACTGTTGCAAGTTGCCTAGTTGCAACAAAGTTAGTTGCTGCAGCTGCTGTTGCTAATGTTGCCATTGCTGCTGTTGCTGCTCTTCTTCTTCTTGCTGCAACTTCTGCCGCTCTAATTAGAAGACGCCGCACAGTAAAACTTTTCGGCATTTTGACGTCGCATCTTGTGGCAAACTGCAGGCTGCCACACATGCCTGCATGTTGCATGATTTTTAACACATTTGCAGCAGCAGCAGCATGTGGCAAATTGAAAACGCATATAGTCAGAAGGGGGAGTAGGGAGGGGGGTTGAAGGGCAGCCGAGCGAATTATGTCAAGGTAGGCAGAGGCAGAGGCAGGTGAGCTGCGGCTGAGCTGAGCCTGGCTAAGCGCTTAGCTGGCATCGAGCCAAGGCTTGTAGGCAATGTGTGTAATCCAACGAACAATGGCCCAGACAAACTCCCCCTCCCCCTATCTGACTGCAGACAATTACAGTAAACAAATTCGCACACGTTGCATGCCTCCGCTTGCTGCTGCTGCTGCTGCGGTGACAGGCGGCAAAACAAGCGACGAAAATAGACAGCAACATCCACAGCAGCAACGTGCAGTGTGGGCGTTTGTGGCACGCCCACCAATATGCCTTGCGGTCATGGCCACACAGAGGAGGCAGTTGCAGGCTCGTATTTTTGGCAGCTGAGCTTTTGGCCATGCATGAGATTTGCATTTTTTACACTCACAACTCGATGCGCCTCCGAGTTTGGCTCCAACTGCAATTTTGCTCAGGCTCCTGACAGAAATACTTTGGCATAGAGTGTAGCATACTTTTCTGGGCCACGACAGGATGTGTGCCTGTGTGTGTGTGTGACTCAGTGTCACGTTGCGGCAATTCAATTGAATTCTCTGCTGCCGTTGCTGCTGCTGCTTGAGCCACCACACAAAGCAAATGCCAGCAGAGGCCTCGTGCCGCTTCCTGCACCCCCCTCTGGCAGCAGGTTTAGGTTAGGTTACATGCGCGTCTCAGCGGAAGCTGCCACACAGATTCTTTTGCAGACAGACTGACGCCTGGCACTGTAGCTCTGTAGCTGTAGCTTTGGCTGGCCTGCTGCCATGTGCCGAGCTTGGCCCTGATAGTTTTTTTGGGGCAACTTCTGCTGCTGCCTCTCTGTTGCTGCCACTGCTGCTGCCTATGCTCTTGCTCTGCCTCTCTGCTGCTGCTACTTACTGCTCCTCTTTCCTTGTGCTACTGCCTCTTGCTCGTTTTGAGCGTAAGAGATTGTCTGATTTATGGGGCTCCATTTACCAAATACGCATAAACAGCTCATGCTAAAATGGCCTTAAAGTAGCAATATAGAATTATTCTACTTGCTCTGTCTCTCTTCTTGTAGTTCTCTGACTTTCTCTATCTTTGTCTCTCTTCTAACGTATATCTCTCTGTTTACTAACTCATAATATGCCTCCATATGCCTCTTTTTCATTCTATATCCGGTTACCCATTCTTCTCTGTTTATATTTTTCTACTGTGTAAATTTCTTCACTTTTCCTCTTGGAGATTTGCACTCTATCTTTATTTGTTGTCCTTGTTCTCTATACAAGTGCCACTCTATACAATTCTCTATATTCTCTATACCACTCGCACTCTATATACCTCTCTTTCATTATGCAATCTCTAAGTAAATCATTCTGTTTCTTTTTATACATATTTTACATATTTATGATCTGTTTTTTCTTTTTGTGCTCCTATTCTTTCTTTCTCTTTGTTTGATTCTCTTGTAGTGTGTCTTTCTTGGACTCCTTATACTTTTTAATATTCAGTCTGCTCTTCTATATCCTATTCCTTGTACTCCTATGCTAACTTCCGTTTCGTTTGTTTTTCTTGTAGTCTCTTTTTCTTTGACTCTTTATACCCTTTAATATTCAGTCTGTTCTTCTATATCTATTGCTTATACTCTATCTTCATCTCTTTCGCTCTACAGCTCGCACTTAATATGCAATTCTTTCTCTCTGTGCAGGCACTGTATATTCAGCTCTGTCTTCGTCATGAATTTCAGTTTATTTTGCAGCCTTATCTTCTGCATATTTTTCTCTCTTGCTGTCTTCTTTTCTCCCTCTCTCCCCCTCTCCCCCTCCCTCTCTGTGTTTGTCTCCAAAAATCAGCTTGTTTTGCCATTAATTTGCATAAATTAATCACAATTGAATCAAGTTGATTGATTCACTCGTTGACTCAGCCTGCTTCTCCAATTCAGTCTCTCTCTCTGGCTCCCTCTCACTCAAACGTTGTGGCCTTGTGCAGCTTGTTAAATTTGGCTCTCTCTCTCTCTCTCTCTGTGTGTGTTTCTTGTGGCATTTTCAATTTGCAATTTTCCGTTTTCAGCTTTTTCACAGAGTTTTCCATTTGAATTCGCAATGCATGCGACATGGCTGGCAAAATATGTGTCACGGCTTCGAGTCGTGTCGGCGCCGTCAAGTATCACTTGCGACCGCCTTTTCTCCAGCTGCCACGCCTGCCCCTCGACTCACTTAAAAATAGAAGCTGATGCATAACTGCTGCCAGCCACTGTTTGCACTCATTTCTCCCCTCTCTCTCTCTCTCTCTCTGTCTCTGTCTCTCTCTGTCTCTATCGGTTTCATTTGCTAATTTTATGGCTGGCAACATATGGCGGGACTAATCGGCCGATCGAGCGGCGTATTTAGGTGCAGCAACACATAAACGTCATGTAAATGTCATTAATTTAAATTATAAACTATAAAGACTAAATAGGCAAGAGCGAGGGGCACATAAAGAGAGAGAGAGGGAGGGAGAGAGAGAGAGAGGGAGATGGATTCAAACTATGCCATATAAGTCGATTGTCGACTGTTTGTCGCTTGTTTCGATTCTTGTTGTTGTTGTTGAAATGCGTGACAGCAGCCCACGCCAGAGGCAGCAGACTCCTGTCCCGCTTCCCCTGTCTACACCTTCCCCTACCCCTTGCTCTACCCCTTCCTCTTCCCTTCATCTACTCACTCGTTTAGTTACCCCTCGAGTCAATGATGACACCAGGCAAGCAGCAACTATTAACAGAGACAACACACACACACACAGTCATAAATATATCTATGTGTGCCATAAATTTATAGCACAACTGTAGTTGGAACACCTGTTGATCGAAGGCAGCCTAGAAAATGAGGCACCTCAACAATCAACAATTATTAATTAATAACTATAATCATGCTCAACATAATCATACGTAGGCACAATTAATTGCCATCTCTAAACTGCAACTATCGATAACAAGTCGATATTAAAGTGCACAGCTGCAGAGCAGGGTTGCCACTGTTGCTTGAATTATGTGCAAATTGTAAGCTATTTGTAACATGCTGCGCGTTTTATGGCCTCAACTTAATTTATAAGGCCAAACAACAGAGACAGAGACAACAGCAAGAGAGAGATAGAGGGATGGAGAGAGAGAGAGAGGGAGAGAGAGACAGCAACTGGGAACGGCAGCTGGCGTAGACGGAAGCTCGAGAAGTGTCTCCGGCAAGCGAAAGATGAGGGGGCTGGAGACCAACAAATTTGCAATTACGAGCAATTTAAAAGTTATTAACACGCCCGGCAATGATAAAACATTCAAGTAGAGAGAGCAAAATAATAAAGAAAGAGACGGAAATACTCGTACAGCGAAAAAAAAGAGTGAAATATTTTATGTTTTATGGCAGATAAATGCGCAGAGCCCACGCACCACACACAGCGCTTTGGGTGGCGCCAAAAACAATTAAAGGCGGGCCCAACCCACGCGACAAGCTACATGGAAATAGTGCGATAAATGGTAGAAAGAAGATGGGACACTAAAGAGAGAGAGAGATGAAGAGGAGAGGGAATGAGAGACAGGCAGCTAGAGATCAATGAAGAGCGCGTAGAGCAAAGAAGCTTCACTTTGATGACTGAATGAGCAAATTATGAGGCACAGTCGATAGATCGATAACAAATAACAATATAAAATTGCAGTAAGCGATAGAAAAAGATTGCGGAATAGAATAGAATAGTAAGCTAACATTTCATGCACTCATGCATCCCAATCGATACATTGATAACATATTGATAGTGCGATCGCTAGGATGCAAAAAGAGGAGAGTGATGGACAGAGCTCATTGACCACAGTGCGATAATTGATTGACGATTAAGCTTACTTAACATTTAGTGAAATTTATCGAAAGGCGATAATATAATCGATAATTCGATAATATGTTACTAACGCAATAAATTGCAGAAGTAACTCGTAAGCCACACTTAAATAACATTAAGTGTAATGTATCGATAACGATAACATTATCGATTATTCGATAACATGTACCCAACGCAATAAATAGCAGAAGTAACTCATAAGCCACACTCCGATAACATTAAGTGTAATGTAGCGATAGGCGATACATTATCGATAATTCGATAACATGTTACTAACGCAATAAATAACAGAAGTAACTCGTAAGCCACAGTTTGATAACATTTAGTGTAATGTAGCGATAGGCGATAACATAATCGATAACATGTTAC
This sequence comes from Zaprionus gabonicus, assembly GCA_018903695.1. Lineage (NCBI taxonomy): Eukaryota > Metazoa > Arthropoda > Insecta > Diptera > Drosophilidae > Zaprionus > Zaprionus gabonicus. The sequence goes on from JAEIFO010001557.1 coordinate 1,407,246, forward strand.
TAACGCAATAAATAGCAGAAGTAACTCGCAAGCCACACTTCGATTACAGACTAAGCCAAGCTCACATTTCATACACTACAATATCGATAAACGATAAACAACAATACTAATTTCTATCTCATTTCTTCTACTCATTTCAGGTGCCACCTGTGGAGGCAACTGCTGCAACAATGTCACAGAGCAGGAGCTGCGCCAGAAGGCAGCAGGCAAATTCGAGCAGTTGCTGCATCATCACACGAGCAGCCTGCGCGGCATACTGGAGACCACGGCCAGTCAATTCCAAAGTGAGTACACAGTATGAATATGACTGAGTGTGAGAGTGAGTACTCAGTGCTGTGAGTATGAATGCGAGTGCTTTGCTAGACAGACGCGCAATTGAAACGAGTGCAGGCGCAACTGGCAAACACTTTTATGCAAATCAGTCAGGTCTCTCTCTCTCTTCGTCTCTCCCTCTTCGTCTCTTTGTCTCGGAGTCTGTAAAGTTTTCAAAGCGATAGCGAAAACATATTTTCGTGGGCAATAAATTATTTATAATATGCAAATGCAAATGCGACGGAGCGAAGCGTGGGTAGCAAAATTATTATGATGATAACTTTTGGCTTGCCAAGTGAATTTAACGAAATTAAACTTGAAACGCGAAATTGATTTGTAAATTTGCATTTGTATGCGGATCAAAGCGCGGCAAACGAATACATAAACAGATACACACACACACACATACAGACTCACCCAAGTCAGCGTCTGCTTGAAATGCAACAAAGTGTCTGCATCTAATTAAAAATACATTAAATATTGTTGCCGTTACTGCTGTAGTCGTTGTTGTTGCTGTTGCTGTTGTTTTTGTGCTTTGTTGTTTACTTTTTGTTGTGCTGTTTCGCTGTTGTTGCTCATCGCCTTTTGGACAATTTGCAAACTTTGTTTGGGTCACGTTTTGGGACAGAATGGGGCAGAAAACATTTTCAATACACTCCCCTTCCCCCCCGGTTGCTCCTTGCACTGCCCTCGCTGCGCAAACTGTTGTCGTACATGTTGTAAATCTCGCTTTAAGGCGTGCCCCATAGTCGCCAGCTTGGGGAGCTGTTCCCAATAATATTCGTTGTTGTTGCTGCTGTTGTTGTTGTACAGACTTGTCCCGACTGTAATTCTTGGAAACGGGCGTGCATTTAAAATTTAAAGATTGCACACGCCTTGCATGGTGACAATGCAGTTTTTATGCACACTCCCCCACACTCTCTTGTTCTCACTGTGCTGCTCTCTCTCACGGGTAGTTCATCTGTTGATCTATTTCAGTTCAATTACACTGCTGCTATCGATAACAGCGCGTTCACGCGAACAACTCTGTTAAGGACATGATTTGCATGTTGACAATGTAAAGCAATGCACTCTCTGTCGCTCTCTTTACCATTACTGACTAGAACAGCTGTTTAAATTCACTACTGCTATTGATAACAGCACTCTGTTAAGGATATGCTTTGCATCTTGGTAATGCAGTGCAAATGCACTCTCGCTCAAGCGCACTCTCTTTCCCATTTCTGACTAGATCAGCTGTTAAGATTTACTACTGATAACAGAACTCTGTTAAGGACATGCTTGGCATGTTGACAATGCAGCGCGCTCTCTCGCTCTCTTTTAAAATTCTAACCAGATCAGCTGTTAAAATGCACTGCTACTTAACAGAACTCTGCTAAGGACATGACTTGCATGTTGACAATACAATGCAGTGCACTCCCTCCCATGCGCTCTCTCGCTCTCTTTCCCAATTTCTACTAGATCAGCTGTTCACTTACACACACTAACAGCGCGTTCACGCGAACAACTCTGTTAAGGACTCTCTCACACTCTGCACTCTCTTCGCTACGCTCTCTCCCCCTTCCCATCACACGACTAGTTCATCCCGTTCAATTACACTGCAGCTATCGATATCAGTGCGTTCATGCGAACAACTCTGTTAAATTTGAATTGGAATGTTAAGCTCCGCTCACGTCATTTCTAATTTGCATCACTTGCTGTGTGCATCCTGCTCTAGCTAACAGCTAAAGCTTTAAGCGCATCACACACTCTGTTCCTGCCTCCCTCTCTCCCCTGTGTCACTTTGTATTCTGTCAGGTTTTTCCCACACATTGAAAAAAAGAAGCTGAATCAAAAATTAATATGCAATCAGCGAAATCATTAAGCTAAATATTTGAACAGGCCGCCTGTGCAATGAAACAACAACAACAACAGCAACAAAATAGCAATTTATTCTGTTTAATAAACAAGCAGCGCAGCAGCAGCAGCAGCAGCGCGTGCTTTATGAATGAATGACGTAGGCAGAGTTGGCTACTTTTTTTAGCCTTTTTTTCAGCTTTTTTATATGTTATTTACTTAATTGCAGACTCGCTGTCGATTAATGTGTGTTATTTTATTTATGCATATGGTCAACAATTTGCTTTACATTAGTCAGTTAGTTTATTCAGGCATAAATCAGGCAGTGCAGGTGTGAGCAGGGGGCGTGGCAGCGCATTAAGGCTGTGCTTTCACACACACAGACACGTAACAGTAATACGAACCAGGCATGTCTTTGCATGCTTCGCATAAAAATTGATTCACCTCCAACCGTGCGTATGCGTAATACGCTCACACACTTCCTCTGCCTCACCCCTCTCTCCCCCTCTCTCTCTCCCTCACTCTCTTCTGCGTCTCTTCTTCCCTCACGCACTTATAACTATAAAATTTTATGCATTTTTCGCCTCTCGTTTCACTTACACGTGCTCCCTTTACTGCCCTTCTTCTTTCCCCTCTCTGTCCCTTCGCTCTTCCTTTTCTTTCGGTTATTGTTTTTGACTTGCGGCGTTTGCGCATAAAATATGATTGTATGAAAAATAAATGCACATTTCTATTTACTGCCGCAAACGTAGCAGCAACTGGAGCGGCAGCAACAACAACAACAGCAGCAACAACAACAATAAGAACAGCAGGAACAGCAACAACAGGCAACCGCATTGAGAAGGTGCTTGGCATATGCAGCTCTGTCTGACGCACCTTAAAGGGCGGCAGGGGCACGTGCCACATGCACTGCCTGCCTCTTGCTGCATTCCCCCCTCAGTCATCCTTCCTTCCCCTCCCCCTTTGCGCCCTTTCTGCTCCATCTTTCCGCTCATCTCTTTCCGTTTCCTGCCCCATTGCTGTTTGCATTGTTGTTGCTTTATTGTTGCCTGCTTGCATGTGTGGCAATTGTTCTTGTTGCTGTTGTTGTTGTGCGTGCTGCTGTTGTTGTTGTTGTTGTTGTGTGTTTTTGTTGTTGTTGTTGCTGCTTTTGTTGTTGTTGCTGCCCGTTCATGCTCGTTCTGCTGCTTTGTTCGAATGCATGTTCCGTATTATTTTTAAGCAAGTATTTGCGTGTGTAAACACGTTTCGCAGCTTACGAATTATGCTTGGCCCCTCCCCCTCTGCCCTTACACCCCCCTCCCACTGCACTGCACTGCACTCGCTTCTTAATGCTTTGCCCTTCCTCCCCCCACAAGCAGCTGCCCCAACTTCCTTTGCTGCTGCTGCTTCTTTTCTGTCTCTGCTTTCCTCTTTCTCCTTCACTTTTGTGCTATCTGTGTGTGCTCTCTTCTTCTCTCTTTCTCCCCCCTCTCTCTCTTCATTCTTCTCTGCTCCCTTCTCTCTCCTTCCCTCTCTCTTCTTCCTCTTTATACTCTTCTCCCCTCCTCCCCCTTCTTAGTGTGCGTGCGCCTGCATAAAAGTTGCAAATGCTAACTTACTGATCAGTTCAAATGGCAGCCAGTTTTGGCTGCAAAAAAGCTAAAAGTAGCCAGCATTTTAGTTTGCAACAGCACAACAACTGTGTGCAACAACAATAGCAATCACAACAACAACAACAACAGCAACTGCAGTGCGTGCACTTTCATAAGTTTGCAACTTTTTGTGGCACATTCCACTTGCCTTTAACAGCTTCTCACTAGCTCTTGCTGCTGCTGCTGCTCTATCTGCCATCGCTGCTAGTCTTTCTTCACTCTTCCCCCCTTCCTCACTCTTTCGCCCTTTCTCACTTCCCTCCCCCTCCTTTTGTCACTCTTCCCCCTTCCTCTCTCCCCCTCCCTCTGCTCTTACTGACCATCAACTCCTTTGCTGCCTTCTGCCTTCTTCTTACTTTGTTCGCCTTGTCACTGCTCTACTCAGCTAGATACCTCACTCTCTACTCTACTTCCCCCCTCAGGACAACCTCCCCCCGTCTTTTATTATATTTTTCTAGCCACATTGTTGCAGCTCAAATCGTAGCTAAGGGAGGGAACGGGGGTTTATCTCAACTTATAGCGCGCATTATCAACATTTCTTATGACTTTCTTTCTCCTTCCCCAAACTTGTTCTAACAAGTGGCAAACAAGCTTTGACCTTCTAGCAGCAGCTAAAATTCTGTGAATGAGTCGCAAACAAGCTAAAATTTAGCTTAAATTATGCATTATAATTATTTATATATTATATTTAGCACAAAAGGCATAAAAACAAAGCGAATTTTTGGCAAACGAATTCACAAATTCAAATTGATGCGAACAGGTTTCTTTGCTGCGTTTTTTATTTTAACGGCGCCATTTTGTCTGGCTTGAGCAAGACTTATCGCCCTCTCTTTCGCTCCACTAGCAGAACTGCCTGTCTGCTACTCTTTCTACCTCGCACTCTTCCCCCTTCTCCACTGTTCCCCCTTCTAGTGGAGTGATGTTTATACTCTTTATAATTAGTTAGTCAAACTAAACGCGCGCATTTAATTAGAGTGAGAGATGAAAGAGGGTGGAGGAGTGGAAAGGTGGAGGGGAGAAGAGCAGGCGGGGTAGGGTAGTAAGATTGAGGAGTTAAGTAAGGCCAGGGCAGTTGGGGAGGGGTTTAGTGTGGCCTGCTGTTGTTGTGGCAACAAATTAGCACAGCTCGAGGCGAACAATTGATGCATATGGAGCATGGCATATGACTTCAAGTGGTTTCCTAGAGCTGCCAACTGCGCCAGCTGCTCCAGTTTCTCCTCCCCCTCTCTTAAGCTGCTTCTCTTCCACTACCTCATCTACGAACTGCTTGTACTCCAGTGCAAAAGTCATCCAATTACTTTGACATTGTGTACAAGACAAGCAACTTCAGCAAGAGTGGGAGCAGGGAAGGTAATGGAAAGAGGAGAAGGAAGCAAGAGTGGGAGCAGCAGAGGGTGCAGGGGAAGGTGGTAGGGAAAGCAGCAGGGAAGGTAGTAGGGAAAGGAGCAGGAGTAGGGCTTGGAGAGGGAGTAAATGAAGGAACTGGGAAGGGAGTAGGTAAAGAAGTAAGGAAAGAAGTAGGGAAAGAAGCAGGGAAGGTAGCAGGGAAGGCAGCATAAAAAACAGTGGGGAAGGTACCAGAAGAAGGTACCAGAGAAAGGAGCAAGAGTAGGGAAGGCAGCAGAATAGTTACCATGTAAAGAAACAGGGTTAGCCGCAGTGGAAGGCGGGAGGAGGGGGGATTAACAGCTGTTGCCTCGTGCTCTAGCCGCAGTCAAGTCGTCAAGCTGGAGTCGTCGTTCCATACAGCTGGAGGGGCGTGCCAAGTTGACACGCCTGCCTGCAGATAGCTAGTTACAATACAAGCACTTAAAGTGCCGCCGCACAGCTGCACAGTGGGGCAAGTCACCAAGAATCTAAGAGAGATGAGCTAGGCAGGTAGAACAGCTAGTAACCCCACTCACTACTTGATCGACCTAACCCACTGTGCCTGCAGTAGGAGGGCAACCTGCGACTTTGCTGTGGCTGCTGGAAGGAGCCTAAAGAACTCAAAAATAACTGAAACTAAACGTGGCCAGCAAACTGAAGTGCAGAGCAAGAGGTAGAGCGGGGAAGAGGGAGATGGAGGAGGACTAGAAGACTGGGCAAATCAAGAAATACATGCATATAAAATGCAAATAAAAAAGCGGCAGATACTAAAATTGTAATATCCACCAGGGGGAGAGAGGCAAGAAACAAGAAGAAGTAGGAGAACGCACAAGAAGAGGCAACTAAACAAGGGAGAGGAGGCAGGAAGAGGAGAGAAGAGAAGAAGCAAGAAGAGGAGAGAGGAGGCAAGAGGAGGAGAGAGGAGACAAGAAGTGGAGAGAAGAGACAAGACAAGGCGAGGTAGCTAAAAAACTACACAAATAAAAAGAAGAAGGAAAGGAGCAAGGGAAGAAGAGGAAGGAAAGGAGGAAGGGAAGAAGGAGCAGCAGCAGGAGGAGAAGAAGGAGGGGCAGAAGCAGTCAGAGGAGCAGGAGCCACAGAAGTAGTAAAAAAGTAAGGGAGACTAGTACCAAGAGGAACATCACTTGTAGAGTAGAAAAAAGCAGCGCGTAAAAAGCAAGCTAAAATAAAAGCTAAACTAAACCTGTGGGCTGTCCCCGAGCTACCCCCTCAGCTCCTCGGCACACCCAGCTATCACTTCCCTGCACCTCTCTCTAGCTACCTCCCCTCTCTCTCTGTGCTTCCCCCTCTGCATATTTGCCTTGGCGTGGGAAACGAAAACAGCAACAGAGAAACTACGAAACGCCCTTTCGGGGCTGGGCCCCGAGGCGTGGAACCGGTCGCTGGTCGCACATTTCGCCATGCTAATCCCGCGCCAGCTACCCTCCCTTCTCCCTCCTCCCTGCTCTATGCCTGTGCTAGTGCCTGTGCCATCTAATGAAGTAATGAAGCAGTGAGAAGCAGCGTTGATACTATTTGTTCTACGCGCGCTTCAACTGGAGGCACTTTTGGGCTTGCCCAGCAACGCATCTTCAACTCCCACTCCAGCTGAGCTTGTGGCTCCAGTCGTCTCTACTTTACCTGCGGTTTATTCTGTTATTGTAGCAATGGCTTCAGGTACTTCTCCAGCTTTATTTAGCTCTTCTGTTACTGCTGTAAACTCCTATCGCCTAGGGGGATAAGCTGCTCTCGCAGTCACAGTCTCTAGCTGCCTCTACAGCTCCTATGCTCTAACTCTCTTAGTCTACAGCGCACTCCTTAGTCCTCACCCCTCTAGCTTTGTCTTCCTTTTTTTCTGCCTCTCCTTTTCCCTCTTGAGTACTTTCTTTAACCTCTGACTACCTTTTCTTCCACAGTACCCTTTCCAGCACCTTCTCTAGCCCCTATTCTCCTTGTCTCTCTCTCTCTCTCTCTGTAGAACCCTCCGCAGTTCATTTAACCTCTCCAGGTTAGACTTCCACCTCCTCTCTCTCTTCTTTTCCCTCCTCAGTTCTTTTCTTACCTCCTAGTGCTTTATCATCTTCAGAACGTCTCCAAGCACCCTCTTTAGTTTCCTCTCGGTAGCACCTTTCCTGCTCCTGCTGTAAACTTTAACCTCATATGAGGATAAGGTACTGTCTAAGTGTCCTCCGCTAGCGCCCTTTCCAGCACCCTCTCTAGACCCCATTCTCCTCCTCATTTTCCTCTTAAGTACCTTCTCTAACCTCTAGCTACCTTATCTTTCAAAGCACTCTCTCCAGCTCTCTCTCTAGCCTCTAGTCTCCTACTCTTTCTCTCTATATCTTCCTCTTCAGTCCCCTTCACCTCTTTAGGTTCGTATTCAACTACCTTTTCCATTCTCTTCCCCTCTCCAGGTCCTTCTATAACCTGCTAATACCTTATCTTCTCCAACACTCTCTCCAGCATCCTCTCTAGGTACCTTCACTACTCTCCTTCCTCTCTCACTCTCACTCCCCTTCCTTCTCTAGCTCTAACTGACACACACTCCTTCCCCCATCTTCCTTTTTCTCTCCACCTCCCTCAACCCTCCCTACCTCCCTCTCTCCTTTACTGTCTGTGAGCGTTTGTCTAATTCAATTTCACTGTCCGTTTTGGTCATTTGGAGTGCTTGCTTCGCTTCGCTTAGAGCTCGCCTCGTTTCATGTGTGACGATTGCGACAGTCCTCCATCCTCCATGCTGTACTCGTATGTGCTGTGGAACTGGATTCTGATTGGAGTGGAAAAACCTTTGGACTAATGAAATTTTCATGTTTCATTGGCCAAGCCATTTGCTCTTGATTCCGTATTGCATTAGGCGCAGTTCCGGGCCGAGTAATATCTGCCAAAGCACTATTAATTGTCAGGGGAGAGGTAGGCAAGAGAGGGAGAGAGATAGAGAGAGATGGAGAGAGGTGGAAGTGGGGTAGAGTGAAGGAAATGTGCTTGTGTGTGGGAGAGAAATAGCAATTAGTTTCACTCGCATGTTACTCTACCGAGCCAGGAACCTCCCTCTCTGCCTCCCCTTCTCTCCCACTCCTTGCTGCCCCCGCCTCTGCCCCAGGTGCTCATGTGTGTTTTAGTAAGTCAGTTAAAGCCTCAGGCTCTCTCTCTCTCTCTCTCTGTGTGTGTTTGTGTGAAAACCTCAACTTAATTGTTGCGATTAGACCGACAAAGGCAGCTGCAATAATATCAAGTATACGCAGAGTTGACGGCAATTTAAATGCACTGAGAGAAACTTCCTAGTTGAGTCTATTCTGGCTGTTGATGTTGTGGCTCTCCCTCCCCCTCTCTATCTCTGCAGCTGACACTGAGTGCTGGCAGTTTGCAGTCGACACGGCGCTGGCTTTGCATTGCGGTTGCCCCAAAGTGCAACTCGGCACTTGCTGCTGGCGTTGACGCTGACAATGCCTGCCTCAGCCTCAAGTTGTCAACACTCTGCGAGTGCAGCTGCCCCCGCCACCTCCCCTCCGCCTGTGTTTGGGGCGTGGCATGTGCCGGCGATTACGCGTGCAATTACAGTGATGTGCGAATGTGAATGTCTGCGCAGTTGAACGCGTTTGTCGTGTTAATTATTAAATGCATCCGTTGTTGCGTTTCTCGATGGCTCAATGAGATTAGCAGGGGTGGGGGGAGGAAAAGGAGGATAGAGAGAAGGAGGGAGAGGAGCAGGGAGAGGAGTAGGGAGAGAAGCACAGAGAGGAGCATGGAGAGGAGCATGGAGAGGGAAGAGAGAGGAGTATGAAAAGGAGCAGAGAGAGGAGCTTAGATAAGGGGTTAGACAATAGAAAGGAGAGGAGTATAAAAAGAAGGATAGAGAGAAGGAAAATAGAGAGAGGTGTAGCCAGAGATAGAAGGAAAGGAAGAGAGGAAAGCATAGGTAGTGGGGGAACTACTAAAAGAGCGGGTAGTACAGGAAGAGAAGGAAACTTAGGCAGAGAGGGAGATTGAAAAACAGAGGAAGGTCTGAAAGGAGGAGCATTAAAGAAAGGAACAGAAGGTGTGGTAACGGGTGAACTAGGTGAGCAGAGAGGATGATAAAGAAAAAAAGGAGGTGCATTCTGCGACAGATAAGTAAGCAGAGAAGGAGAAATGGGAAGACAGGAAGGTGTGGGCAGAGTAGGCAGTAAAAAGAAAGGAAATCAGAGGCAGAGAGGAAGCAATTTGAAAGAGGTATACAAAAGATATAGAAGAAGGAAGAGAAGGAAGGGAAGGAAGAGATGGAAGAGAAGGAAGAGAAGGAAGAAGAGAAAGAAAGTGAGGCATAGAAAGAGAGTGAAAGAGAGAAATAGAAGGAAGAGAGTGGAATAAGGTTGATAAGGTTGCAGAGAGAGAAGAAGGTGGCGAGGCAGAGGGAGTGAATTAGGAAAGATGAGCAAGACTGGAAGGTAAAGGTAGAAATGGAGACACAGAAAGACAGGAAGGTGCAGGAAGAAGGTGCAGGAGGAAGGTGCAAAATGGAGAGGAAGAGGCAAAGAAGGCGCTGTAGTCAGAAAAGGAAGTGTACGCAGAAGAGGAAGGAGCATTGCAATGTGGGAGAGATGCAGTAACTTCCCACACGCACTGTGCATAATTAATTGAATAATAACAATGTGTATAATTATGTGTGTAACTGGTCAATTGATTAGCTGTCTCGCTCTGGCACTCTACCCATCTTCTTCCTCTTGTTCTTTATCGATGATGAAGCTGTTTAGTTATTTATTTGCAGCCGAAGCCAACAAATCGCAGAAAAAGCTAATTAAAAGGGGCAAACTGCGGTGACGCATCAAAGGCCATTAGCCGATAATGATAGAAGAAGGGGAGAGGAGAAGAGAGGGAAAGAGGGAAAGAAAGAGAGAGGGGGAGAAGGAGACAAATGGACGAGGGCAAAGCCAAGCCCAAAAACGAAACAGAACCCAAGGCTGAGAGCGGAAATGCTTCGAAAATGAACAACAACAACAACAAGCTTAGCGTGCTGCGATGAGCGTGCGTTGTTGTTCTTGTTGTTGTTGTCTTTCTGCGCCTGCTTCGTTACTGTTGTTGTTGTTGTTGTTGTTGTTTGCCATTTGCCAATTAACAAAAAGATTGACACTTTTATTTGAAAGTCGAGTCGAAGCAAACAAAACAACACTTTGCAATTTAGAATTTGCCACGCTCTAACAGAATTCGCGGCGCGAGAGAGACAGAGAGAGAGAGAGAGAGAGGAAGAGGGAGGGCAAATCACACGGCAAATTGACAGCCAGAGAGACGTGCCCCGTTTTGCCAGTGTATGTGTGTGTGTGCGTGTGTGTGTGTATGTGTGTGTGTGTGTGTGTGCGTGTGTGTGTGTGTTTGCATGCAGATTGCCGAAATTGACAAGCGAATGCGGCATTTGTAATCGCTGTATTAGCCGCGATAATGACGAGGCCCCACATCCAAATTGGCCTATCGATAGCAGTTAGCAGTTCGTATCGCATATCCAACTCAGCCTGACAAATTTCACAGACACTTTGACAGATTATTTGCGATTTGCATTCTTGGCTTGATTTGCGGCCTGGCAATGTGACTGACTGACTGAAGCGTGGAATGAAAAGTGGAATAATTTTATCGAGAATAACGTAGGTTTTTTCGAAATTGATGAGCAGCCTTTAAATTTTAAGTAACAGACTGCGGGATAACAGACTGCTGTTAAATTGTTGATCAATTACAGCAGTCTGTTAAGTAGTTGAAAAGACGAAGAAGTTCAGAAGAGATTCAGTCGATATGGCAGTAGGATAACAGGCTGCTGTTAAGTTGTTGATCGGTTACAGTAGTCTGTTAAGGAGTTGCACTTGCACAGCCAGAAAAGATTTAGTCAATATGGCTGCCAGTCAGCAGACTGCTGTTAAGTTCTAATGATATTGCAGAGATCTGTTAAGTTGAATTTGTTTAATTGCAGTAATCTGTTAAATAGGAGAAAAGTAATAAGCCGCCATTAAACTTGAAGTCGCCGTCAATATTGTGAAAAACAGCTGTTAAGTTGCTGATCATTTACAGCTGTCTGTTTAATAGTCAAGTCCTAATACAATTACAAGAGTCTGTTAAAGTCTCCGTCAATATGGCGGTAGCATAGCAGACTGCTGTTAATTACTAAATAAATAGCAGCAGACCATTAAATATGCTGTTATTAAGTTATGTTCTGTGCAATTACAGCAGTCTGTTAAGTAATTAGCAGCCAAATTTCAAACCGCAGTCAATATGGCGGCAGGCTAACAGACTGCTGTTAAGCAACATTTAAATAGTTGCAATTTGTTACCTAGAGAGTTTCTGCTTCAATTACAGCAGTCTGTTAATCACTTTTACATCCTTAATCACTCTCCGTGTTGAAGTTGCAACAGTCTGTTAAATAGTGTCGTGCCAGTTCAATTACAGCCAACTGTTAAGTAGTTCACAACTCATTTAGTTCGATAAGTTAGCTTGCACAACTTTCGATACGTTCGATCAAAGTTATCGCGAGCGTGAAATGAAACAGAGACGCAAAACTAATTATTGATCCGCATGAATATTGAATAAACAGAGCAAAGCTGCACATAAATCTGATTTAATTAACTAAAAGCAAAGCACGAACAATGGCGCAAACTTTGGCAGCCGCCGTAACCGCAGCGAAGTGGTAACAAATCCCAGACAGACCATTTAACTCCAGTGAAGCTAAGGCAAATCCCAGCAGAGGTGGAGTCTTAGTCAGGGAGGGAGGGTACTTTGGCGCGTGGCCAGTGCGAGCTCAACAATAGAGTGATTAAATTTAGCTACAAAGCAACAATAATATTCTCATTTCTTCTTCTTTCTTTCTCTTTTTCTTCTTGCTATTCTCTTATGCGCACGCCAGGTCACGTCCTGGAACTGGCCGAGCAATCGGAGAACAAAACGCTGGGCGTCTTCTCTACGGTCTTCAGTCGCATGGCGCCGCTGTCGCGCAAGCTGATTCATCAGTTGTACACGGAAATCATAAAGTAAGTACAACTCCCTTCCCCTTCCCCTCCCACACTGGGTACCTCTCTTAACGTCTTTTCTCCCACCTCCCTTAGCCACTTGAAGTACACGTCGAACTATAGCAATGGCCAGGGCAGCAGCATGTTGAACAGCCAGGCTGCGCTGGAGGATGCACTGCACAAGTTCTTCGAGCAACTGTTTCCCATCGCCTATCACCAGGCCGTGCACATCAGCAACAAGAACTACGGGGAACTGCATGAGGATTATATTAATTGCCTGAAGCACAACTATGAGGCCATGCAACCCTTCGCCCAGATCCCCAAGGAGATTCAATCGAATCTAATGCAGGCCGTGCACACCTCGAACATCTTTATGAACGCCCTGCTGCAGAGTGCTGAGGTGCTGAGTGAAACGGATAAACTCTATGCCAGCCAGATGACGGACACTTGCAAGCTGCATCTGCTCAAGATGCACTACTGCCCCAACTGCAACGGGCACACGGAGCAGAAGCGACCCAAGATCTGCTATAGCTACTGCATGAATGTGATGAGGTAAGTAGTTGAAGGAGGGAAGAAAGGGGGATAAGTCCCCCCCTGTGCAACTTGTACATCATTTATGTCTTCTCTTCTTCGTCTTTAGGGGCTGCTCGGCACAGTACTCCTTCTTGCTGGACAGCCACTGGTCCAGTGTGGTGGATGCTCTGGACAATCTGGTGGCCCTGCACATCAGAACCGAAGCAGGCATTATGAGCGTCATTAAGCAGTTGGACAGTAAGCTATCCGACGCCATCATGAAGGCCATGTTGATGGGGCAGGACCTGCAGACAAAGGTAAGTGGAGGGGAAAGGGATAAAGGAAAGGGGAAAGGGACTTCCTGAGAAGATAGAAAAGAAGAAAGGTAGCCTTGGCAGAAGAAAGGGAAAAGAAAATGAAAGAAGGCTCTCTGGCAAGGAAGGGGGATAGTGAGGTATCCATGATGGAGAAGCAGTAAGAGAAAGGGAAGAGGACTCTCTAGTTGGGAGGGAATGAGATGTGAAGGTATTGCTGGAAGAAGAATAGGAATGGGGAAGGAAAGAGGACTCCCTACAAAAGAAAGAAGGGGTTACGTATCCTTGGAAGAGAAAGGGAAAGCAAAAGGGTAGAGGACACTCCAGGAAAAGAGTGTGGGAGTGAGGTGACTATGGGTGAGGATTAGCAAATTGATTAGGACTTTCTAAGAAAGTGATGTATCTTTGAAAGAGGCAAGTTAAAGGGAGTAGGACCCTCTAGGAAGGAAGGGAATGAGGTCCTCTTAGAAGAGGTTGAAGAAATAAAAGAGGACTCCCTAGGAAAAAAGTAAGGTGAGTGAAAGGGAGAAGGACACTCTACGATGGAAGGGAGCTAGGAAGAGGTAGAAGTATGGAAGAGGTAGAAGTATGGAAGAAAGTAAGGCATCCTTGAAAGAGAAGAAGAAAAAGACTCTCTAGAAGGCGAGGTACCCTTGCAAGAGGATGTGGAAAGGGAATAGTACTTCCTAAAAAGGGAGGCAGGCAGTGGGGTGACCTCGCATAAAGATCTACGAAGCCTTCACATGCTAAAACATCATCAGCCTAGGTCGTTTAGCTGATTCCCACGATCGACTTGGCAACAAGGTAGAGGAAGAAACGAAGAGGGTTCTCTAGGGAGGGAAAAGGTGGGTTGGGTATCTTGATCTACAAAGCCTTCACATAACTAAGGCATCATTAATCTAAGTAGTTTGGCTAATTCCCTCGATAAACTTGGCAACTCTACAAGGTAGAGAAAGAAACGAAGAGGACTCCCAAGGAAGGGGAAAAAGGGGTTAGGTACCCTTAAATATTATAAAGATCTACAGAGCTTCGCTAATCTTAGTAGTTGGGCTAATTCCCTCGCTCAACTTGGCAGCTCAACGAGACAACTCAAAGTAGATGGTAACAAGTACTTCCCCCCTTGCCCCCTCTCCAACTGTTAAATGAGCAGATCGTGCTTATCGCAGACAAGGACGTTAAGCGCATAATTGCGCCTTAATTTATGAACATTTTAAATTAATTTTACGCTGCGGCCTTGAGGCCTCTCAACCGCAAGCAGAGGGAGCTGGAGTCGGGGGCAACCAGTTTGATCGCAGAAATATTTGCGAGCTTGTACGTGGAGTAAGCAGGAGAGGGTGAGGGGGAAAGGGGGGACGGGGTTTCACTTAATTAGAGTCAAGTTACAGTTGCGTCCGGTGTAATTGGAATGTCGAAATGGATTTCAAGTGCTTTTAATTAGATGGCATTAATGCAGCAATCCATTTACATGCAACGCAGTGCGACGTGGCACGAGTAGCCTAGGGGGGGGGCACGTGCATGAGTGACAGCGATTAGCGTGGGGCAAGCGAACGTGCAGCCGAAGTGGAAGTGCAGCTCAGCATGCAACTAACCTCCCTCTATCTTTGTCTCTCTTTCTCTTCCAGGTGCAGAAGACATGCGGCACACCGAATCTGCTGCCCTCAAAGATGGACGAGAAGGCGCATCCGCTGACGACGCACAACAGCGTCAAGTGGGCAATGCCACCAGATGCCGAGATGCTGCACTTCCTCTCGACCATCGAGAAGTCCAAGGAGTTCTATGCCAACATAGTCAACAAGTAAGTAAAGAAAGGAGTTTAGAATATGCAATCGTTGTGATTTTATCTCATCGAATCGTCTCTAAAATCAAAACATATCGAACTCTGAAAATTTCCCCTCAACTCCCACCATTCAACACTTGGCTTGCGACATATCGGATTTCTTATCGAAGTCGCCCAACAACTTAAAGACATCCTTCAGCAGGCACACGTAGAGCGGCGTGAAGATGGCTATGAAGAAGAATAGATTGGCCAGCCTGCCGTTCTTGACACAAGGTCGGCAAAGGTCCTAGAGCAGGAAAGGGATTAAACTAGAGATCAATCTTAAGATTCCTTCACACTCACCCCTCGTGGCACCACCCCTGGACGCATGATGCAGAACTCACGTCCCTGACGATGCAAGAACATCACAATTTCCTTGAACATCCTTCGTTCTTCTGTTTTATATTTTGTATCTTGATATATTTATTGAGAATTTCTTTAGAATTTAAGGAAAAACTGTGTCGTACTATGCTTGAAGTTCCAAACAGAGCATTACTGTGTCAGAAATTCCAAGCAGCGCACAGTGTTGACTAAATCAAGCTAAATCAAAAGCTAACTGAGTCCACAAACATTAAATCTTCTCTCTCTTCTCGAACACTTTGTTTTCACAGCTACTGTGATGATGATTATACACAACAGAGCGATCATCTCTGCTGGACCGGAGATCGTGTTGGTGACTATTCGCAGTTGCTGATGACGGCGGTAACGGCTTCGCAGCGCTACAATCCGGAGGTGCCATGGGACAGTCAGTCGCAGAACACGCAGCTGAATGAGTTGGTGGACAAGCTGATCAAGATTCGACAGAGCATTGGAGCAGCGGTAAGTTAGAGTTGCACTGCAGAGAGTAACCTCTATAATCCCCTTCTCCTAATCCCTCTAGGCTCCCCCCACCAATGCGCAAATGCACGACATACAGAGCGACATGGGTCACGAGGGCTCTGGCGCTGGTGCTGGTGGTCAGATCAGCGACGACGATGAGGAATACGGTGGCATGCACAATTCCGGCGACGGTTCTGGCGATGGTAAGTCATCACTTGTCTTATCTCCTTCCATATATATACTCTATCAATATCTCTGCTATATTTAGGTTCCACCACGGGCTTCGATACCACCGGCACCACGCCCAACATTGGTGACGAGAAGGAGTCGCGTGATAACTCAAAGGGTGCGGCCAGCGCACTCACAGCGCTCACGGCGACCACAAGCCTGCTCCTCACTCTACTAGTCACACTCTACAGCAGTTGTAGTTAAGGAAAACCAGCAGCACCCAAATCCCCCAAATAAGCACAATATATATACGTCTATAACTATATAGTATGAGAGAGAGCGGGAGAGAGAGAGAGAGCGAGAGCGGAAGGCGCGCACAAAGTTCGATGCGAATGAAATCATTAATTATTATATTATTATTTGTGTAATTCTTAAGTTGTTACCCATTAATCGATTAGCCTCTAAGCGCACAGCCACAACAACAGCAACAACTACAGTCTTCGGTTTGGCGTTGTCCAACACTGGCTTCCCGATCCACGCAACAGCAATTTCAACTAGACTTTTGTGCCATATAAATGAAAATGTGTGTTTGGAGAAAGCGACACAGGCTCTAACTCAAGCTCCCTTCGCTAATTGACAGTTTGTTCCGATACACACACACACACACAATACACACTATATATGTTAATGCAGAGAGAGAGAGATAGCATATAGGAACGATACGACGTAATCTTCTCTATACATAAAGCTCAATGTTCAAAGCGAATTGTTCCTTTTTTCGATGTACGCGATAAAGATAAAGAAAGAAAACAAAAATAGTTGCTGTTATGGCTCATTAGAGAGGGACAGAAAGAGAGGGAGTACTCAAAGAAAGAGAAGCAAATACATACGTAATGCAGAAGGAGCTAAAAAGAATTTAAAGATTTAAATCTGTTATGCAAGCTAGAATATTGTTGTCAACACTTTAGGAGCTCAAAGGTTAGAGAGAAAAAACAAATACGAAAAACAGAATAAATGAAGAAGAAAAAAAAGGAATTTAGTTGAGAGTTCGCGCACTTATCGGGAAAACAAAATAAACTAGAAGACTTACAGCTTTATACGCATGAAACGATGAAAATCTATAAACCGTATACACTTTGTACACCTCTGTATGTATAATGTGTACACATTATTGATATATCTATATAATATATGTAGCATTATTTAAATTAACTATATGAAATATATAAAAAAAAACGAAAAGAAAAAGAAAAGGTAATTGAACAATTCGAAGATAGTTTAGAGTTCTGAAAATAAACTATCGAACGCGTTGATCGTTTTGTTAATGAGCTTGACTATCGACACACGCACACACATACAAACTTTAATGCAAATTGCTGTAGATGTTTACCGTTAGAAACTTAGCAACTAACTAACAAATTGACACAAATAAAAAAGAAACTTTTCGTGTTGCGACACTCTAAAAAATCTACTTAGAAATACGCAAAATAAAAAATAAAAATAAAGCTAACCAACAATTATGAAAATACATAAACTAGTAAGCGAGAACGAGAATATATATATGCATGCATATATATAAATACAGATATGTATATTAGCGCGTAATAAGTGTAATAATTTAGTAATGTAATGTGTAAAAAGGTTTAACGACAACTTCAAATTTAGTTAGTAGCCAATTGATCTACTTATACATATGCATATACTATATATACTATATATATATACATACTACATGGTTTAATCGCAACTAACTATGATGAACTACAGGAGAGGAGAATAAATAACACGAGAAAATTGAGAAATTGAAAGAGAAGAACATAAATACAACAACCTGTGTGTGTGTATGTTAAACTATGTATAATTATTATTTTATTATTATTTAACTATTGCATGTGATTAATAATATTTAAGTTAAACGTAAAAACACACAACATATTATACTGTAACTTATGTATACCGCAACAAGCAACAACAACAACGAGAGCAGTTGAAAAACAAATTGTGCACAAAAATAATTAAATGTACTACTTTTTAGACGCCTAAAAACCAATAAATAATTATTATGTAACTAAACAACAACGCAGCAACGCAAGTCCAACAAATTTATTGAGCAATTGCAAATTTATATGAATCACTTTTGTAATATTCATTTCAAAGCCAATAAAAGTCTAAATTTGAAATTCAAATTCACGCGCGTCAAATTTAATTTGTTGCTAGCAACATTCGGACAGCGTTGCCAGACTGCACATGACGTATACCAGCGGGCGCTGCCACACTGTGAAACATGCATTACTGAGAGCGCTGCCAACTTGCTGAAGTATTGCGCGCCTTGCCGCTGTCAGCTTTTTGCCTGCATCTGGCAACGCTGCGCAAGCAGTGTTGCACAGCGTCGCGCGCATCATCGAAAAAAAGGCGCGAATCAAGCATAACGCGACGCAGACAGCTGCGTGAAGCTGCATTTTATTTCTGTTTTGATTGCATTCCCTCGCAAACAATCAAAGAGTGCAGAAGTGCGCTAAACTAAATTAAACAATAAACAAAAAACTGCACAATGGCGCGCCGTGACTACGCACAGGACAGAGGTAAGTGGAGGAACAACAACAACTAAGAGGAACAAGAACAACAACAAATTTCCAATATTTCCCACGCAGAAACAATCAAAACATTTTTGGCGGAATTCTGCAAAAGCGACGACGATGGCAAAAAGGATTTTCTCTACGGATCGCAGCTAGTGAAGCTGGCGCATCGTGAGCAAGTGCTGATCACCATCGATCTGGATGATCTGGCGGAGTATAACGAGAGTCTCGCCGAGGCAGTGATCGAGAATTGCCGACGCTATGCATCGATCTTCAGCGATGTGATTGCCGAGCTGCTGCCCAGCTACAAGCAGCAGGAGGTGAGCGCCAAGGATGCGCTGGATGTGTACATCGAGCATCGTCTGATGATGGACGCGCGCACACGCAATCCGATGGAGCAGCGCGACGAGCGCAATGCCTTCCCCCCGGAGCTGATGAAGAGATTGTAAGTAGAGAAGGGGAGTAAGAGAGTGATGCAGGGAGTTCATATGTGTATCTTCTTTCTCCCCAGTGAGGTGGGCTTCAAGCCACTGTCCACGGAGAAGGCGCACTCCATACGCGAGGTGAAGGCGCAGCAGATTGGCAAACTGGTCACGGTGCGCGGCATTGTGACGCGTTGCACCGAGGTGAAGCCCATGATGGTGGTGGCCACGTACACATGCGATCGTTGCGGCTCCGAGACATATCAGCCCGTCAACTCGTTGTCCTTTATACCCGTGCAGGATTGTCCCTCGGATGATTGTCGCGTCAACAAGGCTGGCGGTCGTTTGTATCTGCAGACACGTGGCTCCAAGTTTGTCAAGTTCCAGGAGCTGAAGATGCAAGAGCACAGTGACCAGGTGCCTGTGGGACACATTCCTCGCAGCATGACGGTGCTGTGTCGCGGCGAGGTCACTCGCATGGCGCAGCCCGGCGATCATGTGCTCGTCTCCGGCGTCTTCTTGCCCATGGTGCGCACAGGGTTCGCGCAGATGATTCAGGGTCTGCTCTCCGAGACCTTCCTGCAGGCACACGTAAGTACAGTCAACACGGAGAGGAATTCATGTACTAAACTTCCCCCTCCTCCCCCTCGCAGCGCATCATTTGCATCAACAAGAACGACGATATCTCGGACAAGGACTCAGAGCTGACACCCGACGAGCTGGAGGAGCTGGCGCAGGATGACTTCTATGAGCGTCTCGCCACCAGCTTGGCCCCCGAGATCTATGGCCATCTGGATGTGAAGAAGGCGCTGCTGTTGCTGCTTGTGGGCGGCGTAGACAAGCGTCCGGACGGCATGAAGATACGTGGCAACATCAACATCTGCCTGATGGGTGATCCTGGTGTAGCCAAGTCCCAGCTGCTGGGCTACATCAGTCGTCTGGCAGTGCGTTCGCAATACACCACCGGACGTGGTTCCTCTGGCGTTGGTCTCACGGCTGCTGTCATGAAGGATCCCCTGACGGGAGAAATGACCCTCGAGGGCGGCGCTCTGGTGCTGGCAGATCAGGGAGTCTGCTGCATTGATGAGTTCGACAAGATGGCCGACCAGGATCGTACAGCCATCCATGAGGTAATGGAACAGCAGACCATCTCGATTGCCAAGGCAGGCATCATGACCACACTGAATGCGCGTGTCTCCATACTGGCGGCAGCTAATCCCGCCTTTGGTCGCTACAATCCACGTCGCACTGTGGAGCAGAACATACAGTTGCCTGCTGCGCTGCTCTCGCGTTTCGATCTGCTGTGGCTGATACAGGACAAGCCCGATCGCGACAACGATCTGCGACTGGCCAAGCACATCACGTACGTGCACAGCCACAGCAAGCAGCCGCCGTCGCGTGTCAAGTCGCTGGACATGAATCTCATGCGTCGCTACATCAATCTGTGCAAGCGCAAGCATCCAACCATTCCCGATGAGCTCACCGACTACATTGTGGGCGCCTATGTGGAGCTGCGTCGCGAGGCACGCAACCAGAAGGACATGACATTCACCTCGGCGCGTAATCTGCTGGGCATCTTGCGTCTCTCCACAGCTTTGGCACGTCTGCGTCTCTCCGATCGTGTGGAGAAAGACGATGTGGCCGAGGCACTGCGTCTGCTGGAGATGTCCAAGGACTCACTCAACCAGATACATGAGCACCAGAAGGGACAGTAAGTGTAGCAGGGTATTACCTTTGTTAGATACCCATTAATCCCTTCTCTCTCTTCCTTTGCAGCGTGCCCAACACTTCGGATCGCATCTTCGCCATTGTGCGCGAACTGGCAGGCTCGGGCAAGGGCGTCAAGATCGCCGACATCATGGACCGCTGCACCACCAAGGGCTTCAAACCCGACCAGGTGGACAAATGCATCGATGACTACGAGGAGCTCAACGTGTGGCAGGTCAACATGGGTCGCACCAAGATCACCTTTATGTAGAGATCGAGTATCCTCGTCTCGTTTTAACTATTTCTACTTAGCACGTAGCCACTCACGCATTCAATTACACTATATCATTATGTCATTGTTCCCACATCGGTCATTATCTTTTGTAATTTATATATATAAATATGAACAGGAGGATTTCTTCTACATTTCATGCGTAAATTGACTTTATTCAAATACATCGGAGAAACGTCGAGGTACACATAGTTAAAGACATTCAGAGAGTGACATCTAGTATAGGAATATATAGAATATATCTGTGTATATATATAGAATATATAGTTAAGTAGAACTGTGTGTGGATTAGCTGTTAGCTGTTTAAGCACTGCCCTCGGCTGTTGCCTGTAAACCGTTTAAATTCGTCGTTGCTTCCTTTGAGGAGCCTCATGCCCGCGTCCAGAGTTGCGTTAAGCATTTGGATATATATATTCTCTAAGTGGGGGCGACTACTATATAGTTAGTTAGGGGAAGGGGGAAGAGAGGGCGAGAGAGAGGGAGGGGATAACCCTCCCTTTACATGCTCTTGTTGAAGCTGAGCGCAGCGCGCAGTTTGTTGCGTATACGCGGCGAGTTCCAGCGATTGCTGCCCGCCGAGCTGAGGCCCACCACGGAGCGCAGCTCGTTGGGCGAGATGCCCTCGTCGACGTCGTCGGCCTCCGTCTTGATCTCCATCTTCTGCACAATGAGACGCACCAACTGATGCTGCTGCTCCAGCATGCGCCCAATGTCACGCAGCTTGCGACGCTGTCGCTCCATCTCGGCATTGATCAGATCATCGTTGTTGTCGAAGCCAATGACGTCCATGGCGGCTGGAAGGGATTACAAATAAGATTAGTTGTCCTAGAACTACTAAGGGTGCTACCTACAATCATCGGTGAAGGGATTGGAGAACCATTTGCGCAAGATAAAGTCTAAGAAGCCAATTTTGCACTTGGTATCGTTGGGATACTCAATCAGCTCCATCTTGTCCACGCGCTGCAGCCAGACGTGGGGCAGCTTGCGCTCCAGCTCGGTGTGCAGCACCACCTGCATGGCCAGACGCTTCAGTTGTGCATTGCGACGCACCGATTCGATGTCGCCGACAGCCAAACCGATAAGCAAGTTCATCAGCAGAATGGGCATGAGGATCATGAAGACGCCTGTAGAGAAGGAGGAGTAGGAGAAGGTTGGGGGAGGAGAAAGAGAGGAAGGAGGTAAAAGGAGAGGAAGAGGTACAGGAGAAGAAAGACGAGGGGTATGGAAGGAGGATCAGTAGAAGAATCAGGAATAGAAGGAAGATCAGTAGAGGAAGTTGGAGAAGTCATAAGAGAAGGTAGTGCAAGAAGGGAAAGAGAGTAGATCATAGATGAGGGAAAGAGAATATAGAGAGGAAGAAGAGGAGAAAGACGAGTGAGGAGTAGAATGGGAATCAATAGAAGAATCAGGAGTAGAAGGAGGATCAGTAGAGGAAGCAGAAGAAGACGTTGAAGAAGGTAGTGCAAGAAGGTAGTTTAAGAAGATATATGTGAGAAGAAGAAAGAGAGTAACAGGAGGTAGAAAGACGAGGAGTATAATAGAATCAGTAGAAGATTTAAGAAAAGAAAGGGGGTCAATAGAAGAAGCAGAAGAAAAGGTAAAAGAAGGTAGTGCAAGAAGAGGAACCGCATGAGGTATAAGGAAAAGAAAATGTAGGTGGATGAGAAGAGAAAAAGGAGAAGTAAGATGGGTACAAAAGAAGCAAGACGAATAGGAGTAGAAGAATCAAGAAAAGAAAGATCAGTAGAAGAAGAAGTAAAAGAAGGTAGTGAAGGTAGAGGTACCGCAAGAGTAATTAGAGAAAAAAAGAAAGTGATTACTGAGCAAAACACTCCCAACATGTCAGCCCCTTTCTCGACTTACTCAGTATCAAGAACGAAGTCATGGGCACCTTCAGCTGATCGTGGTAGTAGGTGTTCACATAGGTGCCCACAAAGTCAAGCTCGCCCAGCATCATGGAGAAGGTGCGCAGCAGCGACATCGGTATGTTCGAGAAGGACAAGTGATTAGCCTGTGCGTTGATGATCTGCCAAAGAAAGAAAGAGTAGCAGATGCAACCTTAGACAGGATCATACCCCCTAGATCACCCCACTCCGTGCTCACCTTCGACAGCAGAATGTAGAATGCCAGACCAAAGGCAATGATCAGTATGGAGAAGACAAGCAGCACTTTGATCAGCGTCTGTAGAATCTCCAGGAACATGACCACATAGATGCCCACCTGATCGAAGCGCTGCAGGAAGAGCAACAAGCGGAACCAGGACAAGAAGACCGCAATGGAGGCCGCCGAATAATGCATAGTATTGATGGCGCCATCGGGTTGAAAGGCAGGCGCAATCATGATCAGTGCCGAGATGTAAAGCACCCAAGAGATCAGGTTGACTGTCTCCACCAGATAATGCAAACGTTGCTGATAGATCTGTATGATTTCGCGCATCGAATTGAGCAAAATGTAAACGACAATGACGACGGCACAGAAGAGGATCGCCGTGGTGCGATTGATGTTCTCCAGGCACACGGCATGCTTCTCCGGCAGGGTAGAACCGTTACCTCCTCCTGTTGGCTCCGAGCTGCAGAGATAGAGAGAGAGAATGAAGAAAGTGCTTAGGTCACTTTTCGTTGCCTCCCCCAACTAACCTAAAATTGCAGCCCTGAATCGTTGTCAGGTTTCCACCGATGCGTAGCTCAATGTTGTTCATCATCAGCGAGGAATAGATCGTTACAAAGACCAGAAAGATGGAGTAGATCAGCAGATTGGCCAGATGAAAGTACTTCCCATAGGAGTTCCACTTCATCTGCAGATACTTCTGGCTCAGCGGATGAGCGAGCAGTTCCACGCGGCCGTGTGTGACCATGGTCTGGTCAGGGAGGGAAGGCAGACAGACATTAGTAAGGGAAGTGACCCAGGAATAAACACACACACAGACATATAGAGTATATAGTACAGTTACAGTTACATTTACAGGCACAACTACAGTAAGGACTGGCACAGTAGGCGACGACTTGGTTAGCTCTCAGAACACAATTTGCGGAAAGATTAGTCAAATAAAGCGCTGTACCAGAGCTGCCCGGGCCGAGCTGCACTCTCCGGCAGTGGGAACGGGGCTCGACCTTACTGGAGAATGCAGCTAGACCCAGGACGAAGGCCAGCTTTTGATTTAGACTCACACTGACTACTGCCAATGGGGCCGGTCGCCATTTGGGATCATTGAATTCTTGACGCTTGGCCTCAATTTGAGCGGGAGTTTTTTGGTATGGCCAGAATGAATACTTGATCTAAATGTTGGGGATAGTTGAAGATCAATAGCAAAAGGTGCAGAAGGTATCAGAAGGTAGGTGCAACAGGTGTGGGGTTAGGGTGAGCTATGAAGGAGGGGTCTAAGCGGACTACCAAGTCGGCGGCTGAGAGGGGAGAACAGGAACAGGTTAGGGTATCTAACTGTCTAGCACAATCACTACGTAGTCATGCGGCTGTGGATCACATTGGTGCTTACATTCAGCGCCGGCAAAGGGATCGGGTTCGATGTCATGATCGGCTCTCCGGTTTTCTCATCGATCTTCGCGAACATAAAGGGACATTGCAAGAAAGCGAACGAGTATCTAATCTAAATTGCGCAAGGTCAAAGAGAAGATTATCAAGTTGTGGTAGACCAATGTGGGGACTTTGGGGATGATTATGTGAGATGATGAGGTGAGTTGAGCTAATCCACTTGGAGCACGATTGACTTACGTAAAAGCTCTTCGAATCCTTCTTACAGTTCGCCTTGGTGATGCACTTGTCCTGCACTGCCTCAAAGACACGTGGCATCGAAGCAATCAATGCCAAGGTGACGCAAGGATGCTTGTCGGAGCGCAGTGCCATCACTTCATTGGCACGCTCCTCGTGCGTGACCATGGCCAGTGCAGCCTCCGGATACTTGTAGTAAATGGCATAATCGATGGCACTCATGTCCAGCACATTGTAGACCAACTTGCAGCCCATGGACATTAGCACAGAGATGGCGTGTGGCTTGTTCTCCATGGTAGCTAGGTGTAGAGCGGTGTTCTGCAAGGGATGGAAAGAGATTAAGATGAGATCAAGCTGAGATTAAACTGAGATCAATTTAAGATTAACCTAAGGTCAGTCTAAGATCAACCTTGGATCGACGTTAGATCAACCTGAGATCAACCTAAGATCAACCTAAGATCAACCTAAGTTCAACCTAAGATCAACCTGAGATCAACCTAAGATCAACCTAAGATCAACTTAAGATCAACTTGAGATCAACCTAAGATCAATCTAAGATTAACCTAAGATCAACCTTGGATCAACCTTAGATCAATCTGAGATAAAACTGAGTTTAACCTAAGATTAACCTAAGATCAACCTAAGATCACCTTAAGATCATCCTCAGATCAACCTATAATCAATCTAACATCAACCTAAGATCAAGCTTGGATCAACCTAAGATAAACCTAGGATCAATCTAAGATCAACCTAAGATCAACCTGCTATCAACCTGAGATCCAACTGAGATCCAACTGAGATCAACCTGAGATCAACCCAAGATCAACCCAAGATCAACCTGAGATCAATCAAAGTTGAACCTTTCGTCACCCTGAGCTCAACCCAAGATCACTCCCCCATCTCCCTTACTTACCCCATCCTTGTCCACCTGATCGAGCAGATGCGAGTGCACCGAGTGCAGCAGCTCAATGGTCTCAGTGTAGCCAGACATGGCGGCCAGCTGGAGAGGATTACGTCCAGAGTGATCGCGATGCAGCAGAGCGCCACGATTGAGCAGCAACTGCACGACACGTGTGTGTCCCTGCTGCGAGGCAATGTGCAGGGGGGTCATGCCTGCCCCGTCGCTCTCGTTGATGATGAACGAACCCTTCTCGGAGTCGAGCAACTGCCTCACTGTGTTGTATCTGCCAAAGCGTGCAGCAAAGTGCAACGGACTCTCATTGTTGTTGTTCTTCAGATTGATGCAAGCGCCCAGTCGAATGAGATTCTCCAGCGAGCGTATGTGTCCATCACGACTAGCGTAGTGCAGGGGCGAGCAACCCATGTGATCCTTCTCGTTCAGCAGCAACTGCAACTGCGCCTGTGTCTGGCAATTGGCCACCTGCTCAGCAAAGTCCGTCAACCTGCCACCGTTCATGATGACGAAGTGCAGCACGTTGCGTGCAGCGGCATCCTTGACATCAATGCTGGCACCAAGACGGATGAGGAGATGAACTGCAGAAGGAGAAGAGAGGGAGGAATTAAGAGAGTAAGTAATCCATAAGGTACTTCACTAGCTACTCCTTCACCTACCTGTCTTCCAGCCACTGCGCGAGGCAGCCAACAGCAGCGGTGAACGATGCTCCTTGTCCAGCGCATTGATCTCAGCTCCCTCGTTGACCAGGTAAGATACGATGTCCGGGTGGTCAAACATGCTGGCGCAGTGCAGCGGCGTCATCTTCTGCACATCGGTGCAGCTCAGACAGATGCGCTTCTCCAGCGGTTGCATCTCAAACATTAGCTTGACTATCTCAATGGCGCCCTAGGAGGGAGGAAGGAACATAAAGGGAAGAGGCAGAGAGGGAGAGTGAGAAAAGAGCAATAGAGAGTTGGAGAAGCAAAACAAAATGGGTCAATCAAATGCTGACAACATCTAACAAAACATTACGTTTATTACTTTGCCTAAAATAGCTGTAAAGGTCTTGGGGGTTGTACTGAATACCCTGTAAACATCAAAAGAGACTGAGAATGGGTATAGTCAATTTGTAAGTAGGGAACTCTTGTTCTATTTGTTTCGGAAATGGGAGTAGATGTAGCAGACTGTTTTTACAGACAAGTCTAAGGATAAGGACCTCTATTTAATTCTCTATCCGCTCTTCTATCTACTAAAATGCTTGCATCCCTGGTATTAGAAGAGCTTGACTTATGAAATTCGGCAACAAGTTTGCTATATAATATAAGTAGATTAAACATATCTGAAAAAGCGTGCAACACATTGAAATTTTTTTGAAATCTTTTGAAAAAGAATGAATTAGCAGAGAAAGAGGTTTACAAGAATGGAAGTCTAACAAATGTGTAAGGAACCCAATGTAAAGAAATAGGCGTTAATTAGCTTGCCTGTCTTCTCACGGTATTAAAAAAAACTTGGATCTCTGTTGTAAGTGAAACGAGACACATGAAATTTGGTAATACGTTAGCTTTTGAGTTTAGGTAGTCAATCAAATGACTTTAAAAAACAATAAAGAACTGTATGAAATAATGGCCAACTAGTAAAAATGTTTGTATGATGAGCACTATTGCAAAGATGAAGGCATGTTAACCAGATGTTTAAGATATTTAACCAACGTTTTACTGACAAGTTACAAAGATATTACAGATATGATACTGACATGATACAGATATGTTAGAGAAATGTTATAGACGTTACAGAAAAATTGGAGATATGTAAAAGACGTATATCGAAATGCAACAGACATGTTACGGACATGCTTATTGGCATTTTACAGACATTTTATAGACAAATAACAGACTTTTATATATGTAAATTACTCTAATCTAGTCTTCTAACTCTAAAAACTGCTGGACCTTGGCTGTTAAGAAAGCTAAGCAAATGAAATTTGGCAACAAGTGTCCTACCATAGGTAGACTAAGCATATCTTCAACCACAACTATCACGTCGAAATTATTACAAAATACTTAGAACAAGAATGAAAGAGTATATATGTTACATGAATAACAGTCTGGCAGATATGTTTGTATATAACCTTTATAAAGTAATAGCCTGCAGTTTGCCTCTTGTCTGCTCTGTAACTATAAAAAGGTTTAGCTCCCTGCTGTTAGGCATGCTTGGCATAGTCAATCAGCAATTACTTCCCTACTAACCACAGGCAGACTTAGCACATCTAAAATTGTATCTATCTTGCCCAGCACCTTGTGAAATTTATTTAATGCGATAAGTAAGTCAAATCCTTAAGTTATAAAGTCACTCCCCGAGGGTATCTGGCAGTCCATTATCATTAGTTGCACTCCCGTTTTTGTTTTCCATTTGACTGGCCGTCAAGTCATTCAACGGTGCCACCCCGAGCACGATGTTTGTGGGCTCTGCCTTCCGCCAAGAATGTCACGTTCGCCGCGGGAGCGAATTTGCATAAGAATTTGCCAATTTAAAGTGAACCCGAATGTCGCGACAACTCGCGTGGTCTCTTGCCCATCAATTGCACACACACACACACACACACACACACACACACACACAGGACAGCACGAAATATGAACCTGGCTGGCCTCCGCAGTGGGAGCACTGGGAGCTGCCTGGACTTACCTGTGCACATGCCAAGTGAACTGGCGTTGAGAGATCATGTTGCTGCGTTGATATCTTTGCCCCAGATTTGAGGCAGAGCTCGACGGCTTTGATGTCGCCACCATGCACCGCCGAGTGCAGCGGCACATTGCCCTCGGAGTCGTAGAAGGATATCATCTCCTCGCGAGTGCAGCCACGTTGCTCGCCCCACTGTAAGGAGAGGGAGATGGAAAGAGAGAGAGAGAGGGAAGTTGAGGGCGCCATTATTGAAAATATTTAGGGGATTTCCGCTTGAGTGGAGGATTCGTTGCTTTAAAGACAATTAAATTCCGGGCCATGTCGATGACCGTTCCCGCAGTTTCTCGAGCAAATTGATACTTGTTCATATTTCAGGGGGGATGGGGGAGGGGGGACTTTCGGATAACTTGGGTATCGAGGGTCCTTCAGTGAACTCAAAGCAATCGATAAACGGTTCGGCATTCGATACTTTTATAATTGACTTCTATTTAAAGCGACACACACAGCGAAGCAATGAAAAAAAGAGAGACAGATAAAGAGGGAGATAGAGCAAGCAAGAGAGCGAGAGAGAGAGAGAGAGCGAACGACTGCAAAAAGTGCAGAAAGGTCATGCGGGAGCTGCAATGCGAATACGAATCAAATAAAGTAGATAATCACTCGGGGACTTTGATGGCGCAGCACTTAAGGATCAAAGGCAAAAGGCAGGAAGGAGACAGAGAGTTGCAGAGAGAGAGAGAGAGAGGGGTGGAATGTCCGTTAAGCGCGCGTGATGTGTACTTGCCTGAAAGAAGACCTCCATTGTCTTGGAGCTGGCGTTCTTGGCCGCCTCGTGTATGGGATAATAACCATTGTTGCAGGGTCTACGGGGGCATGCATCGAACTCAGTTATCTGCAAGATACGATATACACGACAAGACATAGCGGCATTTATTATTACAAGATGTACACACACACACAAGGACTACACTACTTTACGCACACACACACACACACACGAGGTCTAGGGCAGCAATTGAGTTTTGAGCGTAGCATACTTTTGTGCGCATGCAAAAATAGCAAGACGGATACAAACCTTTTCATGATAAATTGTACGACTGACTGCGTATAAGTGTAAGTGAGTGTGCACATGTATATGTAAGTGTATGGAGTGTATGTATGTCTAGTGAGTGTATCTACTGTGTGCGACTTTGATTAATGACCAAATTGAAGGAGTTTTTATTTCGCAATGATGCAAAGCAAATATTTTGATTGTGTGTGGAATCTACGAGTAAAACAATTATCTGTACGAAGGCTGCGGGGGACTCACAGCACCTACCAGGATGCGGGCACACTCCTCGTGATCATAGATGGCCGCCAGATGCAGTGCGGTGCGTCCGTGCTCGCCACCCTGCTGTATGTTGATCACGTTGCGATATTGACCCATCACACGCAGCGACTTCACCTTGTTCAGCTCCGTGGCGAGGTGCACAGGTGCCTGCTTCTTCTCGTTGAGCACGCCCGTGTCCACGGGGCTGTCGAAGATAGGGCAGAGGAAGTAGCACAGAGTTGGGGGACAGTGAAGTGTTGATTTTAACTTACATGGACAGCAGATAGTCGAGTGCCTCGTAGGCGTCGCACTCGACGGCAATGTGCAGCGGCGTGTTGCCCGCATTATCCTTGGCATTGAAGTCTGTGTACAGGGAGGAGTTGGAGTAGATGATTTATGGTAGCAGCTGCCATGGGGCTTATAGCCAGTTGACTTACCCCCATGCTGATCGCATATGTAGCGCAAGATGTTAACACGATTACGCGCAGCAGCCTGATGTGCAGCGGTGCGTCCTTTGCCATCCTTCAGTGCGATGCGTGTCGTGTCCGCGATATACAAACGCTTGAAGTCGTCCAGATTGCCCGACTCGGCGGCCTAACAGTGTGGAGAAGGGAAAGAAGAGGGTAGAGTAGAGGGAATAGGACAGAGTTGGAGTGGATAAGCGATTATAATGTGCAAAATGAAAGACAAACTGCGCCTGCAAAGCAACTTAAAGTAGTCGCACAAGTTTTGAGCACGTGCGGCAGCTCTAGGAGAGGTTCCTTGAAAGTGAGAGAGAGAGTGAGAGAGGGGGGTGGGCGCGTTTTGGGGGCGGGTCACTGCTGTTGCTTAATCAAAATTCTCAAGCAAATTGAGCTAGGTACGCAATATTCTTGCCATTCGTTCATTCCATTTCCATTTGCTCTTGTCAATAGACGCTTGTTTCTTTCTTTTTAATATCCTTGTAGTGAGTTTATTCATTTTGCCTAGGAGTATGCAACGAAACTTAAGGGACTTCCCGGCTCTATAAAGTGTATATATTCTGAATCAGCATCTACCGAATAGTCGAACTAGCCATGTGCGACTGTAAGCATGTCTGTATCTTCGTCTGTCTGTGTGTCCGTTATTCGTGTGTCCGTATGTTTAAACGCAAACTACTCTCTCAGTTTTAGAGCTATCTTAATGAAACTTGGCACACACACTTGTTATTGTTGCACGCTGTAAATAAGTTGGAACCAGGCGTATGGGAACGATATATCGTATACATACAAACTATCGGCTGATTTTTGTTATTTGTGCAAATATTGCAACCAAAATTACTATATCTGACTTTTTCTATGTATATTATATGTACTTAATTTCATTAAGATCGGACTACTATAACATATAGCTGTCATAGGAACTATCGTCCAAAATTTAGGATTTTGTTTGATGACCAGTTCTGATTTTAGAAATAACTAAACTTATCAGTTCTTATCAAAGTTAGACTTATATGGAATACACAAAAAAAAAATCACTTCTGCACCATTGTATATCACTAATATATGAACAATTAGAGAATTTAAGTACCTGCAAGGGTATAGAACCTTCGTCATGTTGAAGGTTGCTCTACTTCCTAGTTGTCTTCATTTTCTATTCTACTCTCTGTCTCTGTCTGCTCATCTGCTTGGGCAGTTCATTGTCTTGGCCAGCATTGTGCTGTGCTAACTTGATTGTCGACCTGCAGTTGCAATGCGCCTTCCCCCCTCTTTGATCTCCCCTCTTTAATCTAATTGCCAGCTGCGAAAATTGAAACAAAGTTTGTCTCCCTTCTCCCTAAAGCATTTTCCACACTTTTCACGCGACATTTCCTCCCGAGGCAGCACTTTAAAACTTGTGCCCCTCGTCGCTTGTCGTGGCTAATTTCCAGTTGTGTACTGCTCCTCCTGCACCTTCTCTTCCCCCGTCCTGGCATTACCTGCAGAAAGTCGTCAATTTGTATCTTTGGCGCCGAGGACATCCGCAAGATGCGAGCCCATTTGTTAGGCAAGTTGAGAGGTGCCATCGCTGTGAGCTCAGCGCCGCGAGCACAGCCACCAATCAGATATCGCAGCGAACTGATGACCACATCCCGCTTGGGCGACTCCTTGCTGCCTCCTCCCTCCGCGGCTCGCACTCCACTGGCAGGCATCATTTGTGATAGTTAATAGAGGCGAATAGGCGAAGCTCACTGCTTTGATGGATTATCGCGGCTTTCGGCTCACTGCACATCATTTCATGGGCAACTTTCGCGAGATTTCCACTTCAATATCCTCAGAACTCAGAGCTGGAGAACTCTCGAAAGGTCTTAAGCGCTGCACTAGAGAAGTTCTGCAATCTGCTTCTCTAGAGTACTCTTCGAAAGGTCTTAAGCTCTTTGGTAGTGCGATTTCAAGTGCATCCGTCAAGTTTATCACTAGAAAGTTCTCAACTCGAAAGCAATTTCATCAATCTCATTCAATCAAATCAACACAAATTGCATTTCCACTTGTTTTTCATTGTTAATGATGATTGTTATTGGCCAATAGCGATTCAAACTGGACTTGACTTTACACTCTTTTCTTTCACTTTATTTCCTTCTTGTTTTTTTGGGTCTTCCACGCGTCCTTGCCACGAGTCCTGCCAGACTGAAATCACGGCCAAAACAAGCGACGCTTTTATAGCCAACAACACGAGACGAGCGACGAGGTGAGGTGAGGTGAGACGCGCAGCGGTGTGGTGAGTTTGCCATTTACCTCACGGTTTGTTGCTGTTGCTGTTGTTGTTCTTGTTGTTGTTGTTGCTGTGCTTATCAGGCAACAAACTTGTTGCGTTGCGTGTTATGCTCGGTTATGTTTGTCGGAGGCGACTTTTATGTAAGCCGAACAGAGTCACAGTCTGCCTAGAAGGGATTTTCAACTGGCTACGGCTCTGACCAGACGTGAGCCCACACCACGCCCCCTCTCCCACTTTATGGCCACTTGCGAGGGCCGCTCGAGTACATTAGCGAATTGGCTGCACACACACTTACCCGCAATATGCGAAAGGGGCTGTCACGCAACAGGCAGACCTGCTCAGCCAGCTGCTGCTCTGCCGGCAGTATGGCCTCCAATGGGGTCTCTGCATCGTCACCGGCAATTTCCACTCGCTTGGGACCCGCACTGCGCTCGATTATCATCGAGAATATCCAATACTGCACGAGGCGAAGATAGAAACAGAGAGAGAGAGCGAGAAAGAAAGATAAGGAAAAGTCTGGAATAAATCAGGCACAAGCACCTTCTCCCTCTACCCACCTTGCTGTTGCGATTGCTGCTGTTGCTGCTACTGTTGCTACGCGTCTTGGGCAGCAACTTGGGTTGCGCCTCCATCAGATCAGGCGGCGACAGTGCTGAGCACTGCGCGTTGTAGACACCGTTCCAGAGCTTGGGCATGCTGCTGGGATCGTGCTTCTCTGGATGAACTTTGCTCGGATCAGCTTCGACTCCTGCTCCTGTTGTGATGGTAAACGGACGCAGCTCACGACTGTCGAGAGGGTGTTTATCATTATGATTGTATTAGTTACTGGTTCTCTTTGCATTTCACCATAATCCTCCCAGTCGCTTATCACCCGCAATCAGTTGAACTAATTAGTTATTGATTGGTCTAAACTGTTTGCCAGCGCTTTCGCCTATTTAGATAACCCCGCGTCACATGACACCGTGCGAGATAAGCAACAAGTCCCTGCACTCCCCTGTCCCAGCACTACCCTCTGCGAGCACAACTGTACCGTGACGACACACGACTAGAGTATTCGCCATGTGCGGTGGCCACAACTGGGGTCAATCCTCGCGGGAATTCGAAGCGTAGCTAAGCCACATTATGCGACAATGGCTAATTGAAGGTCTGTTTATTTTTGGCAGGCACTGTCAACGAATTTGCATATTGCACAGTCACACCTCATTATGTGGCTATAAAATGGCCATTAAGCGTAGCTATAATTTCACAATTATTTGTCAGATTCACAGGAAACTTAGTTATCATTATAGTTCCTCTTTACTCTTGCTAAGAACCTAGGAAGTCTCTTAATGCCTCTAAATGTTGATGAACCTAATTAAATTAAGCAGAACCCTTCGAGTACCTTCTTATTTATTCCGCTTGAGTCTTAGTCACACTCCTAAATATCCATAAAACGTAGCCATAATGTTACTATAACTTAGCAGTACCCTTCGAGCACCTTCTCACATTTTCTGATTAAGCTTCAGTGACATAAAACGTTGACAAAATAAAATAAAATGATGATAAACGTCTACAGATGAAGCAACAACCTTCAGTAACGTCACAATTTGATTGCTTTGACTACTCAAAATTGAGCAGTACCCTTCGAGCACCTTTTAACATATTTTGCTTGATTTTTAGTCCCATAAAACGAAGCTAAAATTTTAATAAACCTTTATAGATTCAACATCAGCCTTCAGTATCGTTCTAGTCCGATTGCTATACCTTATCAATTTCAGCAGTACCTTTCGAGCACCTTCTCACTTATTTTGCATGATTCTATAACATTACTATAACTCTTTAGTTTGGTGCCTTTAGTGTCTTCCTTGTCGGTTCTTACCTATCCCTCTGGAGCGTCATGATGAACCACCTTGCACGAGCACCTAATGCGCACTGTTTCCAAATCTGACTGTTCAGTAAGTTATATATAAATTTGTTAATTACATTTGGATGATCTTTATCTGCTTTTCCCAATTCGCATATGTCGTAAAGGTTGCATTTGCCTAATGAAAAGTCGAACCCATTCAACTTGGAACTGCCTACCTTGATTATTGAAACGCTGCTGTACGCGTGCGGTGCCTTGTGGGGTTAAGGGGGTCTAGAATTGGGAGGTTTTGGGGGGTTAAAGTTATCAACGATGAGTTAACGAAATTCGAGTCCACAGGATTCAATTAGGCAGAGTGCTCAGACTGGCAAATACTTGTAGACACATCGTAAAGTCAATAAACTTTTGGCGTTACAGAATATTTTATTAAAGATAAATACAGTTCGTAGACCTTTATGGCAAAGTTTGCTGTAGTTGTGAAATTCATAAAGGTACTTTCTCTAGTACCTTTTCTGCTCTCTATAGTTGCTATAATATGCCATAAATCATGTTCTTGCTTACCTGTTATCCTCTCGGAAACGTTTACGATTGCGTCTCTTCTCTGCACTTCTCAAGGCGAACATATATAGTTTTCCTTTGCTGTAACTTTTTCAAGTCGCGAATAATTCACATTTTAAAAGAACCTTTAGCATAAATAGATTTTAGCTGCATTAGCATATGTGTGCTATAAACTTTTATGGTAAGAACTAAAATAAAATGAAGAAAAAGTTTTGATTTTTGAATGAAACTTCTTCAAGAACTTTCACACTTCTTTCTTTATAGTATTCCGCTTATATTCAGACTTAACCCGCACGAAATGATACCATATGTTCGAACCGTTTTCGGAAGCTGAAGCACTACAAAAAGCACAGGGTGCACTTGGGCTGCAAAATGGTGTGAGGTGTTGTGTGCGCACTTCTTTTGTGTCACTGTACGCGGCTCTCGCACGCAACTCGTTTCAATTTGGCAAACTTAATTGCTTCCTTTGACTTCAGTTGCAGACTTTATGCACACTCTGACACTATATAATGTACTCTATATTATGACAATATATATATACTCTCGATTAGCTTGCTAGCTTCGAGCTACTCGTACCGACAGCTTCGCTGGCTGGACTCCAACTGAAGGCTGCAGCCCTTGAATGGCGCCTGTAACTGTCGCTTTAGTGCGCCGCAGTTTGGGGACTAACCAACTGGGGAAAGGAAGAGGAAGGGAAGGGGGGTAGGGGCTGTTTCTAGTTCTGGTTCTGATAAGCGAGCGCTGTCGTTGCCAGCCTTTCGTCAGTTTGTCACCCGAGCTAAACTAGACGCCGCCGTCGAGTGATTCTCCCCCTCTCTGCTCGTACTGCCCTCGCTCCCTCGAGGGGTGGGAGACTCTTCTTCTATTTGCCGCGACAAATGAGACACATTTGCTTTTGTAATTAAACTGTCGCGCATAACCGACGCACACGGACACGCACAAACGCACAGACCGCGTACATGTAGCAAGCCTTAACTGTTATTGTAATTGGTTCTCGCTTTGCGGAACAGTCCCGTCACATGGTGAAATAGTTTTGCAAATGGCAGCCTGCAAACAAGAGAGGGGGAGACCCTGACAAGGGTATCAAGATCCTCAATCTACGTCTAACCTAAGTATAGGTACCCTCTCGAAATAAGT
This sequence comes from Zaprionus gabonicus, assembly GCA_018903695.1. Classification (NCBI taxonomy): domain Eukaryota; kingdom Metazoa; phylum Arthropoda; class Insecta; order Diptera; family Drosophilidae; genus Zaprionus; species Zaprionus gabonicus. Next base: position 1,442,841 of record JAEIFO010001557.1, read on the forward strand.
ATAGCTACCCTCCTCTGGCCATTGCATTCATAGGTACAATTAACAGCTCCTCCAGGGATGCCCTAAGTCATTTATAAAAGTCACAGGTTGCAAGCGATTTGTCATCAATCGACCTTCACAACATCCAGTTGAACTAACGTGCTATAAATATAGTATAGCACAGGTATGTATGTCTCGCTTATCGGCACAATTTCCAATTGCATTTAATTAATCAGCTTAATAACACTTTCAATTAGATGGAAACTCTTGGAAAATGTGAAAATTGCAAATGATATAAGAGATAACTCCCCCTTCTATTCGAGCGGAATGTCCGCCAGTTTGCCGGGCAAGTGGATGATGAGGGATATGGCTGTGACAGTGCAAACACCCAACAGGCAGAACAGGAAGAAATATTTCTTCAGAGGATTCCACAGTAGCATGTGAACCGATTTGAATGGATGGGTGAGTGGATTGAAGGAGGTTTCGGGACGGCTGCGAGGAGAAAGGGAGTTAGAGCTCTCTAAAGTAATACGCAGCACTTACTGTGGCTTTGGCAGCGCCATAGGTGGTTGGTGGCCCAAGCCAGCAGGCGCATTAGAGGCCTCCACCTCAGTGCAGACTTCCAGCTTCAGCTCAATGCTGCCCTAAAGAAGAGAGAAAGAGACCAAGAGGAGTAAAGGGTCTTACATAATCTAACAATCTCTTTACTTACTTGATGCTTGTCGTGATTAGGTCCATTGACAATCTTGGGTGGACCTTGCAGCGGAAACCAGCCGTGCAGGGATGTGTGATTGAAGAGATTGACCCGTTTGCGATTCTTCGAATGCTTCATTGCTGCCTTGTCGCTGTGATAGGGCTCTGGTAGATTGGAGAGATTCAGCTCGATGCCACCGAGATAATCATCGGGTGATAGAAAATCCTTATCCCAAACCTGCAGTTGGATAATGGGCGGCGTCTTGATTTCGATCTCCTCGAACAGGCCCCCTTTGCGGCGTATTACCATCTGTGGCCGGCGGGTTTAATGAGCACAGTACGTTAATTAATGGCGCACACTGTATTATTTTACGCGCGGCAATTAGGCGAGCCTCTAGTGGACCCCTCTTCCCGCTTCCCGTGTACTCACCATATCTTCGTTGGGCGAATAGGCTAGGTGGTAAATCATGCGCCAATTAAAGATTCCCTCGCCGGCAAATGAACGGAAATGTATATCAGTCGATTGGGTCTTGTTCTGGTCGTGGCACCATCTGCACAGAGGGAGCAGAGAAATGTTTATAATTGCATATCGTTTACAGTGGGTGTACCCCCAGCACCCCTAGCCTTTCGCCCTTACCCAACCACATAAATATCGCTCATTAATTTGCCAAAAATATTCCTATCCGCCATGGGGATGTTCTTCACCCGCTGGACCACAATGCGCACCTCGAAGTTGCTGGGCGGAGTGGGCGTTATATCAATATGGGGCGGCATTAGCTTCTTGGCACTGAACAGCTCCACCCACATCTGCAGTTTACCCTGTAGAGATCTGAGTGTAGAGCTCCGTCGAACTTGATGCTGGCGCTGCCTACCTGTTCCACTCCGGGCTGCGCTCCATTGTACAGTGAACGTGTCTCCACATGCTCCGGCACCAGTTTGTACCCGAAGGAGGGCAACTTCTCCAGGTTCTTCAGTGCCGTCAGGCTAAGTCGCTCCTTCATGTCCTCAGCTAGAGAGAGAGAAAACAAAGTCAGGCAACCAGTTATCCCTTAACCGTAGTGACACCTACACGTGGCAATGATAGTCTCGTCGCCGAAGAGCATGCCGTCCACCTCGATGACGTTGCCGTAGTAGTAGGGTGCCTGTATGCCGCGCTGCTGGCACAGCATGATGAGCAGCTCCGAGGGAAGAAACGCATCGTGCCACTTATTGTATCCCAATTCCGAGTACTCACGCGGCAGACCCACCTTGGCTTGATGTTTGCTGTACCAGCGATCCTCGATATCGATGGCTGTGGAGCCAATGATGTCATCCTTGCGCTTATCCCGATCGTAGACCACCACTTCGAGCATCGGATCGCCTGGCAGTGAAGCGTCCAGCTCGAAGAAACGTCCAAAGACGGGATTACTCTGGTTGGGTACATAGTGTGCCTGATCCGAGACCGTTTTGCCACCCAGCACCAGCTTAACATAACAATCCGATTCACTTCTCCAGTCCCGCGAACGTATCTTCAGTCCCTGCACTATGTAGACACGCACAATCAGGTGGATAGTCTCTGTGATGCTCTTCAACAGGTGCTGTTCACGTGGATTCAACGGCGCTGCCAGTCGACGCTGCATCATATCCCCGCCAGCGCCATCATCGATCCGATCGCAATTATAAGGTGTCAGTTTGATCTGCAGCTTCAGTGTTGCATAAACATCCTCCTTGGGTGGCACATGCTTCTTCACCTTAATGCCATGCACCAGGGGCACTGGCACAGCCCAATCCTGGAGGAAACTAAACTGTGGCTGCTTCTCCAGCTCGCTGGGAAAGATCACCAAGCGATGCTTGCAGAGATGTGTGCTATCCTGCAGATTGTCATAGATCGAATTGAAGAACTTTGTCCACCAGTTGAAGCGGTAATCGTTAATCAGATCACTTTCGTAGAACTTGTCGATCTTCAGGGCCATCCGGTTGGCATAGACTGCCGTGCGCAGACCCAACATGATCTTCAACCGATGCCAGCAACTGTTTACTACGCCCAGGGACTCGTGGCTATCCCCATCGTCGTCCTCATCCTCCAAGGCTATCTCCGTATCGTAATCATCGGTTATATTGGTTGACTGAACTGAGCTCTCCGCATATTCCTTTGCCTTACACCTTGCGGTCTTGTCCTTTTGCAGAAAATTTGTGGAATTCTGCACGAGAGCTGCACCCAAAGTGGACTCCCTATTGAAGCTATTCACCACCACATCAGTGGCTATCATGCCGGGCCAGTACTCCTGCTGATCGGGTAGACTCTGCAAGGGCAGAAAGAAGGGTTGTACTGTAGAGAGAGAGAGCAGAGAGGAGAGAGAAAGCACTTACCACTACTCCAGAAGCGTAGGCTACTAGAAAGTTGATGCTGTTGCGAGTACGCGAGGTGGAGAGTCCACTCGATAGCACCAGATCCGCCATAAAGACCTTGGCACGACGCTTTCCTGCCGAACTGAGGCTGGTCTTGGTGTAGTTGCGCATGCCCACAAAGATGACCTCAAGGCTGTGTAAGAAAAAGAGAAGGAACACTTATGAGTAGTTTAGATTAGGCACCTTCTCTGTTAAGGTTAGCAACCTTTGCTGTAAAGTTTTAGAACCTTCTCTGTTAAGACGAGGAACCTTCACTGATAAGAACAGCAACCTAATTTGCCTCGATTAGAAACCTTTTCAATTAAGATAAGGAACCTTTTCTGTTAAGAAAGGGAACCTTCTCCTTGAAGAAAGGGAACCTTCTCCTTGAAGTATGGGAACCTTCTCTGTTAAGAATAGCAACCTACTCTGCTTTGACTAGGAGCCTTCTATATTAAGAATGGGAACCTTCTCGGTTAAGAATACGAATTTACTCTGTTTTTATTAGGAACCTTATCTGTTAAGAATAGTACCCTACTCTGCTTCGATTAAGAACATTCTCTGTTAAGATAAGAAAACTCTGTTGAGAACATGCACCTTTTGTGTTAAAAAGGGGAACCTTCTCTGTTAAGAATGGGAAACTTCTCTATTAAGAACAGCAACCTACTCTGCCTTGATTAAGAACCTTCTCTGTTACTCACATATAGTTCTGCATATTGGGACGTATGGAATCAGGTATGCCGATAATGATTTCCGGTTTGCTCGGCACCTCCAACTCGGTATCACCAACAGATTCCTGCAGCTCCGCGGACATCAGCACCTCGGCAAGTACCAAGCCATTGCGAGCAACTGGAACCCACTTGAGTGGCGGTGGTGTAACCGATTTCAGCTTCTGTAGCTTGACAATCGGACTACGTGTCCAGCAACGACTTGCATCACTCCAGCCCCAGTCGTTGGCATTGTCTGCACTCACCACACTCGCCGCAAGGTGTCCAATACCCACCAAATCCAAGTCTGCGGTGGTGAATTCCACAGCGATCAAGGGAGGATTCTGGTGATACCAACTGATGCTGCCCGGCAGAGTAATCACATTGAAATTGATGGCAGCATTCCAGATGGGCGACAGTGTGTTCTGCACCAGCTGCGTCTCCCCGCGATGCTCGTCGAAGAGCACAGAGACCTGATTGTCGCTGGTGGTGCGATTATCTCCGCCTGGTCGCACCTTGGCCTGATGCACATAGACATTGAAGCGGAAATGGGACTGCACCATGTTGGGCAGCCAGTTCTGTTGCTCATCACAGGTCCAGTCGCTGGCAATGCAGGCGAAGAAGTCGCGACGTTCGCGGTACGGGGAGATGGCTAGACAACCCAGCAGGATACCCACGTTGCAACCACAGTTGGCGCAGGTGTGGACACAAGTGACGCTCTTGAAGATGAAACTCTTGACCTTCCAGCAATGATTGCCAGACTGATGCTTGCGCAGCTTGAGGAACATGAAGTGCTTGGCATTGAGGCGACAAGTGCCCAGTTCCTTGTTCCCTGCACTGAGGAGGATCAGCAGCTCGGGCCAATCGTCCTGAATGCGAGTCATGTTCGCCAGCGAACTGATCTCTGCCATAATCCGTTGCACCTCATTGACAATGTCTGCGATGGTGGTGTCCAAGTGCTCCTGATAGGTGTGCTTGATCTTCTGGCGCAGGTGGTTAAGCTCCTGCGGCAACTTGCTGAAGAAGTCCGAGAGAAAGGTCTGCCTGTTGTGATCCCACATGGTGTGATCCTCGCCCAGTTCATAGTTCAGCTGATGCTTGTGGAAGGCATCTCTGATCTTGCTGACGACCGAGGCCAAGATATACTTAAGGCACTTGCCCTGTTGGCGCAGCTCGTGTGGAAACTTTAGCTGGAACACCTTGAAGTTGTCCAGCTCAGAGCGCTGTATAGAGTGATGGATATGAGTAAGGAAGATAACGAGAGAAAGAACTCAAGATCTCACCATATAGTTGATCACTTCGGCTATAAAGAAATCTGAGGTTAGTTTCAGTCGTACGTCGGGCAAATTCACTTCCAGTATACATGAATTAAAGGGTGAATCCTGACGAAAGTATTTGGAACGCGATGCTGTGCTGGAGTTTTCCGATGCGTGATGCAGTGCACCCACCAGCTCGTTGGACGTGCCTGTAGCCAATTTAATCTCGATCTTGTAGTTATTCGCACTGGTAAGGAGGTGACTGCCAAAGAGGGGCAGAAACTCTATAACAAAGCTTTTATCTGCGGTGGTTAAGGTCTCTTTAGGAGCCTCGATGGGTAAGTTAACCATCACTTTCGAGGACTCCTTGTCCACCAGCATCTCGGAGTTTATTTCCATCAGTAGGCGTCCGATATAGTTTAATGGATTCAATGGATCGTAGAAGTAAAGAAAGGTGGGACCCACAGCAGGTCGGCCTGAAGTGAGAGAGAGAGAGAGACAGGTAGTATTTATTGGTAGTACCGGGAGTAACCCACCCTTAAAGGCGATTTCCTCCATAGCAATCTCATACTCAGACACGCATTTCCACTGCAGATTCTCGTACAGAAAAATTAGGATGAGAAAATCCCGCGCCACCGAAGGAAAAACCCAGGCGAAGTTAATTTCCTCGTTCCATTCCGGTGTGCTAGTGTTCTTGGCCACATGCGTCTTGCCCTGAAAGGGGAAGGCAGATTGAGAAGAGTAAGCACACAAAGGATTAGGAACATTACCTTGAAGCCGGCGAAGGTAACCTGCACCATGTAGCTGGACTTCTTGGCAAATTCACCACGAAAGAAGCGCACAGAGTACTCGATGTTGCTGTCGTTATAGTTATTCAAGTCGTGGAGAAGATTGCTGTGGAAAGGGGAAGAAGAAATGGAAAATAGAATGAGATATAGAGTGGAATAGTCCCTACCTTTTGATATCATCAAAATCCCTGGTAGCCAGATATCTATTAAGGTTATCCTGCGCGGGATCTTCTTGCAATGCACCTGATTTCAGTGGACTGTGCTGCGACACAATGGCCAAGTCGATTTGCAGATGACCACGATAATGCTCACGGTTCTCACCGCCTTCGTCCCCGATGGGCAACTCCAGTCGACCCCAGCGCTTAAAGTAACTGTGATTCGGCTGATTCCACACGCTGTGCAGATCGATCACCAGTTCACCCAGACAGATGTTCTTCTTGTAGAGCACGTACTTCTTCAGCTCGAAGAGCACAGTGAGGCGCAGCAGCTCCGTCAGTGTGCAGTGGAACTCGAAAACAAAATACTGTGGGCAAAGAAAGAGAGAAAAAATGTCGCATACTTGTATTGCCACCCTTTGCTCACCTCATTGAAGAAGGGATTCTCGGAATTGACATGTGTCTTGGTATTCTTGCTCATCTTGTCCAGCCGCACCTTCACATACAGCTCACCCGAGGTGATGCCCGTGTTGGCCGCCTTGTGCACCGTGATGCAGATGAGAAAATCCTGCGGCGCACCGGCAAAACATTCCTGTTCCAATTGGTTCATGACGCAGCTAAAAAAATTCAATGAAAAATGCTTTGACTGAAAAGGCTGCCGGACTTCGAAAAAACAATGAACTAAACGAAGCACACACTTTTTTTCAACTGTCTAGCAGCGCTGTGCAAGCAGTTCCTCTCTCTCTCACTGTGCACTAAAGCGCCGCTCAACGACGTGAAGTTGGCTGAGCTTTCAGCTGAGTGTGTGCGTGTGTGTGAGTGAGTGACGGCGGCGGCTGTGCCAGTGGCGTGCGCTTGCTCTCCCATGCTAGCGCTCCCTCTCACACTCTCTTTGCCTACGCCACTGGCACTGGCTCTGGCACTTGAGAGCTTTTGAGCTGCAGCTCTCTAGCTCCAGCGCTGCCAGCAGCCGCCGCTTCAGTTCAGTTCGTGTGCACGGGCCAAGCAGTCGACACAGTTTTGTGACGTTCCCTCTCTCTTTTTCGCTCCGTTCGCATTTGAGTCGCACTTTGCAGCAGCCTCGCAGTCGTCGTCCGCGTCGTCGTTGTTATCGTTGTCGTAGTCGGGAATCGGAGTTGCTTTTGTTGTTGTTGTTGTGTGCCTGGAATCTCTCAAGCGGGAGTTGGCTGCTTATACAGAGGCTTCTCTTCGCTCCAGCCTCCTCGACGGTGCGTCTCTCCTGGGTGCCTACACATCTGTGTGTGTACATTGTGTGTCTCTATATGTGTGTGTGCGTCTGTGTGCCTACAATTTTGTGTATAATTTTTTGCGCGCGCGCTCAATCAAAACAGAGCTAAATTCTGCAAAAAAAACTCCCAAAACAGAAGGAGATAAAAACCAAAAGAGAAATACAAAAAATTGATAAAATTCTTTAATATTTAATTGCAACAGTAAAACTAGCCAGTAAAGCCAACAAAAACAGCCTTTTTTCGGCTGTCTGCATGCAAATAAAAGCCATAAAAGAATACTCCAAAACATCGCCATAAATATTGCTATAAAATTTTAATAGAAAATAAAAAATCATTGCAGCTTCCTCGCTTCCTTTAACAATCTCGCAGCGCTCACGCAGCAGCGCGTGCCAAACAGTTTGCTCAGGTAAGCTTGACTTTTAGTTTACAGTTCGAATGCGTAAATGCGCCACTGTATGTGTGTGTGTCAGTGTGTGTGTGCACATACATAAATCAAAAGAGCAGAAGCAGCTGAAGGGGGGTGGGGCAGAGAGTTTGCTCCTGTTTCGAGCAGGCAACCCACGCCCCAGGGGCGCACAAATCACCCACCCACCCAGCAGCAGCCACCCCCTCTGCTGAATCCCCCCGCACCCCCCTTACTGTGTCCGTCTCTGAGTGGTGGATACGCACACGCTTTTGCGTCGTTGCCTGCCTCGTCTTGCCTTGTTTCCCCTCTTCTCCCTTTGCTGTCCAGCGCGCACTCTCTCCCACCTCCTTTGCTTCCTTACGCCTGCTACTCCTTTGCTCCCCCTCTCCCACTCTCTTGTTCTGTGCTCAGCTTCACATTTTTCTTCTTTTTTACCGTTGCGACTGCAGGTTCTTCGTCTTCCTCATCTTCTTTGCCTTCGTGTGCCACTTTTCAGTTGTCATTTACGCGTCATTTCTTTGCGCCTCTCACGTGTTTTCAACTTCTTTCGCAACTCACCGTTCTCTCCCCCCTTTTACACCTCTCTCTATCTTCCTCTCTCCCTTCCTTTCTGCTCTCTGCAGTGAAAGGCTCAGCGCAAATGCTTCCGCCTGCTCATTTGCACTTGTTTGTTTTGTCTTTGCTCTTCTCGCTGCATTTCGCTTTCTGATCTTGAAATTGCAACTCTGTTTGCCTATTGCGCTCTCGCTCTTGCACATATAATAATGTGCTTCCCCCCTCTGCTCCCTCTCATTACTTCGCTGTCGAACAAGTTTATCAGCAAGAACAGGAAAAGCCATTAAGACTGGCAAAATTGTTTATCGAAAGAGTGAGAAAAGAGTAAGGAGAGAGGCAGAGAGGGACAGCATCGAAAACTCATTTCTGTTGTTCTGCGCTATTCTTTTCTCTTTTCTTTTCATTTCGCTTCTTTTATTGTATTTTCTTAGCTCGTTTGTGTGTGTCTTCGCTTTGGTCTTAATCAATTACGTGCATAAGACAAAGTTTGAAAGAAACTTTATAAGTTTGTTTAGCATAGGCTCCTCAAATGCTGATTGCTTCAGTTACAGCTAGACCAGGGCCGTAGCGAGGGTCTCGGGGGCCCTTTACATGTTATTTCCTTTCTTTGAAATATTATTTGTAGTTTACATTTCGCATTTAACATTTAAAAAGAATCTTTATGCTAATTACATCGACTTTTTATATCTCTTTATTTAATATTGAAAAACTCACTAAATGCTTTCTTCTTCAGTAGAATTTTTACGAATGTATATTCTTTTTTTATTACATTAATAACAATCAATACATTAATAACAATCAATTTAGACAATTTCGTCCGTTTGAAAGTGAAATCATGACTTTGGTGTACAAAAATAAAGGCCAACAAATTGGACTTAAAGTTTTCTGTATTCAATATGTTTGGCTGCTTGTTTAATTTTTTGTTATAGCAAGGGGCCCTTGGCAGTCGGGGGTCCCTGTACATCACACAACCCGCACAGACCGCGCTACGGACCTGAGTTAGATACATAGTTGGCAAAAACAGTTGCTCGATTAGTTGCAGGCAATTAGCAGCGTAATTAAAGCGCAACCAAGTGATGACATCGAGCGTTAATCAACACTGAAAGTATATACATAGTATATATCTATCTATATAGATAGACTAGACTTGATAATACTTGCAAAACATCCGCCAGAAGGGAACATGTTGCAAGTGGAGCTGCACCTGAAGCATGAAGTGAAGTTACCCAAAGAAGAATCAGACAGACGCAACACAACATAATTCAATTAGTCGTAAAACCCACTCGAAAGGAAGTCGAGGCCCCACCTCCCTTTACCATTTCCCCCTCCCCCTCTGCCTGTGCCTGCTGTGCCTGCAAGCGTGAAGAGACGTTAAGAGTCGCCAAATTGGCCAAAAAACGTGCTAAGAGGGCCAAAGGGGGCGTCGTCACTTGACCCACTTAGCAGATACTTATGGCACACACAACTATACAGATATATATATATATATAGCATATATATGCGTGAACGTAATTTGATCGACTTCTTTGTCGTGCTGCAAGCGCAAACTTGACCGCGGCTTGGCGGCTCAAATTGAAAGGTTTTTTATTTCTTTCGGTTTTGTTGGGGGGCCCCGAAAATAAAACATAAATATTACGATTCAAGGTGAGCTAGTCAGCTGCCTCGCATATCTGATGTATCTCTTTATTATATATGCAACGTATCTGTATCTGTGAAATGTATCTGCAATCGTCGCTGGGCTGAGCTCGTCTGCGTGCAGCGACTTGCATATTTTATGGTAATTCGAACTTGCCCAACTGGGCCTGGACTTTCACACAAATCGACTAAGTAGCGATGTCTGACCCCGCCCCACCCTGCCACGCCTCTTATTCCCTTGGGGAGAGGGAAGGGAGGGGATTAAAGGCGTGCAATTTCTCACACTCATCTCAAGTTTCACGTGTTTGCTGCCTCGAAGTTCAGTGCACTTGGTCAAGTAATTAAAAAGACCAAGAGACGCGCATGTCTGTGCGTGTTTGTGCCTGCATGTGCTTGTCTGTGTCTCTTTGTCGTTCTCACAGTTAGCCAACTTCCCTTAGTTAATTGCGTACAAATCATTGGCAGCATTTCATTAGACTATCCATTAGATCTACTTTCCCCTCCTCCCCTACCTATTGTACCTCCTCTGCATTGTACCTTCTATCTCCGTATCTCGTTCCCCCTTTACCTATCTGCCTTTGCCATCTCAATTTCTGCGGAAATTGTCTTTGGATCTGCTGCAATTGTCCCGCTCCGTTGAGCTTTCCATGTGCCCTCGAGGGTACTCCGGACTGTGCTGGTCTCTGGTCTGGTCTGGTCGCATTACTCTTACCTAATCGCCTGTTGCAAGTCTATCAAGCTGAGCTATCAGTTGTTTCCCCTCCCGTTTTTGTTGTTGTTGTTGTTGCACAGCTGCTGCCTTGATGCCCATTCGTTTGGCTGCCGCTTTACCGCTAAATCCCTAACTGACCAGTTTCTTTTTTCTTTTTTAAACGTCGCCGCAAAGCAATTGAATCAACTTAATTAAGAATTGTCAAGTTGTCACAGTCGCAGCTTGTTACACTGCAAGAAATGGGGGTGAGGAAGGGAGAGAGAGGGAGGAGAAGAGAGAGAGTGGCAGACAGAGAGAAGCAAAGTGAACAAGATAGAAAGATAAAAGATGAAGACTTTATTGAAACAAATTCTTCTAAAATACTAAATATGATAAGTAATAAAGTAAAACAAGATATTGTAAGTAAAATCTTCAATATATATGTAGTTAAAACTTTATTATATTATCTACTTATTGTTAAACCTTGTCATGATCATATTATATTATAAACCATATTATAAACTTTTTTATCTACATATCATAATAAAAATCAAATGACTTTAAATAATGATGAGCTATAAAAATAACAAATATTTTTAGATACCTCAACAATTTTCACCTTTATCAAGTGTGTTTCCCACAATTCAGTAGAAATGTATCTGCCTCTTTATAAATCCCAAGAAAACCTCTAAAGCTTCTGTCTGTAGCTATAGCTGGCGGGGATTATCCACTGGTTTCTCGAACTATTTCAAGCACTTCGTTCACACACTTCTTGCTTACGGTTTAGCAGGTGCAGTGGCTGCACGGCTCTCTATCCCTTCTCCCTTCTCTCTCTTCCCTCTCTCTCTTTCTCTCTTCTCTTCTTCTCTTCCCACTGCCAGACTTGATTAATGATTCGTGGGGCTAATAACTCTAGGCCCTATTTCAGGAAGCCACAAGCGGATTGTACAAATATTTACAATACTTTCGCAAGCCATGAAAATCTTCAACAACATTACGCAAGCGGAAAGTGCGTAACTCTTTCGACTTAATTGAGCGCTTAAAACTTAGGCGAAAGTATAAAGAAAGGAAGAGATAACAGAGAGAGGGAGAGAAACAGTGTGCAAAAGGGGTGTCTGCAATTATGTCCGTAATTAACGAGCTCTAATCGCCTGCACCAAACTTGGAGGCGTCAATAAAATAAATATTTTGATTTTGTTTGATTTTGATTTTTATTTTGTAATTGATGCGTGATGCGTGTGCGTTGAAGGCGTATTGGATTGCCCCGTCAATACAATATACAATACGTATAAAGCATATATAATATCATATACCACGTACGCTTGTTTGGGCATATTTGTTTTCCTAGAAATGAAAACAAAAGTGAAAGTCCAAATAAGCATAGCCAACGTGAACTGCAACAATGCATATTAATTTATTAACTGAGAGGAGAAGGGGAAGGAAAAGAGAGGAGTGCTGTCTACAGAGAGTGGAAAGTAAGGAAGAGGGGGCTAACAGACAGTTGGACGCGCCGTTGTGGCATGTAAAACAATTCAAGAAAGCGATTAACACCCAAAATAAAAAAAAGCCAAAAAGAAAACCAGTCAAACTGTTTAACATTTAAAGCCTAATTGTTGTAGCTGTTTTAGAGCTGTTGTTGTGGTTTTGTTATTGTTGCTGTTGTTGTACTTTTTTTTAGCCACTGCGCATGTGTGGCCTGTGTTGGACTCAGTCAGGTTTTTTGCCTTTGCCTTTAAGTTGGTTTCGTTTACGTTTTTTGCTGCTGTTGCCAGCTGCATTTTTGCACGCTGATGCAATGGTACCAATAGCAACAGTGTCGGCAAAAAGTAGTTGTCCCACAGCGCCACACAGCCACCCTACTATGATATAATGCGCGCATATCTATCATTCGAAATGGGGGGAGTTTCTGCAGTTTTAATGTGTTCTCAGCGGCATTTTTCATTTTTTTTTAGCAGGAAACAAGCCAAACTGTAAGGTTATTAGATAAGCTTTTTCACAGGCAGAAAACTCCCACATTAATTTGCACAGATTGCAAATTACACTCACCAAACACTCCATCAAAAAAAAAAAAAAAAAAAAATCATTACACACTTTTCACACACACATTACACTTACACGCTAAAAAAAAATATCATCTTCACATACTCCTCCTTCACATGTTCCGAACACACACACACTCCTCACAAACACTCTAAAAAAAAAAAAAATATGCACACTCTTCAAACACTGCTCACACTCATCTCACACACTCCACACACACACTGCTCCTCTTTGTAGCAACGCCCGGCAATATATCATCATAGCAACAGTTGCGGTTGCATTTGTAGCTGCAGCTTAGCTGCGTGTTGCTGCCACATTTCAGTGAGCGCGTTTCGCAGTTTTTCCCAATCGAATTTCCCAGGCACACACACAACGTAGGCGCTGTCGCAAGCTGCGCAATGCAATCGAAATTCGAAGTCCAATCGAAACTCGAAGTCGAAATAGGAATCGCCAACGTCATTCTGTAATCTCTTGTGTGATAATGACACATATCGCGTGGCCGCCGCAAAGGAAGTGCCAAAGGTTGCGTTTTCCTCGCCACGAAAATGTGAAAGTTGATGCTGCAGAGACAAGAAAAAATAAAAGTTAAAGCCACAAGAGTTAAGCGCATTGAACCTGGGCTACCCCCTGTGGGGACAGTGTGCACCCCCCTCCCCCTCCCTGCCAGAGAAAATGTTAAATAATAAGCGAAAATTATAATGCCTGGCGGCCTATCCAATTGCAAGTGCAGTAGCCAAGCGGGCGAATGTATCTGCAGCCAGAGCCAGAGTGTATCTGTCAGATGCAACAGCAGCCCCGCGAGGCAATGAAATAAATAGAAATTGTGGAAATTGTATATAGAAATTGATGTGTGAACATTTTATCAGCATATTTATTATACACTTGAAAAGGGTATATTCATTTTAACGAGCAATTTGAAACGCACCTAAAGAGACATCTCAATGTTGAATCAGCATTAACAGAGGAGTTGAAGTAGCCCTGTTCGTCTGGCTGTGTGTCCGTTATTCGTGTGTCCGTTTGCTTCAACGTTAACTAGTCTCTTAGTTTAAGAGCTAGCTTAATGAAACTTGGCATACATGCTTCTTTTTGCTGCACGCTGTAAATAAGTCGGAACGAGCTGGATCGGGCCGATATATCGTATAGCTGCCATACAAACTATCGGCTGATATTTGAAAGGAGGAAAGGACATAAGAACCTGCGAGAGTATAAAACTCTCGGCCAGCCGAAGTTCACCTTTCTTTGACTACTTGAGTGTCGACGTTGTTGTTGTTGATGTTGCTGCTGCATGACTTAAAATGTAAATTATCTAAACTGTGTAGGCACCTTTTCAGACTGAGAGAGATAGAGATGTAGTGGGAACTGAGTCTGCTTATGAACACTTCTCTCTCTCTCTCTCTACTCTGTCCCTGTGGGCGCACACTAGTTAGGAAGGGGTAAGTGTCAGGGAATCAGCCACAACTTTAATGGAAATTTATTTGCATCTAATGTGAATTGTGTGAAGCGACAGCGGGCGTTGCGTTGCTGCTTCACATGCCTCTCTCTCTCTCTCTATCTATCTCTGTCTGTCACTTCGTTGTCGCTTGTCGCTCACGCGGCGTATGCGTAATTTATGTGAGCATTGTTTATGAGTCTTAATTGGCAGCCAGATCAATGGGCTGGCACTGGCTACGCTTTGTTGCCTGCGCTTCTGACTTTGATTAATCCGGCAAACTGCTCTAGCGTAATTTCTATTTTCATAAATTAAATGAGGAATTTTTAGTTTAATAAAGGAATAAAGAGAGACAGAGAGAGATATAAAGTTGGAACTTTAGTTTATTAATTAAAAGAGATAAATGTAGAATAAACACAATTAATAGAGTCTTCTTACTAAAGAGTATTTCACTGTATAGTATTCCTTGAAAAACTAGCACATTTTCATTGATGAAAAGCGAAAGAGCTGACGAAAAAGGCAAATGGAGACTGACATAAGTATCTGCCTCATAATACTTACCACAGCTGTGATAAAATGTAACTGTGTCAACTGTTCTCATGACTGACAACACGACTCGCTTAACAGCAACAACAAACAGTACAACAACAAGCAGAACAAGTATGAAAACAATCTCAACGAGAACGAGAGACAGAAAGACAGACAGAGAGACATAAGTAGAGCAATGGGCAATAATAACAAAGCAAGCGCCCAAAAATGGTCAAGTTCTGCGGGTTTCACTTTTCACTCGTGCTATATAGGTTATAAATCGTATCTATGTGTAGGTAGGTGTGTGTGTAGTGTGGCGATAGTAATTAGTGGCATATGAAACAAGAATTTGATGTTCTCTCTCTTCACTTTGCACGAAATTTGGGTCATTGTCTTTGGCGTTGGCGTTTTGCTGTCACAAGCGAAATTCACATTAAAAATAAAAAGTATTTTATTTATATTTATTTTATGTTTGTACTAATATATATATTTTATGCTCATACTTTTATATTCTATAACAATATACCGTGGGATTTGACAGCTTAGTAAATAGTTACATAAAATTAAGAAATTACAAATTTACAAAATTATGTTCTTGTATTACATTTGCTTTGTGGACTACGCATAATTTAGGGACTGTCTGTGAACTTAAAGGTTGGATAACGCGGTGCGAATCCGCCATCTTGTAAGACTTGCGTATACTCTGAATCGTTATGATCAGTCATTGTCTGTGTACGATATTCACTTTCAACAAACTGTGGTGGTTCTATATTGTGATAGATAGCACCGCCTGCCCCATTGGCCAAATTCCAACCGACTGGATGAGGAGTACGAGAGGTGCGATGAGTTTCCCGAGCTATCGAGCTGTGGCGATCATTAGCACGTAGATTCCTCTCGTTCAATGGCGTTGTGCCCAATGTAATGGGTATGGTGCCCAAAAGTTTGAAATGAGGGCCACTAACAAGGACCTCCACTTGTAAAAAATAGTCAAGCTTAATTACTTTGCAGTTGGTTATATTTGGGGGTAGTGCAGTAGGTATTGTTATCTGCCGTTGAAATGTACGCTCCTCTCTGGCGTCAATGGGTTCAGTGAACGCCTGAGCCAATATTACATTAGAAGTGCGTTTTTGGGTGCGTGGTCTGGTCGTTTGGAAGAGGACATTTTTATGAAACTCGTATTTGACTCCGTTGAGTCTCATATTGCTTTCGTTTTCAACCTTGCAAGTTATGGGTATTGCTTGACCAGATACATAACCAGTATGAGGTAGTTTTGTTGTTACACAAATCGGCCGAGATCGACAACAGAAGCAGCAAAAGGACTTATCTAATTTAAGATTATATGGTTGTTTGAAGCGTGAATGTGCATTCAAATCGATATTTTCTAGAACTGTAAATGCCATTTTATGCTCCGGATTTTCTCGCCACGCCCTGTCCAAAGCAACTTTAATCGTATACCTTATGTAGCCGAACTCTCCTTCGAATGATGTCGGCAAGGTTGACGGAAGATCACACGAGATGGGGAACGTATAGGTACCAGGGCCAACTTCCGTCTCCCGATTCTTTTTTCCACCCATCAAGTAAAATTGTGTCTTAAAGTATTGCTCACGTCCAGTAAAATACCTGACTTCGTACGTAGTCTCCAGCTCAACTCTCTCATTGTAATGACGGTCCTCTCTCCACTCCGTGCAAGCCTCTCCTAGAAATATTGCTATGATTCCTCGAAGTGTTTTCGCCGTATCCAACTGAATTTGCACTTGACCAGTGATTGTTTGACCAGCGTAATATGTATTTGATGAATTGTCCAATTTTATTACGCACTTCTTAAGACTCATTGTTTTGCATTCGCAGGTTTCTAATTTAAATGAACGCTACAGCGGTTTGGCCAAAAATATGTATTTTTTTTTTATCGTAACATTTTGTTACTTTTGTTTCTATGTAAGGTCTGAGTTTGACAGATGTCGAAAAAAGCTATAACAATTCATGAATTTAAGAAGGTTGCGGGTGGAGCTTTACAGCGATATATTCAGATCAGCGATTGGTCGATTGGAAGAGCGATGAGTAAATTAATAGATAGTCAAACCTGTGAATTAATAAAAAGAGAGATACATTAATTGATATATAAGTTTATGCATAAGTTAATATAGAACATAAGAAAGTGATGTTTAAAGTGAAATTTGTTCGTGTAGGTCAAAAACTAAAAAAAGAAAAACAAATTTAAAGGTTGTAACATTAAAAGATTGAGAGATGGATACCTAACTTAGTTATGATAAGATGTATACATGTACATTAATATCTAGAAAGACAAAAAAGGTTATACAACGAGATCGGTAGTTATAAAGTAGATATATCAGCTCTTTATAATCTAACTGATTTATCTTTGCCATATACTACAGATACCGCTAACGAGTTTCCTATAAACAATATGTTGAAAGCACAAGGCGTAAGATGTTTGTTTTATGCATGCGAAACCAGTTTACCACTTGAAATTAATGTATTCCAAAGTTTTATATATTGTAGTTTTATTTCTTCATCCATTTCGTATTGCATAAGTCCCTCAGCCTCAGTTGGAATAAATCAAGAGAATATTCCCCTCGCTGAAATCGAAAATTGATTGCACAAAAATCATAAAACGAGTCGCTAAATAGCTCGACATGTGTCTGGAGCTAGTCTACCTGGTTGCCAGCTGGAACTATCTTGCTCCCATACCACTCCTCTCTCTCTCTCTCTCTCTCTCTCTCTCTCTCTCTATTTCTGTCTGTGCCTGCTCTCGTAACATGACTGGGGCGTTGTCTGCTTGCCATCTGGGCACATGCCATGCTTGAGTGGAGTCTGCATCCACGCCAAGTCGAAGTTGGCTTCGTTTGCAGGTGTTAAATTGGCTCGTGACAAAACGCACGGCAAACTCGGCTAACTCAACAAACATTTTGACGACCGTTGACCTAAAAACAGGCTAACAAAGCGCCTTGAGCCGAGGCGAGCAAAGACCCTAAGTTGCAGAGGAGTCTGCTCGATTCACTCTCTCCTCTTCACCCCTCACTCATCAGTCTTCTCTCTCCAATTATGTCAATTAGCGCCAGCTACGGCGTAACAACAATATGCCTTTTGTGCACAAGTTGAATGACTTCCCCAAAAAAAGATGACAACTTTAATAAACATTTTGGTCTTAATAATCTCGTAGTTATACCTTTGTCTCCCATGAACCCAACTTCCTAGCTCCTATTGACTGTTTATTATATAATTTGTTAGCATTAATTAAATGTTTGTAAGTAACAGGAATAACTATGAAAATGAAACTTTAAACGCTCAAACTTTAAGTATTTAAAATTCTCTATCAGTATTCATGATAAAAGAGCCATTTCTGTCTGTATGAACGCATCAATCTCCGTTACTGTCCCCTAAAAACCCTAAACTTTGTATGATGGGTACTGAGTATCATATGCAGATCGACTTTATATCACTTTCTTGGTATTCCAGAATAAACTTATATCTTTAGTGTACTTTTTCAACTGCTGCTAATGATTTTTAATGTAAACTGATTGGGAATTTGCATATAAATAATTTAATTACATTTAATATTTGGGGAATTCTCCAAGCTACCCCATTATACGAGCTCTGATTTTTTTTTAACATTTTAAAATTTAGCTTGGGAGGGGATGCATTTGGGTAGATTGCACCCTCCTTACTATCTGTGACATTCCAAAATCCACGAGATACGACTGGCAGAGTTGAATACATTCGTTTTGATCCCAGAAAAATGGGTATATGGCCAGTAACCTTGGCGCGAGGACCAACCAAGGAGCACTGCACTTTTAAATCGTAGCCCAGGGTTATTATCTTACAGTTGGTTATATTCGGTGGTGTCTCAGGTATCTCTAATTGCTTCTCAAATTTACCAGATGCATGAGGATCCATAGGTCCAGTTACAACCTCACCTATTTTTGTAACAGATCTACGTCTGTCCATGTGAGGGTTGTTCGTGTAGAAAGTGGCAAGTTTACGTAAAGCGTATTTGACTTCTTTGAGCTTCACATGGCTTTTGTTATCTATCTCACAAGTTATAGGTATTATTTGGCCCGGTATATAGCTGGATTGAGGCAAAATTGTGATAACCTTCAGTGGACCCGATTCACAGCGAAAGCAGAAAAATGATTTGTCCAATGTATGCTTAAGTGGTTGGGTGAGGCGTGGATTATCACTGTAATCGGTTGGCGATATAACTGTATACCTTATGCTGTTCTCCTGATTCAATCTCCATGGTCTTTCAATAATTACTTTGATTGTATACCTTATATTTCCGATTCTGCTTTCAAATGAGGATGGCAACACATCCGGAAGATCCAACGTAAATGGATACGTATGAATACCTGGGGGAAGTTCCTCTTTACTTTTTTTCCCGCCAGTCATATAGTATTGCCTCATTATGAACTGCTCATATCCTCTCATATGTCTCACACTGTGATGAGTTCTTCTATGAGCCGTGTCATGATAATAGTCCCGTCTCCATCGCGTTTTAGCTTCTCCAATGAAACGAATGATAATACCTCGTATTGTCTTGGGAGAATCAAGAGTAAGTTTAACTTGACCTCTGACTATTTGCCCTGGATAGTATATATTCGAAGGATTGGTCAATATTATTTCGCAGTCTTTTAGACCCAAAAATCCCATTGTGGTACACTAAATATAATCTCAGTTACGGCGATTTTGTATCCAAAAAAAAATGTATTATTTATAGTATCATTTTGTGAATATGTTAGTGTGACAGATAACGCTAATGTAGTGAATACATAGTGATGAAGTCTAAGTTGCGCATGTAGACCGATAGCTTAGGATTAGAAAAGAAGAATAATAATATACAGAAAAGGTGTGATGTAGTGAGTTTGGTTGCAATATCTTAGCAAATAAAAAAGATCAGCCGATAGTCTGTATAGCAGCTATACAATATATCGGTTCGATCCGACTCGTTCAAGCAAGTGTGCCAAGTTTCATTAAGATAGCTCTAAAACTGAGAGACTAATTTGCTTTGTAACAGACGGAAAAACAAATAACGGACACACAGCTGACGGACAGGGCTTTATGGATTTCACTGCTGATGCCAATAAAGAATTTATTATATATACTATATAGGTAGCTATCTCTAAAACTGAGAGACTAATTTGCGTTGTAACAAACGGACACACGGTTAAGCGGACACTCGAACAGACGGACGGGCTAAATCGAATGCTGTATCAGAACATATACATACATATACTTTATAGGATGAGAGATGTCTCCTACCCTCACAGTAATCGAAAACAGATTACTTAAACATAGATCGGCCTCTCCACCTTTTTACCAGTTTGGGCTGTGTTGACACCTTTAAGAGATATTTCAGTCTTAATAACCTTTAGCAGTTCCCTCAGTTCTCTCCCATTAACCCCCCTAAACACCCAACCTTCATTTTCGATTTGTCGTCCTGTTAGTCAGTAAAATATAAAATCAATTTTTGCCGCAACATCTTTATTCAAATTTGGCGTAAACAAACTTCGCTTTGGCTTTATTTGCATTAATTAAGCCAAATTTATAAATAATAAATTGATTGTGCATGTGTGTGTGTTAGTTAAATTACAAAGAAAACAACAAAAAAACCTGGTTAACAACAACGAAAATGCTACGCTATCTGTCGCCCGATTTAAATGAGTTTTATACCAGTTCGATAAGTTCGACTTTATTAATAATGGCGAGACAAAAACTAGATGCAGGCATGATAAGTTTATATAGACTGGGTATGTAAGGTTTGGTAGATCAGAGTGCCATGCTACTCTCTTACAAAAATGAGAAGTACTTTGAACACTTTAGGACTCCATTTCTTGCCTGAAAATGTTTTAGCTTCTCTATACTTACTGAAGTATGGTTTTTAAAACAGCTAAAACTGCTTAGTAATGTACCTACGATATCGTATATCGGAATATGAGGAACCTATCTGGGTACCTATTCCCAATTCCCTTTTTCATTTACCATAACCTATTTAAAACACATTCGATTCTTTCATTAGATAAAATTATGTTGTTTGCTAAAACTGTAGATTAATGTGGAATATCTATATAATAAATTTAAGTAAGTGCAAAATTTGTGGAATTCTACATGCTACCCCCTTACATAAGTTTTGATTTTTCTTCCACATTTTCAAATTCTGCTTGGGAGGAGGCACATTGGGATAGAATGTACTCCCTCTACTGTCTGACACACGCCAAAGTCCACGTGATCTGGCTGGAACAGTCGAATACATTCGTTTTGAGCCCACTGTAATGGGTATACTACCGCTAAGACTGATATGAAAGCCCTTGGGATCGCACGATACAACTACAGCGTAGCCAAGCTCAATTATCTTGCTGTTTTTTATACTTTGGGGTGTCTCAGGTATTTCCAATTGCTGCTCAAATGTATCAGAGGAACCAGGGTCGACGGGTCCTGTGCTGACCTCGCTTAATGTCTCATAATCTCCCGTGCTTTCACTACTAAGGTTTGTCGAGTGGTAGGTGATAATTTTGCGTAGTAACATTTTAACTGATTGGACTTTTACATGACTTGCGTTATCGACCTCACAAGTTATAGGTATGGTTTGACCCGTTGTAAAACCAGTCTGGGGTATCCTTGTTATCACAGTTAGTGGACCAGGAGAGGAGCTTGTTAAACTAAGAAATGATTTCTGTATTTTAAGATCAAATGGTTGGCTGAGGCTCGGATCATCCAAACCGATAGGTGTTTCAACAGTAAAATTAACTGCCTTCCCGTCCCTGCCAAAGAAACTTGCGTCATCCAAAGTCACCAGAACTAGATACCTTATATGACCAATATCGCCTTCAAATGAGTTGGGCAACTTTGACGGGAGATCATATGTGATTGGATAGGTATGAGTTCCAGGAGGCAATTCCGTTTGTTCGCTTTTGGGTCCGCCCATCACATATCGTTTCACCAAAAAATATCCCTCATGTCCCTTGAATTCATTTTTGTTCTGTCTCCATTCCGTATTAGCTTCTCCCATGAATTCAACGAAGATTCCTCGTAGTTTTCTTGGAGACACCAAATTTATTTTTACTTGACCATTGACTGTTTCACCAGCCATGTATGTGGATTTGTCTAATTCTACGTCAATGCTGTCGACACCCATTATTTTTTTGTATTCAGGTTTGAATTTAACTCGAAGCCGGCTCGCCCAAAAATATTTATTCTATTTTGTACATCTGTAGGATTCAAATATTAGAGAGATGACAAGAAATGCTTGTAAATAATATTGAGATATTTATCAATGACATGAAGAAGAATTGGCATAGACAAGCAGAAGAATATATAGAACAGATTTTGTGTATATATTGCAGATTTTCTTACCGCGTACAGGGTATCAAACAGTCACTAAAGATTACTTGTTGCACTAGAACTTTGGCATTATTCATAATGCATATACATATGATTATAGATATAGATATATATATATAATTGTTATGTACACATGTTATATATATCCCAACTGGGTATAACAAAAGCCTGATTTAATCGTCACATATTTTAATAAACTTTTTATATGCAATTTATCTTACAGTTGGTTATATTCGGTGGTGTCTCAGGTATCTCTAATTGCTTCTCAAATTTACCAGATGCATGAGGATCCATAGGTCCAGTTTCAACTAAGCTACATTTTTAATAGATCTTCGTCTGTCCATGCGAGGGTTGTTCATGTAGAAAGTGGCAAGTTTACGTAAAGCGTATTTGACTTCTTTGAGCTTCACATGGCTTTTGTTATCTATCTCACAAGTTATAGGTATTATTTGGCCCGGTATATAGCTGGATTGAGGCAATTGTGATAACCTTCAGTGGACCCGATTCACAGCGAAAGCAGAAAAATGATTTGTCCAATGTATGCTTAAGTGGTTGGGTGAGGCGTGGATTATCACTGTAATCGGTTGGCGATATAACTGTATACCTTATGCTGTTCTCCTGATTCAATAAATATAATCTCAGTTACGGCGATTTTGTACCCAAAAAAAGAAAAATGTATTATTTATAGTATCATTTTGTGAATGTTAGTGTGACAGATAACGCTAATGTTTAACTACTTAGTGATGAAGTTTAAGTTGCGCATGTAGACCGATAGCTTAGGATTAGAAAAGAAGAATAATAATATACAGAAAACGTGTGATGTAGTGAGTTTGTAGAGCGATAAGAAGCAAGTGTGCCAAGTTTCATTAAGATAGCTCTAAAACTGAGAGACTAATTTGCTTTGTAACAGACGGACAAACAAATAACGGACACACAGCTGACGGACAGGGCTTTATGGATTTCACTGCTGATGCCAATAAAGAATTTATTATATATACTATATAGGTTTGTAGCTATCTCTAAAACTGAGAGACTAATTTGCGTTGTAACAAACGGACACACAGGCGGACACTCGAACAGACGGACGGGCTAAATCGAATGCTGTATCAGAACATATACATACATATACTTTATAGGATGAGAGATGTCTCCTCCCCTCACAGTAATCGAAAACAGATTACTTAAAAATAGATCGGCCTCTCCGCCTTTTTACCAGTTTGGGCTGTGATGACAACTTTAAGAGATATTTTAGTCTTAATAACCTTTAGCAGTTCCCTCAGTTCCTTCCCATTAACCCCCTAAACAACCAACCTTCATTTTCGCTTTGTCGTCATTTTAGTCAGTAAAATATGAAATAAATTTTTGTGAAAAGTTTTTGCCGTAAAATTCTTATGCAAATTTGGCGTAAACAAACTTCGCTTTGCATTCATTAAGCCAAATTTATAAATAAATTGATTGTGTGTTGGTTGAATTACAAAGAAAATGAGTTTTGTACCAGTTCGATAAGTTCGACTTTATTAATAATGGCGAGATAAAAACTAGATGGGCACTTTGTATACCCTGCACGCATGATAAGTTTATATAGACTGGGTATGTAAGGTTTGGTAGATCAGAGTGCCATGCTACTCTCTTACAAAAATGAGAAGTACTTTGAACACTTTAGGACTCCATTTCTTGCCTGAAAATGTTTTAGCTTCTCTATACTTACTGAAGTATGGTTTTTAAAACAGCTAAAACTGCTTAGTAATGTACCTACGATATCGTATATCGGAATATATAAATATATATAAATTTTGTTGATTGCTAAAACTGTAGATTGATGTGTAATATCTATATAATAAATTTAAGTAAGTGCAAAATTTGTGGAATTCTACATGCTACCCCCTTACATAAGTTTTGATTTTTCTTCCACATTTTCAAACTCTGCTTGGGAGGAGGCACATTGGGATAGAATGTACTCCCTCTACTGTCTGACACACGCCAAAATCCACGTGATCTGGCTGGAACAGTCGAATACATTCGTTTTGAGCCCACTGTAATGGGTATAACACCGTTAAGACTTAAATGAGGACCCTTGACATCGCACGATACAACTACATCGTAGCCAAGCTCAATTATCTTGCTGTTTTTTATACTTTGGGGTGTCTCAGGTATTTCCAATTGCTGCTCAAATGTATCAGAGGAACCAGGCTCGACGGGTCCTGTGCTGACCTCGCTTAATGTCTTATGAGATTGGTTTTTTTCTGAACGAGGGTTGGTCGAGTGGTAGGTGATAATTTTGCGTAGTAACATTTGGACCGATTTGACTTTTACATGACTTGCGTTATCGACCTCACAAGTTAAAGGTATGGTTTGACCCGTTGTAAAACCAGTCTGGGGTATCCTTGTTATCACAGATAGTGGACCAGGAGAGGAGCTTGTTAAACTAAGAAATGATTTCTGTATTTTAAGATCAAATGGTTGGCTGAGGCTCGGATCATCCAAATCGATTGGTGTTTCAACAGTAAAATTAACTGCATTCCCGTCCCTGCCAAAGAAACTTGCGTCATCCAAAGTCACCAGAACTTGATACCTTATATGACCAATATCGCCTTCAAATGAGTTGGGCAATTTTGACGGGAGATCACATGTGATTGGATAGGTATGAGTTCCAGGAGGCAATTCCGTTTGTTCGCTTTTGGGTCCGCCCATCACATATTGTTCCACAAAAAAATATTGCTCATGTCCCTTGAAATACCTGACCTCGTATGAAGTCTTCAGATTCCTTTTCTCATTGTAATGACGATCCTCTCTCCAATCCGTTTTAGCTTCTCCCAAGAATTTAACGATGATTCCTCGTAGTTTTCTTGGAGACACCAAATTTATTTTTACTTGACCATTGACAGTTTCACCAGCCATGTATGTGGATTTGTCTAATTCTACGTCAATGTTGTCGACACCCATTATGTTTTTGTATTCAGGTTTGAATTTAACTCGAAGCCGGCTCGCCCAAAAATATTTATTCTATTTTGTACATCTGTAGGATTCAAATATTAGAGAGATGACAAGAAATGCTTGTAAATAATATAGAGATGTTTATCAATGGCATGAAAAAGAATATGAATACAGAAGAAAGTAAAATATAGAAAAGATTATGTCTATATATATTTATATTGAAGATTCCCTTACCTCACACAGGGTATCAAACCGTCACTCTTCATTACTCATTGCGCTTAAACTTTGGCATTATAAATAATGCATATGCATACATATGTTTAAACATCTATATATATATTTTAGTATTATATACACATGATATATACGAGGGTCGTTTGATAAGTCCGTGACTTTTTGAATAAAATATATTTTTTTCGTCAAAGAAGCGTTTTATTTCTCAACATAATCTCCTTTTAGCTCTATACATTTAGTCCAGCGTTTTTCCAATTTTTTTATTCCTTCCAAATAATAGGTTTTCTCAAGGCCCTCAAAATAGTCGTTTGTTTCTGTGATGACCCGAATCTCTTACCGCCGAGCCATTTCTTCATGTTTGGAAACAAAAAATAGTCACAGGGGGCTAAATCTGGAGAATATGCTGGATGGGGTAGCAGTTCGTAGCCCAATTTATGAAATTTTGCCATGCTGACACGAAATTCACTTTTTTCCATTTTCGTTAAAATTCACGAGATCGTCTGCTTTCAATGCCTATAAAACGCAAACCAAAAAACGCAGCTTTCTCAAAATTTTACAGTCAGCTGTTAATCGATAACTGCTGACAGGAGCAGTGTTGTTTTTAGAGCAGGTGCGCGGCAAATACAAAAAGTCACGGACTTATCAAACGACCCTCGTACCTATATACCGACTGGGTATAACAAAAGCCTGATTTAACCGTCACATATTTTAATCAACTTTATATACGCAATTTAGCGAGGGGAATTGCAAAGTTCTTTGCAAATTTATGCAGCATCACGTTTCACAAATTGAAAGACACACACAAGCAAACGTATATAGTATCTTTATCTCTGAGATCGACTTGCATTATAAGTGCCTGATTAGTGTCAGGCTCAGCTGCTGCTTCTGCTCTGTTCTCTGCTGTCTGCCAAATTGCCTTTGATATTCTTTTAATTATGCCACTTTTCTGGCTCTTTTCTGCTCAATTAAAGTCAGCCCGCAATTCCTGCCAGATTGCAGAGTGCTGTCTCCCTCTCTCACTCTGTCTCTGTCTTCTTATAGAGCATATGTAGATTATGCATGCAGTGCCACCTGCTCTCAACTGTAATTAACGGGCTGCGAGGTGTGGGAAATGCAACACGGCAGCAGCGGAGCCTGCTGACCCAATTACGCCTCATTACCGGGTAAATCATTTAATTGCCGTAGCGAAGGGCTTATTAGTGGGAGGCGTAGAGAGAAAGAGACAGTTGGAGAAAGGGATAAAGAGAGAGAGAGGGAAGACTTGAAGGGATTTGCCATGTCTTTCTCACGGCAACATTGACTTTTGGTTTTTACTCAGATTTTGTTATGGCCTTTTTTCCACCAGTTTCCAGTTTGGCTTTTGTGGCTTACAAAAATAGAAAGCATTGGCAATAGAAACACACACACACACACACACAGAGATACACACAAAAGCCCACAAGTTTTCTACATTCTTGGCTGCGTCTCTCTCTCTTTTCCCCCTCTCAAGAACCCAACTAAAACTCAACTGTAGTTACAAGAAATCATTTCATTTATGTCGATTGTCAGCACTCGCATAGCTTTTTTATGGCTAAACTCTGTGTGTGTCTTAGCTGGCTACCAACTTTTGGCTTTTAATTAATACAAGTTACGACTTTCTTCAGCCTAAATTGCCTGCAATCTCAACCCCAACTAAGCCAACTTCATCTCACTCAGCTTCCGAGCTCTGCGAGATCTTTCAATCTCTTTTGATCTTTTTGAATATTTCGTAAGAAATTTTAATCTTTTTCATTGTACGACAACTTTCTACGCTTTATGGCTAAATTACGAAAAAAAAGCATAAACTGAAAAAACAGATAAAGTTTGTCGATTTAATTGCGCAAATCATAAACAAATGCGCGACTGTTTGCAAATTGTTTTTTTTTTTTTTTTTTTTTTTTTTTTTGCTGTCAATTTAATTACAAATGCGCGATTTAATCGTCGTGTATATCCTGTTCCTGCACCCGATATAAGTGTGTGTATGTGTTTTTATAGTAGTATTTATATAGTAGTCGAGTCGGTGCTTTATACAGATGTTTATCGTGGGCGAACTAACGAGGCCGACAAATGCAGCACACGCGTCTCAATTAGCCAGCAAAGAGTGACATTAAAACTGTGTACAGGGAGATAAATGTAAATAGCTATGTATATAGATATATAGGTATATATATTCATGTGTAGTATGTATAAAGTATATTTATTTATGCTTTGTCAGCTGATACTTGTCTTGCTCTAAGTGCAAAAAAAGGCTTTAAATAGTGCCACTAAAACGGTGTGCAAAGGTAGAAATGTAATTGTATTTGTATGTAGATGTATAATATATATTCATGTATAGTGTGCATATATTATAGATCGCATATATAAGCATGCTTTGCCTGCTAATTCTTTATTTGTGCTGGCTGGAAAATTTAAGGCTGAAAAGAATGCCATTTAAACTTTTTGCAGGGAGATATATGTAAATATATATGTATTCATGTATAGTATATATAAAACATATACATATATGTACCATATATGCTTAGCCAGCTGATATTCGACTTGTCCTGACTGCAAAGGTAAATGCTAAAATAAGTGACATTAAAATTGAATGCACAGAGATAAATGTTAATATGTATATAGATAGATATACATATATATTCATGTATAGTACAATATATATAAAATATATATAGACAGGCTTTGCCGGTTGATATTTGTCTTGCTCTGAATGCTAAACTGAAGGCTTAAAATTGTGCAAATATTTTCAGTGCGCCACTTGAAAGTTAATTAGAAGATTTTGCCGTATGTAAATAGCTATCAACCTCCCACCCCCTCTCTACCTCTCCCTCTCTCTCTCTCCCTCTGTCCCGCTCTGCCAGTCTGTCTGTTTGCCTGGCCTAATGATAAGCTTTGCATATGGCATCTGTCAGCAGAGGCAGCCGCTTATTGAGGCGTAGTAGGCGGCCCCTTTGAGGCAGAAAATCGGGGAAGCTTAACTAAAATCTAGGGAAAACATGTTGCTGCTAATTAAAGCTCAAAAGCTGTGCGGAAATTGGAAGCGCATAAAGCTAACAATTGCTAGCTAAATTTGGCTATTTTTGGCTTTCCCTGCCAATCTACCACTCTGTCTCTCTCTGACTCTCTCCAACAATTGGCATCCTTAGCTAATGTTCTCAATGTCAGTGAGTGCCTGCCTGCCAATCAAAGCACTCATGCATTATTCATGTGCATGCACAAGATATAATATATGTATGTATGTATTCATGTAAATTGTGAATGCAAATTGTGAATTCTGCGACTGCGAATGAATGAATCGGAGACCAATTTGGATGTTCGTCGAAGGCAAAAGCAAAAGCAAAAGCTTATCAGCGTGTACAATGGGCGAAAAGTAATTAAAACTTTGTTGTTGGCGGAAAATTGCTTGAGCTTGTTTGTGTGAGTGTGTGTGTGTGTGTGTGTGGGTGTAGGCGTGGCACTTGGGCGTACATGTTATACATGTGTGCGGAGGCAGCATAAGACTTTAAGTATGAAATGCTGCACTTAACTAAGAGGGAAATGGGGGAGATAGGGAGAAGAGAGAAGGGTAGAGAGAGGGAGAGTGAGAGGGGGAAGAGAGGGAGATAGGAGGTAGAGGAGAGGGGTATTTAGGGGGCAAAGAGGGAGGAGAGAGGGAGGTAGAGAGGCAAATGGAGTGTCTGTACCTTTTTGGCAAGTATGCTTGTCATGATGAGGTATGAGCGCAATGTAGAGCAGGCAAAGCAAAGGCAGAGTAGGGCAGGGCAAGGCAAAGGAAGAGGGCAGGGAAAGGTAGAAGGGAGAGGCAGCAAGAAGAGGCAGCAGGGTGAGGCAGCTGGCGCAGGCAACAGGGGCAAAGCAGGCTTTGCTTTTAGGCAGCCAAAGTTGGCACGGAAAATGTTTGCCAGAGTCGACAGAGTTGGCAACAGCAACAAATGCAGGCAGCTAAAGAGCTGTAAAGAGAAAGGGAGAGAGGAGGAGAGGCAGGCAGAGATGGAGAGGAAGAGAGAGATGATAGAGTAGAAGAGGGAAGAGAGAGAAGACCAGCAGCACCAGCGGTAGCAGCCTCAGTGCCGCCAACTGTTCTAGTTTTTCAACATCTAGAGCTCGTGACATTGTTAGAGCAGAGTGCTGCACGTTTGTGTGTGTGTGTGTGTGTTGATATTTAACCAAACACACACACACTGGCACACACATCTGCCGACTGACTGGCACACTCACGTTTCCACTCGCACTTCATGCTGAGTGCACAAGCCCCAAAACGCAAAGCCAAAGCCAAAACAACTTGACGAATTCGAGTTACAAACGAGCCTCGCATTGAGTTGAGTTCCAGGCAAATTAACAGAAGCCTAACTGAATGTTTTATACAGCTTTTAATACCCTGCAATTTGTGGCTAATTAACGCGGCTAATTTAGACACAATTTTCTATCGAGCATAAAGTATTTTCTCTTCACTTAAAATGCAAATTACTAAATTCTCACAACGAAAAAAAAGGCATAAAGAACCTTAGGAAGAGAGGTAGTGGTGAAGTGTGATGACTAGTAGATACCCTGTACAAGAGAAAATAGTTTAATAGAGAGTTTAACTCTTTAGAGAGATGGAAAGAGAAGCTAAGGCAAAGGAGTAGAAGAATTCGTGATGACTTTTAGTTACTCTGTAAGAAGAAAAAAAAATTGTTTATAAATATCTACCTTGTAAAGGGCGTAACACTGTTGAATTCTTCTGTAAAAGCTAACTAAAATCTGCCTATTATACCCCACTGCCTCTACCCCATACAGGGTATACTTTGTTTGAACATAAGCTTAGTTGTTTGCTTCGACAAACTCTCGAAGGCGGCTGAAAAGAAAAGTTGCGCTTATGCCGAGGCGGTTACAACCGGAGAGTGAGAGAGATGCGGGGACTGAGTGAGAGGGCAATAAAACCAGAAACAGCAGTAGTAGAACCAGTACCAGAACCACAACAGAGACACACTTGTCTAGAGTTGCCGCCTAATGAGAAAGTTCATTTACATTCAGCGACTGTATCGCAGTCTAAACTGAGATTAATGAAACGATTTAATGAATGAATGAATAAAGCACTCGATGTGTTCGAGAGCAGCTTAAGAAGGCCAACTGCTTTGGAAGTTGTGCAGCTACAGTTACAGAGAAGAATTTGAAGAATTCTATGATTAGTTGTGTTCAGCGAAGTAACTTGGAGAGGGAATTGAAACTGTCAAGTAATGAAGGTTTAAGTAGTTGGAATGTATATAGATAACTCAAGTAACAACTGTCTTCTTTATTTATAGGGTGTTCTTAAGTTTACTTAAACTATATTCCTCTCGATTTGTAGTATTTGACGAATACTTAAGGGTATTTATCGGGTACTCTATTTGCAAATAAAGAAGTTAATAAAGATTTTAACAAAGGCTCTACCAAAGTTAAAGTAAGCAGTCTACTTTCTCGACTACATACTCCACTTTGGGGCATCTATAGGGTATTTATACGCTTTATATTCTAATAAAGAACTCAAATAAATTTCTAAAGTATTTCTAGGGTATTTCTAAGCCTACTCACCTATCTACCTACTCCACATTTCTCTCCACAATTCACTCACTAATTTTGTCAGCTTGCTTTACATGTTAATTTATTAGACACGGAACACGTAGCACACACAACTTACCAGTTGTAGTGCACGAGAAAGAAGAAAAAGAAGAAATGAAAACATATTTCACGCATGTGTGTGCCCCTCCCCTTCTGCTTCCCTCCAAACAAAACGTGACGACTTTCTTCTCTCTTGGAAATTAAATTAGAAATTCTTGCTTTGCCTAACTAGAATAACAATTAACAAGTTTATTTCTATCAGTGTAATTGACTTCTACTATATCTATCTCTCTCTCTCTGTTTCTCTCTCTTTCCTTGCAGTGCGAGATCCGTAAGGAGGAACAGCCTTCAAAATTTCCAAAACAACGAAAATGGTCTTCGACTGCGGTGTCTGGTGTGCAAAGTATTTGCTTTGCATACTCAACTTTATCTTTTTTGTAAGTACCCCTAACAACAACAACCCGTGAGTGGTTAATGAAATTCCAGCATTGGACAATTTCCCAGGCCAAGCTTTGTCAATTTGTTTCTGTATTTTCTAGCTTTTTTCTCGCTAAATTGCATTACAAATTGAGTAAAGCGCGTCGCGGTAGGCGCGGCAGCGTCGTCAATCAGGCGAATCTCTGCGCATGCGCAGTGCTTATGTTGCATTCCCCATTCAATGGTTCAATGACTTCACTAGTTGTTGTTGTTGTTACTGTAGTTGTTGTTGTTGCTTATCGTCATAATCAACATCAGCAGCAGCAGCGGCAGCGGTGGCAACATTGAATGCAATCAACATAAGCGCGCAACATAAACACAAAAATATGTTGGAGGGGAAACCCTCCTCCTTCTTTCTATATACCTTACTATATATACCTGAATATCTGTTGCAGGTGCTGGGCACAATTATATTCGGCGTCGGACTATGGCTGGCCGTGGACAAGCATTCGCTGATTGCTCTGCTCAAGCTGGTGGAGAGCGAGCGCATTGAGGTAAGTAGTGAAAGTAAAGAGGCTAAACACCCCTTGAAAGAATTGATATTGCAGGCACTGCAACCCTAAAAACATGATTTCTAATATACCCAATTTACACAGTATAGCATTGAGTTTAATCTACTCAAATATGCCACATCACGTGCCACATTGTGTGTCGCGTAATTGTTGACATTTCTAGCGGGAATCGGTAATTAAAGTGACGCCCCCAGAAAAGTGAACAGCACTCCCCCTATATACCATATATACTGGTGTACTATATATTATATATGCATTGTATACTGCACATATCTTTTCTATATGGAGTAGCATGTCTGACTGTGGCAAATTATTAATAATTTAATGTAGATTCACTTCCGGTCCCAAAGTATAGTTGCTCTAGTTACTCTAGTTATGCATATAGTACAGATAGATAATGATACCTTAGCAGAGGGTATATTCAATTTGGCCAGGCAGTTGCAACCACCTTAGGTGACATCTCTGACTCTTTAAGGTATATATATTATTAATAAAAATGTCCAGGAAAGTCGATTTAGAGCGTCCGCCTGGCCGAGTGTCCGCTAATGCGTGTGTCCGTCTATTAAAACTCTAACTAGTCTCTCAGTTTTAGAGATATTTTAATGAAACTTGGTATACATGCTTCTTATGGCTGCACGCTATATATAAGTCGAAACGAGCCGAGTCGCACCGATATATCGTATAGCTGCCATACAAGCTATCGGCTGATTCTTGTTATGTGTCAAATTATTGCAATCAAATTTACTACATCGAACTTTTTCTGTATATATAATATATATATTAAATTTCATTTAAATCTGATCACTATAACATATAGCTACCATAGGAACAATAGGCAGAAACGAAGGTTTTTGTATGAAGATTAGTTCTTCTTCTTTTAGAAATAACTTAACTTATCAGTGCCTATCAAAGTGAGACAAAATATTGAATGTGCACAATACTATTCAGTTCTGCAACATTATATACAACTAGTATTGGAATAATTGTGGAATAAAAGCACCTGCAAGTGTATAACACCTTCGGCATGCCAAAGGCAACCTTTTCATTCTGATTTTCTAATCTTTAGAACACAATCGAGGTCACTGAGTCATCCCTAGGCAAATCAATTGCAGATTGGGGAATATGTTCCCAACACTATATACAGTATACAGATTTATATCTCTCTCTCTCTCTTTCTATCGCCCCCTAATTATGCCTTGCATGTCTGGCTGCGATTGTGCTGAACAAATTAATACAGTGACCTGCTGCAAGTGCCTTTGGGGAGGGGGAGGAAAATTAATATGCATATATAGTGTATACGGAGCTGTAAATGTTGTGGGAGTAGCAGGATGCAGCTGGTCAATGAACCAAGCAGGAACAGAACTTCGCTGCCTTGTCTTGCTCTTACTCCTCCTCTCTCTCTCTCTCTTTCTCTCCTTCCACGCATAACTTGCCCACTTTTTGTCGCTTTTTTCAATTAAGCAAGAGACCTGCAGAGATCTTTGGCATCTCAAGATCGTCGTAAATGAATTACGTTGAGGGGAGGAGGTTCATAGGTTAATTACGCATACGCCGCGTAGACATTTCCATTTACATTCCAGCACTAACGAAGGTCTCTCTCTCTCTTTCTTTCTCTGTCTCTCTTGCAGCACTTCACACAGCCACAGGTCATTGAGCAGTTGGCCTACGCTCTGCTCGTCATCGGCGCCGTCATGTTCTTCTTGAGCCTGCTGGGCTATTTGGGCGCTATGCGTGAATCTCGCTGTCTGCTCTCCACGGTAAGTGCAAACTAAAAGATACAAATGAACACAGATACAGATACAGATACACAGATATAGTTACATCTGCAGACAACTCAATGACAATTGCGTTGCATCATCATCATCATCAGCAATTGCCAGACAGATTTCACGACTTTTCATTTGACTTTGAGCGGGAGTTGGGGGAAAAGGGGCAGGGGGGCAACAAAATTTCGAACCTCATCTTGCACTGCATTTCGCCGCATTGCATTTCGAAACCTTCGGGCCAAGTGAAAGTTGCTGCAATGCAAAGGTATGTGAGGCCTTTTTTTTCGTCGCCCCTCCCCCGCTCGGCATGAAACGTGTTTCGACACTTTGCACCCAAGCCAAGAGTATCATCATCAATGTTGTTGTTGTTGCTGTAGGTGTTGTTGTTGTTGGTGTCGTTGTCGTGAGGGCCTCTGCTGACAAGCCCTTCACTTTCCACGCGCTGTGCGCACTTGATCTTCTCTTTGGATTTATGCCTGCCTGTCTCAGTGTATGTCTGTCTGCCACTTTGTATCTTCATGTATTTTTATGTCTGTCTGCTTGGCTGTCTCTATTTGCCTGTTCGACTCTCTCTCTCTCTGTTTGTCTGTCAATGTATGTCTGTCTCTCTATTCATTTCTCTCTGTATGTCTGTCACTCTGTTTGTCTCTTTGGCTGTCTGTCTGCCTCTATGTATGGCTGTCTGTCTGTCAGTTCGATTTTCTCTCTCTCTCTTTCTCTCTGTTTGTCTGTCTGTCTGCCTGTCTCAATTTATGTCTGTCTCTCTATATATCTCTCTCTGTATGTCTGTCACTCTGTTTGTCTCTTTAACTGTCTGTCTGCCTGTCTCTCTGCATCTCTCTCTCTGTCTGGCTCTCTGTTTCTCTCTTAGTCTGTCTATCTGTCTGGCGGTCTGTTCGAATGTCTGTCCCTCTCCCTGTATGTCTGTCTGTCTGTTTGTCAGTCTGTCTCTCTCCCTGTGTTTATGTCTCGCTATCTCTTTTTCGTTTTACTCTCCGCCTGTCACTCTGTCTATGTGTCTCTCCATCTCTTTTTCTGTCTGTCTTTCTCCATGTATGTCTGTCTGTCCCTTTGCCGGCCTCTCAGTCTGTCCCTCTCTCTGTCTGTTCCTTTGTCTGTCTTTTTCGTCTGTCTCTCAGTGTATCTCTCTGTCTGTCTGTATCTTTTTCTATATGTCTGCCTCTTTAATTGTTGATGTCTTCATGTCTGTCTATCTGTCTCCCTGTCTGTCTGCCTCTCTGTCCGTCTATTTGCATGTTTGCCTCTCACTCTCCCTCTCTCTTTCTCTCCCTGTCCGTCTGTCCATGCTTGGCATAATAATTTCCCCCGTTTCAAGGGTGCAGCCCTCAAAGTGAAGAGTAATTTCTAATCGATTCATAAAGTGTTCGAACTATTTACGATTGAGGCTTGGCTTTGTTTCTAATCACAAACGCCAAACAGGTGCAACGCAGCACTAGAAGAACTAGCTGTCAGTTCGCCCACCTGTTTGTGTGTTTTTATTTCATTATCTTAATCTGTATGCAATAAGTCGAGCACAATTTGCAGTTAAATTTGCCGTGCAAGGGCAGCCCCCAAAGCAGCCCTCAAGGCCTCCCCCTTGAAGACAGAAGTTACTGCTGTTGATTATAAATACTTTCAAAATGAAAATAAAACTTAATGCGAAAATAAATGGAAAGATACAGGGGAGGGGAGGGGAGAGGGGGTAGATGAGGTAAATACTTGCACGATTTTTTTTGTGGGTGTAGAGGCAATTAATTATGTGCAAGATGAGCATGAAAACAAGACTTGCGTGTATCTGACAGATACATTAGCTGAGGCACTTACTCCCCCACCTCCCCCTACCACTGCTACTGCCTCGCTTAGTGCTGCCACGCGTAACTGAGAGCGTTAGCAACATGACGCTTTATCAGGCCAACATATCAGGGCGTAGTGGTAGGGTGGGGGCGTGGCTGTGGGCAACCACAAGAGCTTTTGTAAAACATGCATGCAGCATTTGCCAGCAGCGACCTTCAGCCTGCAGCGAACAGCATCTCTCTCGCTCCCCCTCTCTCTCTCTCCCTCTCTCTTATGCTGTCTCTTTTGCACTCTCTCTCTCTATGTGTGTTATGGCTCTAACGCATGCTGCACATTTGGCTCAGGGTCAATTGCATAGATTTTTATGTAACGCGCACGACTTGACTACGTAAAACCTCATCAAATTGGGTCACGGGGCGTATGCGCAATAAGAGAGAGAGCAACTGCCCTACTTGCTGCAGTCAAGAGACCATACTAACCCCCTCTCCTTCTCTCTCTCTCCCTGCAGTACGGCACTCTGCTGATATTGCTGCTCGTGGCTGAGATTGCGGCCGGCGGTCTGGCAGCCTTCTACAAGGATAAGGTGCGCAGCGAGAGCAAGAGATTCCTGCAGACCACCATCACCAACTATACACTGGGCGAGAACATGGACGCCTCTTCGCTGATGTGGAACCAGTTGATGGGCAACTTTGGCTGCTGTGGCATCAGCGACTATCATGATTTCGACGACTCGCCCGCGTGGAAGAACACCAAAGGCAATCGCACCATACCCGAGGCCTGCTGCATACTGAAGGATGTGGCCAAGTTGGTGCCACGCGACGAGGACTGCACCACCAATCCCAGCGAGAGCAACAGTTTCTACAAGAAGGTAAGCGGTAGATATTCATTCTATATAGTAAGCAGTAACTGATTAATCTCTCTCTCTCTCTCTTGCAGGGCTGCTATGAGGTCTTCACCGAGTGGTTGATACGGCAGCGCGAGCTCATCATTGGCGTCATTGTCGCCGGCATTGTGCACCTTGTGCTGGTCATACTCGCCTTTGCGCTGTGCAAAGCCTTTGCCAAATACGACGATATGCGTCTGTAAGGAGTATCTAGCAGCACAAGCTACCCTCTCAACAGCGAAACAGTGAAGCGAAAGTCCCAAAAAAAAGAAAGTGAAAGTGAAGAAAAGAACAGAAAACAGTAAAGAAATTTAACAAGTACCGCAAACCCTAACGAACACTGAGGAAACTTAAAGAAAATTGCATTTCCCGCACACACACAAACACACACACACAGAAGTCTATAGAACAGTTCTACGCTAATCAAGATACTATATTTAACCACAAAATGTTGCTCAAAATTGCCGAAGAATAGCGGAAAGTGCTACGCATATTTATTTGTGAAGACGATGAAGAGACAAGAAGAAAACAAAGAAAAAGACGAAGAAGTAAGAAGGAAGCAAACCTGTTTTGATAGCAGTTTTAGTTCTTAAGTAGTATTCTACTATATATATACAACGTACATACACCTTCGTGTAGTATGTTATTGATAATGATTTTTAGTCCTATTTCATTTTAAAAGAAGTGCAAGAAGAAGAAACCACTCGAAAACATCACAAAACAGAAAGAAAACAGAAGGAAACACGAAGAGGAAAACAAAAATCCATTGAAATCTATTGTGTACTATGTGTGTTCTAGTACGTAAGTCTTCTACGCGTTTAAGTTATTAACTTTAGTTGTTTTTTGCTATTGCTATATTCAAGTTTTTAACTACGTATGGAGAGTGCGATTCGATACGATACGATTCGATTCATCGATCGATCGATCGATCGCGTTAATCCTTTTTGTTAAAAGTGAATGTTGTACATTTTTGAATTCTATATGGATATTTATATATGTATGCGTATTTACATATATACATACACTATACATATACATACATATACTATACTCTACTATTAATGCATATTATTATAAACACGTACTCGTATGTCTGTAGTTTACTTAATGTACTTTCCAAGCCGAAAAAACCCGAAAAAAAACATAATTCAAAAACACTGAAATCCAAAAGAGAGAAACAGAAGAAAAAAGAACATTAAAAGGAAATCCTCAAACAAAGTAAATATGAAAACAAAATACGAATTAAAGTGTACATTTTCTGAACGTGAATGAAAAATTTCAAATAAATAAAATCGAAAAACAAAAAGAGCCATAAAGCAGTTTTGCATTGCTATTTAAATGAGAGTTATAGTCATAATATGCATATATGTTCTTGTACAGTTCAGTTAATTCATTGTTATAAGCTTTTTTTGTAGCTGTATCCATTGTAGAGAACTAAAGACATTAAGACAGAGCTAAAATCGAGAAAAAACTAGGTTCTAAAAGCATTAGAAATGATATTATTGGGCTATATGTTCTTGAACCGCATATGATATATAGTTTAAGCCTTTATTGTGAGGTAAATCCCTTGAAAAGAGCTACAAGTTGGATAGAAAGCTGCAAACCCTAATTAAATTGAGTTCTGAGGTGTTTTATATGTATTGATCGATCTAGAACATGAATATATAACAATATATACTTCCGTATACTTATTCTCTCAATATAGTATATGAATATGTATTCTAAATATGGAAGTTAACTGTATATATTGCTGTAGAGTTCTTCTCCCGTATTAAACAATCCAGAACAGGAATATATAGGCAAGATATTAATGATAAAGATATATGTTCCTTTCCTCTCAAGAAAATCAACAACTCATTACACAATAATAATCTGTTTATTTGTTCATTTATATGGAATATTGGTTACTTCGTGCAACCCTTAGCGGTTTGTTCTTTGCAGCCTTGTAAATGATATAAGAGTTTGTTACTTCTGTGAAAACTGAAGTTGTACATGGACATAATAAGTTTCCTTTTTGGCGAATGTTCAAGTTTCGTCTTAGACTATTACAGAATCATATAGTATATATTATTAGAGTATCTCATATATGTGGTATATGTTGTTTTTAAATACGCGTATTACAGTTAGAGAGAGTACAAAAATTAAAGACCATAATCGAATAAAATTTATATCTGGAATACAAATGTAGGAATATCAGAATATAAATATATATACTGTATTATATTCTGATGTTGCTGAATAACACACAATGCTAGTAGTATATTTTATATCATATATGGAGAGTACATCGCTAGATTTATAGATTATAGTTTATGTACAGTTAGAGCTAGGAGCAAAGTGCCTGCATGATGCTTTTGGAATACTATTCTTGTGTGTGGTGGGGGATTACTCGATATATATTTATATAGTATAACAGGGTTTCCGGAGAAGGGGGGAGAAGAAATAAAGCGCTTCGAGCTTGTCATTCGTGGAATTCGTAAGTACTCGGACCAGTTTGGGGACCTGTAGCGAGATCGGGGCTATGCTAAGCTATGCTTACTGTTTGAATCTCATCAGATGAAGATCCTTACAATACACAACACACACACACACATGCACAAAAAGGTGTTGTGTTAAATTCTGTTGGGAAATACTACGCTATGATTACAAATTTTGGCTCTCGCTATTCATCTGTCAATTGGATGATGGTCCCGCTGCCGGTGCTGATCCTCCTGGTGGAGCTGAACCTCCTTCGTCGTCATAGTTGGGTTTCGCTAGGAACGGTACAGTGAAGTCCACCATGTTGGGGTAGACCAGAAACTTGTTTACCGCCTCACACAATTTGCTCTCGATCACGTTGGTCACAATGGACCAATCGACGGATTTATCGCCCACCTGCGGCTTTGTAGAGATCCATAGACGCGGCGGTCCACGGAAGCAGAGCCACACTCGATCCGAGGGTGGTGGCGGTATATTCAACGTGCCACGTGCCACCATTCCCTTCAGGTCCACACGCAACGTTATGTTCGCACTCATATTCTCCATGGCACGCTGCACATAGGGTATCTCGGAGGCATATTGAAACAAGTTGGAGGTCGCGATGCGATCGACAATCTTGAATATGCGACGTGCATTGCCTGGCGAGTTCTGAAAGAATCTGCAAGACGAAGGAGCAATAAATGAGCTGGGAGTGAATAGCTTGAATCAAAATGAACTCACTCATTGGTATTCACTGGCTCAGCGGATACACCCGGGGGCGGACTCTCCTCCTCAGTGGACGAGCCACCCGAGGTCTCAGCATCGCTATCAAAGATGGCTTTATGGGGATCATCCTCCAAATCCTCTGCAACGCTACGCAAATCTGGTGTGCTTTCTCGCGCGGATGTGTCCATTGTATTCACACTTATGTTGTCCATGGGAATGGGAATGCCCATTTTGGGCTTGCTACGCACACGTAGCAGATTCAACCTGGCGGTCAACGTGATGTGGGCCAATCCTTCGTACGTGATGTCCGCATCCAACCAAGTGCCGCGCTCATCCATCATGGGCTGCGACATGCGGTGGAACAGAAGCGGCGATTTGCCCAGGTGAATGTTGGTTATCAGCACGTCTTCCATGAAGCTGGGCAGCTGAAAGAGGAGAAGGATAAAGAATTAATATGTGGTTAGGGTATAAGCCCGGTAGTGTGGGAAGGACCTAGCCCGCTTAGGACCTGCTTAGGACCTTACTAGGAACTGTGCTTAGGACCTAGCTAGGTAGCGCGCAGAGGACCAAGCTAGGTAGTGATCATAGGACCCAACTAGGCACTGTGCTTAGGACCAGCTAGGTTGGTGCTTAGGACCTAGCTGGGCACTGTGCTTAGGACCTAGCTAGGCACTGTGCTTAGGACCTCGCTAGGTAGTGTGCTTAGGAGCTAGCTAGGTAGTGCGCAGAGGACCTATCTAGGTAGTGTACTTAGAACCTAGCTAGGTAGTATACTAAGGACCTGGCTAGGCACTGTGCTTAGGACCTAACTAGATAGAGTGCTTAGGACCTAGCTAGGCAAAGTGCGTACGAGTCAGCTAGGCACTTTGCATAGGACCTAGCACAATGTTGAAATGTTTAGCTTTGGTACCATAATCTCAAACATGCTCTACACTCACCTTGACAGAGTTGAGTTTCTTTTGCAATATTTCCTGAATTCTATTGTGCAGCGTCGTATCGTGTAGCCAGCTGTAGAGGCAGCGACCCATGATGATATTGGCCCAGACCACACTGCCGGAGGGGCCTAGAAACAGCGTCTGGTCAATGCCCTTCCACAGTTCATCCTCCTGTCGCTTGGCACGACGATACTGAGAGCAGGGCAGGAAGAATAAGCAACAGTTACAATGAAAGAAAGTACATTAAAGGATAAATGATCAAAACAAACCAAGTGAAAATCATAACATACTCGCTTGCTGTGGTGGGGAGCTGAGCTTTTGGCCTCCGCTTTGCGGATGACAGGAATATTAGATTGTCTGCAAGCTTTCTAAATGGACGAAATCATAAGTGAATCAAACCAAATCAAATCAAAAGAAACTCAAGAGGGGAAGGACAAATGGGGAATGCAGATGGAGCTAGGATATGTGTGGTGCCTTCTCTACCTGATAGACTGCCATAAACTTGATATAATCGGGTGAGTTGCGAGCCACATCGGCGTTCATGATGAGCCCCTCGTAGCCGTTATCCATGACATCGGGAGTAGCCGATTGAGTACGTTCACCATCGCGTGTCTCGTCATACAACGGATCGGGTGTATTGGTATTGGGTCCCACGTCCTCAGTGGCTGCCGAGACACTTTTGTCTTCCTCCGTTTTGCTGCGGGTCTGCACACTCTGCAGAGGAACACGAAGTTAGCCAGAGATCTTGAACAGGGTAGCAATCCTTACCGCATTCTTATGTCCGCCAAGCGTCAGATTTACAGCCTGCTGTGCGGCGACAGCCTGCAGATCGGCCTCATCAACAAACCTGGCATGGGGCACCTGCAAATCCTGCTCGTGAACGTGTCCCTTGCTGGCCGCAACAAAACGACGATACCAATCCTCCTTCTCGCGATTGCAGCGGGCGAAGAGTAGCAAGCGAACCTCATCGCCACAGGGCATGCTCATCTCTTGCAGCTCGTGGTCGGGATTAGTGTTGTTGCGCAGCGACTGCAACTGAGGAAGGAACAATGAGATATAGAGAGAAAGGAAGAGAGGTAAGTCTCTTCTTTGACTTACGTCCGCCTTGAGCACCGTTGAGCTAAAGTCATTTAGCTTGTCCTTATGTTCGATGGGCGTCATTACTGGGCCCGCTGCTAAATGTATCGCCTTGGACTCCTGCGGTTGCAATTCCATTGGATCCTCACCCGTATCACGCGAAGAATAATATATATCCTTAATGATCACCTGTATGGGGTACTTGCGATGGAAGTAGCTGCGGGTAAACAGAAGGTAAAGTTAAAGTAGGCATAAATAAAGGTACTACTCCACACAGAAAATTCAGTCTTTTTCAAGATTTCAAAATACTCTTCTTTTACCCTCGGCTACTACTATTACTCTCTGCTTCTTCTAGTACCCTCTGCTTCTTTTAGTACCCTCTGCTTCTTCTAGTTCCTCTGCTACTACTACTACTCTTCTACTACTACTACCCTTCTACTACTACTACTCTACTACTACTACTCTACTAGTCCCTCTGCTACTACTACTACTCTACTACTACTACTCTACTACTACTACTCTACTAGTCCCTCTGCTACTACTACTACTCTTCTACTACTACTACTCTACTACTACTACTCTACTAGTCCCTCTGCTACTACTACTACTCTTCTACTACTACTACTCTACTACTACTACTCTACTAGTCCCTCTGCTACTACTACTACTCTACTACTACTACTCTACTAGTCCCTCTGCTACTACTACTACTCTTCTACTACTACTACTCTACTACTACTACTCTACTAGTCCCTCTGCTACTACTACTACTCTTCTACTACTAC
The DNA here is from genome assembly GCA_018903695.1 of Zaprionus gabonicus. Classification (NCBI taxonomy): domain Eukaryota; kingdom Metazoa; phylum Arthropoda; class Insecta; order Diptera; family Drosophilidae; genus Zaprionus; species Zaprionus gabonicus. The sequence goes on from JAEIFO010001557.1 coordinate 1,484,845, forward strand.
TACTCTACTACTACTACTCTACTAGTCCCTCTGCTACTACTACTACTCTTCTACTACTACTACTCTACTACTACTACTCTACTACTACTACTCTACTACTACTACTCTTCTACTACTACTCTTCTACTACTACTACCTTTCTACTACTACTACTCTACTACTACTACTCTACTACTACTACTACTACTCTACTTCTATTACTCTACTACTACTACTCTACTACTACTACTACTACTCTACTACTACTACTACACTGCTACTACTACTCTAATACTACTACTACTCTACTACTACTACTCTACTAATACTATTCTACTACTACTATTCTACTACTACTACTCTACTACTACTACTCTACTACTACTATTCTACTACTACTATTCTACTACTACTACTCTACTACTACTACTCTACTACTACTACTCTTCTACTTCTACTCTACTACTACTTCTCTACTACTACTTCTACTCTACTACTTCTACTCTACTACTACTACTCTTCTCTTCTATTACAATTTGCTCCTCTATTTCTACTACTTTCTTCTCTACTACTACCGCACCCCCTTCTAGCTACCCACCGCTTCTTGGCCAATCCCAGTGGCAGCAGCTCAATGCGTGCATCCCTCAAGTCGTACGATCGATGATCGTGGAACACAATCTTGCTGCGATCGATGGGCGGCTCGTTCCACAAACGTCGCTTGGGAATGCGTGCATTGGTGGCCGATAGCTTGAGCACACTCCCATCCAGACGCACGTACACTGCCGTGGTCAAGTTGAAGGAGAACGTGAGGGGATCATAATTGTCCATCTCGTTCATCCAACCCGCATAGGTCTTGACGGTCTTGTGCTCCTCCGCGGCAGGAATCTCACAGATGGGCATGTTCTGGTAGTTGGGTATCTGGAACTTGACGTGTTCGGGATGCGCCGTCAGCATCTTTTTCTCAATCAGCTCTCGAATGTATGAGCCCACATAGTCCAGGCAGAAGATAAAGAAAATGGTGGTCAAGACGCCGCGCAGAAAGTCCGGCATGGGCATGAAGAGAAGCAGCATCATGCTGACCATGATGAACAGGGGCTCAGTTACATATTTCGTGCCAGCCACGACACTGAGGCTGCTATAGGCGTACAGCGACAACGACGACGGCATAACCCTGGCATCCGAGTCATCGTCCGACTTCTCTTTGCTCGAGATCAACGATTTCAGTGGCAAATCCAAGGTGTCACGACTTTGCACATCATGGGTGGGGATCATATCGATGTCCTTGCTTGTATACACACGTGGTTGGTCTACGAAGTGAGTGCTCACTGACGGCATCATATCCTCGAGCATCTCCACCCCCGACTCTATTTCCACATCCTTGCGTGCCATCACAATGCCCCGCTTTGACTGCCCACTGGAGCTGGGACCCTCGGCAGATGTTCCCTGCGCCTGGGCGCCTGAAGAAGCCTCCAACTGGTCAGCGTTGTGGCGTCGGCGCAGAAAGCTGCTACGCTGCGCGGTCTGAGTGGGAACGCTGTGCACCTGCTCCTTCTTGCCCATGGTGGCCGACTGCTGTTTGGCCTTCACCTTGGACTTGATGTGTGCCAAGCCGCGACGCAGCCGCGAACGTTCAATGGTGGCGCCACCGAGACCAGCATCAACGCTACCCACACTGCCCAAACTGATGTTGTCATGCTGCAGTTGCTCCGCCTCGGCGTCCGAATCTGAGTTGTTGTTGTGCTGCTGCTGCTGCGGTTGATCCTCGCTGGTTGAGGTGTTCATGGTGATGCACTCCGTATCCGAGTCCGGCTCGTTGGTCCAACCCACAGTTATGGCCGACGGCTCGGCCACTATAATCGGGATGACCGATGTGCTGTGCGGAATGCTGTGCGAGCTGCTGCTGCTGCTGTGATGCTTCGACGACTTGATGTCCTCAATGGTCTGCGACACCTTGCCCTTGATCAGCTTCCATGTGCCTACACTGGTTGCGTTCCCTTGGTCATTCGCAGTAGCACCGGCTGCAGCAGCTATGCCACCTACAGCGGCAGCTTGCGACAAGGTGGAGAGAAGATTCGGACCGCTTAGGGTCGGCGAGACTCCTTCAATGCTGCCAGATCTGAAATTGTGGACGGAATTTGGAATAGAAATGTCAGACAGTTATCGAAATTAGATTAAGATCGCTTGCTGAGCTAAGGTGCTCGATTCATGCGCAGAAATTGCTGAAGAAGAAGGTACGAAAAAGGATCAGGAAGATATATGTATAAGAGGATGTACAAGAGAAACATATAAAGGGGATGTTTTATGTTGAAGGAACTCAACAGATATAGAAGAGGTATGAGAAAAAAAATCATATAGAAAGATATAGACTATATCATGAGGTAAATGAGGTAAATGAGATTAAAAGATATATGAGATATTGTATAAAGAAGGAACTCATCGAAAGAGAAGATGTATAAGAGGATATATAAGATATGTAAGAGAATATACGAGTTATTGTATGAAGATGGAATTATTATGAAAGATATGATATGAATAATGAGCTCCTCAGATATAGAAGAAGTATAAGAAGATATATGAGACGTATAAGAAGATATATGAGACGTATAAGAAGATATAGGAGATATTGTATGGAGAAGGAACTAATCAGATAAAGGAGATCAGTAAGAAGATATATGAAATATAAAAATATGTATGAGAGGATATAGCAGATATTGAATGAAGAAGGAAATCATCATATATAGAACATATATAAGATAATATAAGAAGTGTATAAGACGATAAAGATATTTTATAATGAAGGAACTCATAAAATATAGGATGTATATCAGAAGATGTAGCAGATATTGAATGAAGAAGGTTCGCATCAGATAAAGAAGATATTTAAGAGAATATAGGAGACACTTTCTGAAGAAGCAAGTCGAGAGACATAGGAAATATTATATATTAGAGGATATAGCACAATGGAAAAGGAACTAGAGAATAAGGAACATTAGATAAAAAATATTGAAAAAGAAGGAGCTCATCAGAGTTACCACAACTCACAGTAAAAAGAGCTAATCAAAAAGTAATCAAGAATCGGAATAAAATACCTCAAACAAAGAGTATATCTTTACCACCGATCTGAAGATATTATAGATATAACTTCCAAGCAAAAGACACCCACAGAAGCACTCACTCTATATCCCAAACTTTATACCGAGAAACCACATAGAAAAAGAGTTGCTTGAATTATTCCAGAAAAGGTATTTTTATTTATTTGAATGAAGATATATGTTTTATTTTCCATTTTTTTGTTCAATAACCTGCACCACGCGTTTTCCTCTGCCTGCCTGTCTGTGTGTGTGTCTGTCTTTGTGTTATTGTGGTGTGTGTGTTTGTGTGTTGTTGAGTTTCATAGATTTGCTCTCATATTACTTGGGCCTTAGAAAAGGTATTGGAATATATATTTGTGTATATAATCGTATATGTATATTTCATTCGTTACGGTTTTACATATTTCCATTAATTATTCAATGTTGATTTGTTTTCTCAAGTTTTGCTGATATTTTAGTTTCGATTTTCGACAATCGACTATCGATTATCGACTTGGGGAGGTTCTCGTTTTTCGATTTTGGTTTTTCTTTATATTGGGGGAACTTCTGGCATATGTGTCTAGTTAGGTTTGTATGTACTTGTTTATATGTATTTGGTTTTCATTTTGTTTTCATTTCTTTTTTGTTTTTTTGGTATTTTGTTTTCCAACTAACATGGGCTCTATTTATATATCTCCTATTTAAATACAATATATTTTGGTTTTTCTCGGTTGAACATTTAACTGTATCTGTATCTGTCGCTTTGAAGAAGATCGAAGAACGTGTCGCAACGTCTGGAGGAAAAACATGATTGGAAATTGAAAGTACAATAGTTATTGTTTTTGGTTTTCTTTTGTTTATCTTTTGGTTTTGTTTTTCATTTTTTCGGTTTCTTGTATTTAGAAAACTACAAAGATTTTTTTGTTCGTTTTTTTTTTGTGATTTTTTTCATTCCAACTTTAATTTTGTAAAAATTAAAAAATTACGTTTATTGAAAATGACTATAAAATATGGAATATTTTGCTAATTTTTTCGTACGCTTTTTATGTATATAATGCTATTTTATTTATAATGTATATATCATGTTTTATACATATAGTTTATGCCACACCCCCATGCCATAGGTTCTCTTAACTGGTTTCTTTTCGGATCTTCACTCCTTGTATAATGCTAAAAAATTATATTCTCTTGCTTTTTTATCTGAATATTTAGCTAAAAGGAATACATTAGTAAGGGCGCTCTCTGAAGGACTCAAATCAATCAAAATGGAAGAGCGTACAGGCTACGTTTTTTCTTTTTTATTTCACTTTATTCTTTCCAATTCTTCTTTCTCCGTTCCGATTTCGGGTTTGCGCATCGTAAAATTCTCGTTAATAAGTTTTAAAAGGTACCAAATGTCATCATCATATTTAACCTTGTTTCATTTTCTTTCTTTTCTTTTTTTTTCATATACTTGAAGCTTGCGTCTCCAATTAGCATAAAATTCAAAATTTAATTGGTTTCAGTTAAAAAATTCTCTATTTAAAACACTTCGCATTCGCATTTTGCAATAATATGTAGATACTTTTGTTTTGTTTTGCTTTATATTTCTCATTACTTTTTCACTAACTACAAACGAAAAGACTGTACAAAAATTGTGCTATGAAAATACTCAAAAAATACCATACCGTATATAATATTTCATTTAACAAACCGAATCAGCTAATACTTTTCATTATCATTCTCATTATTATTATGTATATATCATTATAATATTTATATTGTTATGTAGAAAAACAAAATGCGGCTCAGGAATGCAGAGTGCACTAAGCAGGATTGCAATTCGATTAGTATTTTTGTTGTTGGTATTTTTATTGAAATTTTGTTGGTATTCTATACTTGGATCTTCGATTTATTCGAAGACACATACATATACATTACGTTTCTTTAGATTTCTTCAATTGTACTACGTGTAAATTTCATATATTTCATTTTCATATTTTGTTTTCATCGCTTTTTTGTTTGGTATCAAAAACACATATTGACCAATTTGTTAGTAAACATATTAAATATTTAATAATAAGTTCGAGTTCCAATACTTTTTGCAGAGTCTTTTTCGTATCGTTTAAGTATTAAGTTATGTATTCAGTATATGTTCATATCTGTATCTGTATCTGTATATATTTACAACAGTTCTCCAAACGATAGAGAAATAGAGAGCGGGAGAGAGACAAAACAGAAGAGAGAGAAAAGTTCCTCGTATAAATTGCATATATCAAATATTATTTATTTTTTATTTAAATAGAAAAACAAGGTATAAAAGTGTGTCTGTGTGTGTGTGTGTACGTGTGTTGTCAACGCAATCGAGATTAAAGCTACAGGAGAAACTACAGACTACAAAACATATGGTATAGTATAATAAAACTATTCACTTGTAGGAATCAGGCGTACAAAATATAACAGTATAACAAATAATCTAACAAACTAAGCTGTGATACGTATGTGTCTCTGTATGCGTGTATGGGTGTATAACAGATTTCTTTTTCATATAAAACTAAAAACAATTTAGTCTCGGGGGCGTTCGCAATATTTATAATAATTAAAATGATCCTATGATAAACGCAAAATGTCTTTGACTAACTCCTCTCGGAATACTTAACAAACAATCGTAATCGGTAATCGGTAATCGTTAATCGATAATTATAAACATAAATTTGGTAATTTAATACACTTAGCACGCCACACAAGTTGATGCCAGTTGAGCGTTTAAGAGTTTTTACAACTTTTACAATATTCTCAAATATTCCGTAGGTCTTCATCGTCTTCATTTTTGTTGTTGTTGTTGTTTAACAGTAAAAGTATAAAGTATATATATATATATATAAAAGTATAAAAATCTATAAAATATTGAATTTCACTACATTTAAAAAACATCATTATCATCATCGTCATCATCATAATCAATCCTCCAATCAATCGGATGCCTCTTTAAAGACTAGCATATTACATGAACTCCTCACGTTTTAGCACAAGATTAGCCTGCAGCTCCCTAGGCTGCGTTTGCAATTACATATCATCATCTTCATGATCATCCTGATCATCATCCTCCATAAACTATTATTATTAGATTCCAGTTTAAATACAATTATAATAATTTTCGCTAACAATTTTCGAAACAAACGAACGAACGAATGAACGCATCAAGTCCTCTAATTTTTTGCTTATGCAGTTTCAAAAATATATATAATATATATATATAGTATATGTATATATAATGCATGTATTAATGTGTATATAGAATTACATATGTCGTTTCAGTTTTTCTTTCTGGTAATTATAATATAAAAATTCTAGAAAATTGCTATTAACTCCATTTGGTTTTTTTTTCGGTATTTCCATTTGCCTCATGCGAAAGTGCCACGCCCTCTTTGACCTATTTAGTTACAGAATTACAGTTCAATCCTTCTTCAATCTTTCGATATTTTCATTAGATTAGAGTTTTTTTTTCAGTTTTGTAAACAAAGCGCGAGCAAAAATTTGCTAATAGATTTGACTATCGTTTTAAATATACATTTAAAAGTCCAAAGCGACTTGTACTTAATGTTCGTGTAATCTGAATAATTTGTAGTATTTTCCGCAGTAGTATAGAAAAAATATCGTATTTTGGTATTTTTTGTATTGTTTTTCGCTTTCAAGTGCCTTTAAACATGCATTTATATGTAGCAAAATTGGTATATAAAACGGAAATGAAAATAACTAGAATTATCTCATTATCATATTTTTTTTTTGCTAAGTTCATTATAAAGTCTACAATATAAATTATTATTTTAAAATGTTTTCGCTATGTTTATCATTTGTTTTTTTGGTTTTGAGAATCAAGAATCGTCTTAGAATCGCGTGTAATATGTTGTATACTGTATATTTTCTAACTGTTCTTCGCAAAACGAAACATTCTCTGGTTATTTCCTTCTCTTTCCTCTTTACAGTTCTCTCCAGATATTTTGGGTCTTTTGTTTTTGTTTTTTGGTATTATATTTGATATTTTGTTAAGCTAACTTTTGGTTAATGCGCTTGCAATAATAATCATATATATATATATAGTATATATTGGTTTATTCAACACGTGTCTTTGTAGACTATTATCTTTATGTATTCTCAATTAGTATTGCACAAAAGTAGATTTTAGATTTCAGTTTGTTTTACGCATCGTCGATTCAGTTTTTTTGTTTTGTCTTTACCCGACTAAAAAACGGTTTATACAAAAGTAGTTCTATATAAAAAGTTTCGACTAATATAAGTATGGTAAGGTAATTATTTATAGATACATACATTGATTTATATATCGTATATATATAATATATATTTATATAAAAAAAACTATTTTTCAGATATATTATCATCCTTTGTGTTTGGTTTCACATGTTTTTGTTGTTACAACGTGCCCCACGATGTAAAAAAATAGATCTTACGAAATTAAATAAATAACAACAAAAAGAATCAATTGTATAAAATACAAAAAGGAGGATAAAAATTAATACTGAACACAAGCGACTTGTTTTTTGTTTTTTTTTTCTTGACTGTTCAAATGTTTACATATTTATATATTTTTTTATTTCTCATGAATGTCGCGTTTTGCGGCAAATGCTTGTTATTATTATTCTCAGTGTATTGAGTGTGTGTGTGTGTGTGAACTTTGATAGGCTGTGTGTGTTTGTAGATTCGATAGTTGTGGGGAATTGATAAATTATCGGCTCGACTTTGCGATTGTTGACAAGACACGAGGCATGTAAAAATCGTAGTGTAAGTTTGATTTGTTTTTTTCTGACGAGTGTGTGTGAGGTATATATTTATAAGGGGTGTTCCTCGTACGATTTTTATATGCAACGTGACGATTTTTCCTGAGCTTAAGCCGCGAAAATTACTTAATCACAAAACGGTTTTGTGGGTTTTAAACTGATTTGAAATGGCACTTTCAGTGTTTGTTATCGGTATCGGAAACTACATGTGTGTGTGTGTTGTATGTATGTGTGTGGTAAAAAACAACAAAATGCAACTTGTTCATTCTGTGTGATCTCTAATTAAAAGCAAATAAAAATCCAAGTTTGTGTACCGAGAGTTCTTGTTGTAAAATCATATCGATATCATATCGAAATCGATAATTCAAAATAGCAGCATACGTTTCGCACTTAAATTTAAATCAGAAATTAGAAATCTTTTGCTTCTATCGATATTCTTGAGGTTAGGAACTTATGGATGTGGTCTATATACACACACGTCGCGATTTAGACTAGTCGAAACAAGCTACGGCATAAGTAAGTGATATATATATCGATATATCTATCATCTCTATGTGTATTGCCTTGCGAGGATATTTGGCTCTGACTACAGGGAGGATAAATGTCCCTAATGCTTGTAGGTTGGCTCTCATTTGTGGTTTGGTGGTGTTAGTGAGATATATTTTTGTATATATATAGGCAATATGTAGATGGCAATTACACACGCACTCTTTCTATAAAAAAAAAAAAAAACTATAAAAACGTAACGTAAAAAAGATCAAAGAAAAAAAATAAAGAATACTGTGCATGCGCGCGAGTTAAAACAAACTCAGATTCCAGAAGAAAACTAAAAAGTATAACGATTAAAAATTGGGTAAATTGGGCTATAACTTACAACTAAGGACTAAGTCGGGGCTCTAGTGTGGTGTAACAACAAAACAGCGATACCGATACGGATCGGATCTCATCGCTATCGCTATCTCTGATCTCTGTCTCTCTATCTGTGTCTCTATCTAGACTCTAAAGCTGCTGCTGCTGTGGGGGGCATTCCTAACTGGACCTACCTCCTCAACCTCCACCCTGGGCAATATTGCACGTTGCCGGCCTAACTGTGTCTAGGTGTGTGTGTGTGTGTGGGAGTGTCTTTTTTAGTGTGCGTTTGTGTGTGTGTGGGTTTTGTCTAGGGGCTGGGAGTGTATCCATGCGTCTCTATGGCTTATACATTTAGTTTACAACGTGCCCCTTTTCACAGCTGCTGCTGCTGCTGCTGCTCATCCAGGAGGGGAACACCTCCTACTGCTCCCGCAAAGTCATCGTCATCGCCTGTCTGCGTCATCGTCTCTGCTGTTGTTGCTGTTGTTGTTGTGGTGATAATTCTCGGCACTGCCAGCGCTGCGTCCAACAATCTATGTCGTTGTTCCCTCTGTTGGCGTCTCTCATCATGCAGCGCGGCCTACCAGCGCCGCCGTTAACACCAGCGAAAGGGAACCGCACGCGGCCGATCGGCTCCTTCCTTGACAAGGGGCTTGTGATACTCCCGTCCGGGACGGGAATGGATCACTGCCCAACAGTGTTCGCAGTAATACTGCAGACAGGTAACATTGGCGCAAAAGAAGGGCGCAAACTTGCCCCCGCAGCGCTGTCCCTCGCACTCGTCGCACATCTGATCGTCCAGCACATATGGCTTCACCTCCACCCGCTTGTCGATATCTCCGTGCTGCAGCTGCACAAAGCGTGCCGAGATGGCGGCAATGTAGCTCTGTTGATTCGAGAAAGCCACTCGTCCAGCACCCTTGGGATACTTGAGTTCCGGGTCGGTATCGATGCCAGCATAGCAGACGCCTCCGTACAGACGATCCATGATCATGGCCAGCTCGAAGGCCTTCAGTGGACGTGGCACACCGCCCACAAAGACAGTCTTGCGCGGATCCAGCGACATGGTGGCATCCAGCACATAGTCCGCATCGGCCAAGCGCCATGGACGTATCTGCACCGCCTTGTCCTTGATCGTGGGCGAGGAGACACACAGATAGAGCTTGTCCTCGTCCGTGATGCACGAATCGATCAGTTGCTGCACACTGCTCTCGTCCTGGAACAGCAGAAACGCGTAGCCTTTGGGTGGAAAATATGACTTCGACTCGGCCTTGTGTGGCCAGTCCACCACGAGCGGACCAAAGCGACGAAACGATGTGGTGATCTCATCTTCATCGATGTCCGGAGGCAGTCCCCCAACGAATACCTTTCGCGAGAAACGCGCTGTCCCATCGCCAGCTCCTCCACCGCCGCCAACTCCGCCATTTCCTCCCTGGATGGGCGAGTGTGGCGAATGTGGAGAGAGACGCGATGGAGAGCCCAGCTTGAGAGCGTTCAAATACACCGTCGGATCATTGCTGGCGGCAATGGCCATGGCATCCGCCTCGCTCAAATGCTTCGATCCACCAGTGCCGCCTGTCAGGCTACGCATGCGTTCGTTCATCAGGTTGCCAAGATTGTCACCACCACCTCCAACGCCGCCACCACCTCCACCGCCTCCACCTCCAAGTGAAATGCCACGCATATAATCCGTCAAAGTCTTCTCAACGCCGGCATTGCCTCCGACATGCTGCTGCAGTTGCCCATTGGCAGTCATCATGTTGCCATAGTTGCTGCCCAGGTAGGGAGCATCGCCGCCGCCAGTGGCACCAGCGCTGCCCAGTCCATTGCCGCCATTGCCTATGGAAAGTGTGGGTATATTCATGTGTCCACCACCGGGTGGTCCATGGCCTCCTCCCATGCCGGTATCCATGTGACTGCCGGCGCCACAGCCATAGAGAGCCGTGGGTGAGCTACCCCCCTTGATGGGGAACGATATGCTGCGTCTGTATTTGGGTGACACACCCGGCAATGATGACAAGGGCGGTATGGGCGAGATGCCTCCGCTGCTGCAGCCTGCCTGGGAGCCATTGTAGGGCGATCCTCCTCCTCCACCGCCGCCGCCTCCAGGCGAGGAAGGACTATGCGCACCTCCAGTTTCCCGCTGCTGTTGCTGCTGCTGGTGATGATGATGCAGTGCACTCAGATTGGGCGACAGTTGCTGCTGCTGTTGCAGTTGCAGTTGCAGTTGCTGGGGCGGCAGCTTGTTCAGATTGAGATTGGGCGGCAAGCCGCTGCAGCTGCAGGGAAGGTAACGAGAGAGATGAAGAGGCTTTTACAATCGGTTCGTGTGGCATGAGAGACTTCATGCAGACTATATATATGGTAAACGATATCTTTCTATTTAAATACGATATATATTTTACTATGCAAACGATATTTTGAATTTAGTACGATTATTTACGGTATATAAACGATATTTTTCATATACGATTATTTACTGTATATAAACGATATCTTTCGACACAGATACGATTTTTATCTATATGAAACGATATATTTTTATATAGTCGATATCTCTATAATAATATTTGAAACAGATGCGATATATATCAATATAAATACGATATATTTTTATATAGTGGATATTTTTACATAAATATTTCATCTTTCTATATATAAATTATATCTTTCCGTATGAATACGATATCTGTCCATATATTCTGGATATATTTTTAATAGAGCCGATATCTATACGATATCTTTCACAATGCATCGATATATTTCTTTTAATATCAGTATCTTCATTTGTATCGATATATAGTTTGCATTAGTATCTACAAAAAGGAGCAATTTCTTCAAAGTTTTGCTTCAAATTGATCGATCGGTTGGGAAAGGTAATAGATAAACATGATTATAGAAAGATAGAGACAGAGCGAGACAGAGATAGAGATAGATACATAAAATGCAAATAGTTTTAACACTACTTCTCTGGTAAATGCCGCCCAGCGTTGGTAAACGATAAGCTTGGAAAATTATATCGGAAAAACAGATGAAAATTAGTTCAGGTATAACGAAAACGAAACGAAATAGAAAGGAAACTAATTTGATACACTGGGCGTGTGGAGGAACTATAACGAAGTTTACGGAATTGAGTTAAACTGTTTAGGGATGGGTAACGATATCGATATTATATCGAAAGGTTATTAACGTGAACAAAAGATTATTTTGGGATTTAAAAGTCAACACAAGCTTTCTTCGATGTTTAGATCATTTTTAATATGATAACTATTTGATGATAACTATTTGATGTTATCGATAAACGATATTCCTGTTTTGCCAATCTCTAGCAGAGGTTTAATGGCTCCCGATGGAACTCTATCAAAAACTTGAGGCAAATGAGAAGCATTGCTTGGAGAAGAATTGCTCCAAAATAATATTCTATTGAATATTTCTCTTTATCGATAACTATATTTTTTTTCCCATCCCTAGCAGAGGTTTAGCGAGTCCGAAACGATACCTATCGGGAAACTTGAAGCAAATATGAACAACGTGTAGAAGAATTGTTCAAAAAAGATAGTGAAGAATTGCTCCTTTCTCTATCGTATTTATTTTGTTAATGGAAATCTATTTTCAGTTTGTTGTTGTTGCCGTTGTATTTGTTGTTGTTGTTGCTGTGGTTGTTGTTGGTGGTGGTGGTTGAGGTGGTGGTGGTGGTGTAGGTTGGTTTTAAATGTTGTTGTTGTTGTTGTAGCGATGGTGGTGTGGGTGGTTTTATATATATTTTGTTGGTGGTGCTTTTTTTTGGTGGTCGCTGCAAACACAGTTAGAGATGCGCTGTGACAGCAGTTTGAGCTGCACTGGTAATGTCTGGTTAGTTTCAGATGCACTGTGCCACGATGCAGCAGAAGAGGAAATTGTTGTTGTTCTTGTTGTTTTCAGTATTTTATATTCTTTTTGGTATTTTGGTTTTTTAATAGTTTTCTTTTTAGTTTGATTTTTGTATTGATTGGTTGTTAGTTGCACTGTTGACACTGCACACTGAGATAACGATAGACGATAACGATAACGATAACAAACGAGCGAGCTCTTAACTGATAATCGTTTTCATTTCGATCGACTCGGCACGCGGCCCAGCATATAAACAATGAAAGTTTCGGCCGAAATCAAAAAGGAAAGCGAAGACAAAAAAAACACGCACAGTGGGCGGCAATGGGGGTTAAGGCATAAGTAGAGGGCGGGAAGGGGTATCTACTATATCAGTAACTAGTATTTGGTATATTATATGAATGGATAATGCGCTAAATGGGCATCGAAACTAGTTCAAATGTCTGTTTCTGTTGTTGTTGTTGTTCTTGCTGCTGCTGCTCACACGCCCGTGTTAATTGATTGCTCAGGTACACAGTGACTGTCAAACTGTAAAGCCAGCCCCATGCATGGAAAAATTTTGAATTTTAAAGCAGACCACGAAGTGGGAGGCAGGCAGGGAGAGAGAGCGAGGAAGGAAGGGGGAGTGGCTGTTTTTAATGAGCTTGCGGCTGCGGCTACGTTGATGATGATGTTGCTGCTGACGATGTTGTTGTTGCTGTTGTAGCTGTTGTTGGAGGATGCAGAGATGACGAGATGACGATGTTGTGGGGGATGAATTCATGATGAGATTATGTTGATGCAATGAATAAACATATAGAAACGTGTACAAGTGTAAATAGATAAAAAATAATAATAATAAGGGGGGATGCTTGTTACTTTTTGCTGCGATAAGGTCGCAACAGCCACGGCAGCAGTCACCCTGTCTGCCCCTCCTCCTCCTCCGCCCCCAGGTGTGACACGCGCGCAGCTTTAACAAGCCTCCCCCTTTTCATCAGCACTCTCGTTGACAGTGTTGAGAAATGCAATTAGAAAATGCAATTAGCCAAAAATAAAGATAGCTAAAAAGTTAATTGAAAAATGACAGCGGAAATGAATGACGAGAGAGAGAGTTCGAAACATCGAAAGAGACATCGATAGACAGAAGTCAGGCAAGCGGGAGTATATAGCAGAGGATATATAGTAGAGGATATATAGTAGAGGATATATAGGAGAGTATATATAGTGCTTATCGCATGTAAAGACTGTATCTAACTTAATGAGGAGAGACTTCAAACAGCAAAAGAGATTGAGGGAGAGGTTACTGAAATCAGACAGGAAGGAGGAGTATAGAGTATACGTAGGATAAATAGAAGAGTATATAGAAAGCATATAGACTGTGTAGAAGGGGCACTATAAAGTATGGTATAGGATACATAGGAAAGAGTGCATATTGCACGTATAAACTGTATCTATAGTATAGGGTATAAAGAAGGGTATGTAGAAGAGTATACAGAGTGCATAGACAGACGAAAGAGAGGCTTGATGGAGCACTATATAATAATAGTATACAATGTATAGGAGTATAATGACCTTATCTAACTGAATAACATTACAGTTCACAAAACAGACGAAAGACTCCCTCAAGGAAATATGCCGGGAGTAAGGCAATTAGAAGTATATAGAAGAAAGAAGAGTATATAGAGTTCATACAGACTGAATCAAACTGTATATTGTGCCTTCAAACTGTCTGTAGCTTGTTGGTAAATCAATAAAGCAAACGGCGCCAGAGTTTTAGAGCATTGCAGGTGAGAAGTTTAGACTTGGCAGAGTCAGAGACAGAAATGACGAGAGATTTCAATATTTTAAATGTGAAATGCCAAAGGCCTCAGTAGCGAGTCTGCGAGTGTGTGTGTGTGTGTGTGATGGTGTGCGAGTGTGTTTGCATGTGTATTTGTTGTCAGACGACGTTGCGACGATCCCAGGGAGGCCTATGCAGAGAGCACGGCCAAGAACGAAGCCGCCAGACGGGCTGAGTACTTAAGCAAGTTCTAGACAAGTCTGAATGTGTGTGCCTAAGTATTTGTGTGTGTATGTGTACCTATGTATGTGTGTGTGTGTGTGAGTATGTGTGTGTGAGTGTGTGTGTTGTCTATGGCAGAGTTGTTGTATGCAGGCGACATAAACAAAGCGCAGTGGCTGCTGTAGTGCACTTTACGGCGTCTGGCCTGAGCTGAGGCAGCGAGAAAGGGGTGAGGGGTAAGAGGGAGATAGGGGTAACAGAGGGGAGAGGGGGGTACGCTTAAAGTTTAAGGCCGACGTGCATTAAAAATGCACAAGTGTCGCCTCTGCCAGACGAGTATCAAAGTGAACTTAGGCAGATTTTTTTAGACTTTTTTTTTTGCTGACTGTTGGTCAACGAACTTGTGTGCGCGCAACAGGCAGATGACGACATTTCCCAACACTAAACACTACGTTAAGTTGGCTGCGCGAAGCGTGAAGATTAAAGAGAATTAAAAGTTATGATTGAATGAGCCTAAACTGCTTTAAATTGAGTTTAAGCATAGCTTGAACTAGCTAAAACTTGAAAATTTGATATTTGGAAAATTCATTTATAATTTTTCTGATCTTTAACTGGAAAGAAACAAGCTGAAAACCTTGAACTATTGCTTGGAATTTGAGTTGTATACTATGCATTAAATTTGTGAATTTTTTTGGGATGCTTCTTTAAATAATCTGTTTATCTTTTATAATAAAAAAAACCTTCTCTTTTCTTTCTTTTCCGCATAATAAACCTTTCCAAATGTGCCTTAAATAATTCTGAAGACTCTCTACTTAAAAATCCCAATCTTTTATGGTCTTTTTATAAACAAAATGCCATTAAAAATTTGATTTAATAATTATGACGAAATAAACCGACAAACTTTGTCAGATCTCGGCAATAATTTCAGAATTTCAATGGAAATGCCATGAAACTAGAATAGATAATGCTCAATTATAAATGAAACTGTCTAACAGAGACATAAAAGTAGCGTATGTATGTGTGTGTGTATCTGTGTGTAATCTGTGCAATTTGCCAAATAGTATGTAGAATTGCATAAATGCAAAAACAACAACAACAAGAACGACAAAAACAATATACGAACACGCGGCTCGTGTAGTAAATTTTGCCCTTCTCTATAGAGAGAGGAGTAAAAGGGGGGACGACATTGTATGATGTAGTTGATGATGTCGAGAGAGAGAACGAGTGAGAGAGAGAGACAGATTCTCACTCGGTTTTTGTTGTCAGGCGCACTCACCTCTTGCGATTGAAGAAGCCTCCTCCACCGCCGCCATTGCCGCCTCCGCCTTGTAGAAAGCTGTTGCGCAGATTTACCTCCTCGTTCTAAAGAAAGAAAGAAAGAGAGAGAGGAGAGGGGGAGAGAGAGAGAAGAGATGGTAATAACATTTTGCAACAATGAGTAATACTGCCAAGTGATTTTGCAATCAATTTGGATATATCTTCTGCTCACATCTGTCGCGCATTTTTGGCAGAGTTTCGCGTGCGCGTAAAAATAGATGCGCATCGACTACAAAGTGGAAGAATAAAGAAGGAAGGAGGAGAAGGCACACACAGAAATAAAACCAGAAACAGCTGACAATGTTTAGCAGTGAGAATACCGCTAAAAAGTGAAAACTATTGCGCAAATCTTTCCCCCCGCTAGCACGATGCTAATTGATCAAAGAGGAATCTGCATATTTATAATGTTTTATAATGTCTAATTCCACTAATTGCTATTAAGTCTAGTGCTGCTGACGAGCCCCAAATGAATCACAGAGTGTGTCCAGTTTGTTGACAAACAAAGCATTCAAGGCGGTTACGAACGATAGGGAAGGCAGTATCGAAGAATGTATATACTCGGGGGAATTCTAGGAATTCTAATCTAAGAGGTTCGCTAATCAGTTATTGCTGGCAGGGGACGCTGATAAAAGACCCAACAACAACTAATCTATATAAATTGTTTACTGCATTGAGTTATCGGACTACTAAGACTATATTTTGAATGTTTCAATTGTATCTCTGACAGGCTAATTAGGCACTTATGTTCATGTATAATCCACACTAACCTATTCCATGTGTTTTACACTTTGGATACGTTTAAAAATTATCGATAGTAGTGTCTAGCGCACTCAACTATCAAGTTGTTGCAGCAATCTACTTGTATCTCTAAATTAATCAAGAATATGTAATCAATTATTTGTTATTACTATCACTTCTACCTTTTAGGTATCGATATGCACGATATTACGCCAACAACTATCGATAGTGTGTCTAGAGCACTCAACTATCGACTATTTTCAGCGATCTACTTGTATCTCTGAATTGCTGAAAAGTATATAACCAATTATCTTTTATTACTATCACTTCTACATATAAACTATCGATAGCCACCATATTTATGCGAATCATACTCCACTATCGACTACGTGCCTACTATCAATTTTATCAAGAATGTATTATCAATTAATATAATAATAATATTATCAATGTAGTCATAAACACTGCTTCTTGTAAACTATCGATATGTATTCATATCGTCATGAACTTTTGGATTGCTACACTAGTCAACACAGATGTACAAACTAATCAAGAGTATAGTATAACTGATCAGCTTTAAGCGCGCATATACCTCAAACTTTCATATAGTGACTTCTATTACTTTACAAACTATCGATAGATACGCCTATCGCACTCCACTATCTTTTAATTAGCATTCTTTAAAGCTCTTTTTTATCAGCACCAATCTATTATTGCAATCCCGTCTACCTCACACTCATACCTTACAGTGTGCTTATAAGAACTACCTATCAACCACAACTATCGATAGTAAGGTCGCCTATCGCACACTACAATGAACTAAACTAACTACAGAATGTAATATAAGTATACACCCTTCATCGATATCCACCTCTTTCTATCGTACTTACACCAAAGAGCGACGCTGCCTGCTGCTGCTGTTGTTGCAGATGCTGTTGCTGCTGCTGCTGGAGCTGATGCTGCTGAGAGGGGCTGCTGGAGAGCGAGTGCGAGTCGCAGGCATTGACCATCATGCCCAGAGCGGCGCCCACACTGCCGTTGTTCTTGAGGCCCAGCAAGGTGGATGTGGGGGAAGCATCGCCGGCCCCAGGACTGTGGCTATGGCTGTGACTGTGCTGCTGCTGCTGCTGTTGTTGTTGCTGCTGCTGTGTGTTGTGATGGAACGATTGCAGGATATCGTCGATCGACTCCTCGTTGGCATTGAAGCGCACCGAGATGGGCGTGCTGCTGCTCAGGCCAGGCGGTGTTTTGATTGTGGTTGTGCCGGCCGACGCTGCCGCAGCTGCTGCTGCTGCTGCCACCGAGGAGGAGGATGTGGGTGACGTTGCCAGGCTGCCGACAACGGATGTTGTTGCCGAACCGGAGAGATTGCTGTTGCTGCCGCTGGCGCTGCTGTTGCCGCTGTTGCCTAAGCAAGGAGGAAGGGGGAAGAGAGAGGGAGGCGTTTCAGTTACAGTTTCCAATTCACCCGCATCTCGCATTGCCTCACACACTCTTCTACTCACCTTTGGGTAGCTTTAGCGAGTCCATGGTGCCCGCACCTTTCTCCAAAACACACCTGACTGAGAGGCTTTATACGGCTGCACTTGAGCTGCGCTGCGCTGCGCTCTGCTGACGTCGACGCTGACGCTGGCGCTGAAGTCGACGCTGTTGCCTTAGCCTACATGAAAAAGTGGGACAAAGCACAGAAATGTATCCAAAACATCAATCAGACGCGGGCACGCGGGCACGGGCACATGAAAGTAAAATGGAAAATAGATAGAAGAAAAAAAGAGAAACAGAGAGAGAGAGAGAGAGAGAGGGGGAAAGAGATAGAAGACAGTCGGTTAGTTGAGAACACGTCATGCGATTAGTTTATCATATTTCTCTTGTCAACGTTGTCGAAAGTGTTCGTCGCGCTTCTCTAATTGCGTTTAAAAATAAATAAAACAAACTGACAACAGCAACAAAGATGAAAGAATAAAGTGAGAGAGAGAGAGGGAGAGATAGAGAGATAGAGAGAGAGAGAGCACAGCAATGTCAACTATATATTGTGCATTATTTCATGTTGTTTCTGCCCCGATAAAGTTTCACAGGGATTTTCAGAATTTGCTGTTCTTTAGATAAGGTTGCACGGGAATTTCGTGAGTGTTTGCTGAGTCACCAAGCCGATAAATCGTATATATCGAAATGGGGAACCACTCTATAAGGTTTTTGCATATAAAACTCAACCGGTTTTTTACGAAATAAAAATTTGCTTTTAAGCAAATTGCGGGGATTACCCCCAAGGGAAGCTTTTGAGTAGATTGCGAGGCCTAAGCAGGCAGCTCCTCTACTTTTTACCACAGTTCGATACTTTTTAGTGCTCTCTCTCTCTTTCTCTCTGTCTGCCTCTCTCGCTAATTGCATTTGAATGTGACGGACGCGTTGCTGATTTTTATGTCCGTACAGAATTTACTATCAGTTCACGTTTTTTATCGCCGCACTGAACAAGCAAAATGGTTCGATAAATGTCTCCATTAAATGTGCCTTGCGTGTTGCTCGTTTTCAGTAAGGGAGAGAGACGGGGAGAGTGGGAGAGGGAGAGAGAAAAGACAGAGAGAGACTGGCAATGGCAACATTGGTAATCAATCTATTTTTGATAAAGATAGCAGAAACAAAGTAGCGTCGAGTATGAATAATAAAGATAAAAGCAGAAAACAGCGCAGTTATTCATGGGCCAGAGAGGGGGTGTATAGAGGATTGGGGGGTGTGCCTCTCAATGGATCGAATATGCATATGTTGTCCATTTAACATACGCTCTCTTCCAATCTACCAAAACACGCACTTCAATTCGGAACTGACGCCGGAAAGCAACCATTTTACAGAGCTTACATAGAGGGGGTTGGTACGCGGGGGAAAGGGGACGCAGATGGGGGACCTCCAGTGGGCCGTTTAATTAGTTGAACAACTACAGAGAGCAACAACAACAACAACAACAGCACGACAATGGCTACAAAATTGTTATGCCAATGGAAATGTGCGACGAGGCATGAAGAACTGACCGCAGATTCAACCAAAATTCCCATCCCCCCCCCAACCCAATCTGTCGCCGCTCTGTCCAAAATACACAATGCGGTGACTAGAAACGAGTTTAAAAAGAGGGCATGACTGACTGACAGATACCCAGCAATGTGTTGTCATTTAAAATGCAATTGGAAGTGAAACGTATGGAATTTTTGAATTCACAGTAGATCTATTAAATACTGTAGATATTGTACTTTTATAAAGAGTTGTTTCAAAAGCTGATGATGTACATACATATAGTACTAGAATTATCGGTTCACACATCAAGCTTCACTTTAGGCAGAGTTCATTCTCTATATAGAATTCAAAAGTGTGGAAGTACACTCGATGTTTTTAGCACTTCCTCTTTATTCGACACACTCAACAAGAATGCCTCTTAATGTTATTTTTACATAGGTCTAACATAAGCTTAACATAGGTTTAACAAACTTAACATAGTCATCGTGTTATATAAGTATCGATATATCAGTGTGACCCTCTACCAGCCTACTACAAAAGTTTTTTTTAATTCTACGAGGTTATATTATATCGCACTATACACATCACAAAGCTTTTTAAAAATCTCTATCATACATATATCCCAATTGATCCCTTATTAATTTTACTTTCTCATATAACAAATTAAGATTCATTATAACAAATTCTCATATAACAAATTTCAAGATTCATTATATGTAAGATAGATAGTATAGATAGTTGCTGTCCTACAGAAAATTTTATGGTTTACCCAATATATTTTCTCAGTCTTATCAGAAACCAAAGCTTTATTTTAGTCTCAGTAACCGTTTCCAATTTTTGTTACTCATATGACACATACCAAAATAAACTTTATATTTTTAGATGTGCTAGAATCTTTAATCTACAATGTCTGTTCTATATAAAACTCTATAGTCCCCTTCTTTACCCTTTTTCATTGTACTTAATCATCTCTCATATCAAGGTTCACTTTATATTAGAAGAAATTATGCTTTAGGTCTCTGCTCTATATATAACTCTTTTTTTCCTCTTCCTAACCCCTTTTAGTCAAATCAACTCCACTTCCAGCATACCCTTTAGCACACCCTCAACTGGGTAAAGGCAACATAATCAATACATAAATTTGTCCTACAAACGAAGCTAGAGAGGCGACCCCCAAAAAAAAAGTACGAGTAAAGTAACTTGAATTACAGCAACGAGGCAGGCAAACAGAAGGAGAAGTACAAGAAGAAGAAGCAGAGTAAGAAGTAATAACAATGACAGTAACGCCCCCAGCCGCAGCACGCGTACGCCCACACACACACAGCCACTGAACATACTGAGGCACTCACACACTCGAAAATAAACAAGTGTAATGTACCGCCAAAAGCATAGACAGCTTGGCTCAGGCTCAGCATCCACACGGAGAGAGAGAAAGAGAGAAGAGAGGTAAGAATGCGCGATATTTCTGGGAGAGCGCTGACAATGCACGTTTCGTTGTGTGTGTGTGTTTGTGTGTGCAAACAAATGTCGTTCTTTTTCGTTTCTCAGAAAGTACTTTGAACAAATTAAAATTTGTTTTGTTTCGAGAGAATTTTTTGTACAATCTCACGTCTGCAATTAGATTTACTAAACTGGGCCAAATATCAGCGAGAATGCCTCTCTCTCTCTTTTGTGCTCGCACGCGCTCTCTCTCTGTCTCTCTCTCGCTCTCTTGAATCTCGTATTTTACGTGGAGCTGGAGCCTGAGATTTAGGGGTTATTACGGTCTTTGCTTTGCTCAACTGTTTCGTGCCCCAATTTCAATTGGTTACGCACACACCAGCAGCAGCAGCAGCAGCAAAAAGGCAACCCTGCGTTGACGCCGACTTCGGCAGCGACGCCAACTGCGACGCTGGGGTTGCGCTGTCATCTACTCAAAATTAGGCCAAATGCTGCTGCTGCGCTGCTGCAGATAAACGAACTGACATTTTGACAGGTGCAAACGATGTGAGAGAAGAGACAAAGAGGATAAACTAAACAACAACAATTACGATGACAACAACAACAACGACACAAGTACAACAATATTGCTGCCGAATAGCGCTAATAACACTAACCTTTTGCTACTTAGAATTTAGCTCTGCCCTCGCCTGCCTGCCTTCTTGTTGTTGTTTCTGTTTCTGTTGCTGTTGTTGCTGCAACGACGCACGAGCGAGCACGAAGGCGGGACACGAGTATGCACGACGACGACGACGACACACAGAACTTTCAGGTGCAAGTTTTTCCTTTTGCTCTCCCGCTTGTGTGCGTGAGTTACATTTCCGGGGGTGCAGGTCAGCCGTCTCACTCACACACGCGATTCTGTGACGTATATTGGACCACACTCACACACACACTCTGTGTATATTTTTTGTGCAAGCACAACAACAGCAAACAAAAATTCCTTTGCTGTCGTTGCGAATTTTTCTCTTTTATCTTTTATGTAAATGACAATGCGAGAGTTCTTTCGAGTGCGCTTTGCATTTTCATCCTTATTACAAGACAATTGGAAATTAATTCTTCACACTTTTCTCCTCTCCAGCACTTTATACACACATTGCAAAATTATTAACAATACACCCGTTTCGCTCGTAATTGGTTTACAAAAAATTTAAATTACACTATAAATTTGGATTTAAAGAAAACACATAATGTTTACACTACAATTTTCAGCTTAAACTTCCAAATTGTGTTTTTTTTTCTTTTATTCTTGTTGGTTTCTCGCGATTTTCGTAGTGCCTCGTCCGCTCGCTTGCGCGACGTTTGTGAGACTGAAAACTAAAATTTTTCACTGCTCACTTTTCACGACGTCAAGCTCGACGTCGACGTCGCTTACTTTTCCGACGAACTCAAGCGCACGACGAAAAATCAATCATTTTCGGTTGTTTTGCTTTCGTACGGTGTTTCGTGCTTTGCTCTGACAGAACAAAAACAATAACGACGACGAGAGCACACGACAGCTGCTCGAAACAGCAGCAGCAGTGTTGCCAATTGGACATTACAGCGCTTTATGCCGATATATCGATATAATTACCATAATTTGCACGAGACGAGTGAAAAAGAGAATTGTAAAAAATAAAATTATTTTCGCACACACATTTACATACACACCCACACTCACATTATATGTAAATGTATTTTGCGCAATCTGGCAACATCATGGCAAAAAGAATACAAGAAAACAAACGAATTACATAAAACAGCGCTACTTACAATAACAACAACAACGTCGTTCCTTCTCCGCTTTTATATTAGCACCAACATCAGCTGCGTCGCGCGCGATTTGCAATTTGTTATGCTGCTGCTTCTTGGGGGGTTTCCTCTTTGTGTTTTCGGTTCTCGTTTTCTAACTTCTTATATATTGTATGTACATATACAAAATATAACGCGCACCCTTTTGTTTTTCACCCTAGTAGAAACGGTTGTGTAAGGTTTCGTTTATATGTTTTCTCATTCACTAAATTAGGTACATTTTTTTTTATTTTTTGTGTTAATTTTTATACAAATTCTCCTACAAATCTACGATAGCTGCTCTGATAAAAACCCGACCTGCAACTAAACATTACAGCAAGCTTTACACAGCTGATTCGTCGCCTACTTTTAGATCGACGTATGGTATTTATCGAAAAGTGGCCACACCAAATCGATAAGCCAGTGTGGCGCGTGTGCCAAATTCAAAATGTTGAATAATCAAAGTATATTAGAAGAGATGCGTAATGATTTGTATGTTTATTTTTAAGAAATAAGAAATGTCTCTCCCAAAATATACATATTCAATTTATATTGCATTCGATTGCCTTAATCCGGTTAGGGTTGTACGTAGAATATACTCACGATTCTGATTCCAAAGCTCATAAAAAAGTACACAAACAAAGAAGACCGGTTTCTTGATAAGCGAGTCTATCTCCCAAGCTTGTCAGCTTTGCTTTGTGCGCATTCAGAATTCTGAGTTCCATCAAGATGCACGGATCGCGCTCTAGTGTTTTTCTCTTGCTAGCTCTGCTACTGGGCACGGGCAGTGGCTACGAAGTGCCAAAGGCGAAAATCGAAGTGTTCTACCCTAAAGGCTTTGAGGTCTCCATACCGCATGAGGAGGGCATAACGCTGTTCGCTTTCCATGGCAAGCTCAATGAGGAAATGGAAGGCCTGGAGGCTGGCACCTGGGCACGTGACATTGTCAAGGTGAAAAACGGACGTTGGATCTTCCGGGATCGAGAGGCGACACTGAAACCCGGCGATGTGCTCTACTACTGGACCTATGTGATCTACAACGGGTTGGGTTATCGCGAGGATGACGGTGTTTATACAGTGAATGCGTACAGCGAGAACTCACAAGCAGGTGGCAGACCTGTGACTGTGCCCGTGAATAAACCAGTGACCACGCCCCGTCCCCCCGATGTGCCCGACATAGACATCCGCATTGGCTGCACGCCACCCAAGACTGTGGTCAATGGCATTCCCACTCGCTGTGCCAACCAGCTCATCTTCTCGGAGGATTTCACAGCTGGCAAACTGGACACATCCAAGTGGGTCGCGGAGCATCGCTTCTCCAGTGCACCTGACTATGAGTTCAACATCTACGTGAGTGATTCGCCCAACACACTGAGCTTTGCCAACGGACACGTCCACATTCAGCCTTTCTCGACGAAGCGTTGGTTCCGTCAGAACTTGGACTCCAAGCTGGACCTGAGCACGGAATGCACTGGGGAACGAGGAACCGAGGAGTGTGTGAGAAATGCCAGGAACAGACCAGACAAGCTGCCTCCGCTGATCTCGGCGCAGTTCTCCAGCAAGCAGAGCTTCTCCTTTAAGTATGGCAAGGTCGAGGTGCGTGCCAAGATGCCGCGTGCCAAGTATATGTTGCCCCAGCTGTGGCTGCAGCCCAAGGATCATGTCTATGGCAAGGAGGACTATCAGTCGGGACAGTTGCGCATTGCCTACACACGGAAGTCCAGTGCCGACCAGTTGGGTCTCTACTCTGGTGCCCTGCTGAACTCCAAGGAGCCACTGCGCTCGACTAAACTGTGCCATCTGGTGGGAACCAGTGACAGCAGCCAGGACTGGAGCGATAGTTTCCATAACTACACCCTGGAGTGGACACCGCGTCAGCTTCGCTGGCTGGTGGATGGTCAGGAGTTGTGCGTCAAGGGCAGTGAGTCGGGAGCGTTCAGTGAGACTAGCGTGACCAACAAACGGTTGCCCAATGCGGATGAACTGGAGAAGGGCACGGGAATTGCACCCTTTGACCAGGAGTTCTATTTGACCTTCGGCGTCAGTGTGGCCGGTTTCAATGAGTTCTTCTACGACGAGGAGAAGCCCTGGCATGAAGCTGATCCTCAGGCAATGAACAACTTCTGGAGAGTCATCAAATCTCAGCAGGATAAATGGTTCGATGAGGGGGAGCTGCAAATAGACTCTGTCAAAGTGTACTCCCTGTAGAAGACACAATAATTAAATATATCATTGCCTTGTAACGAGATTATAATATACATTTGGAATTGTTTTATCATTTTTAATTTAAAATGAAACTAGAATTACAATTTTTATTATTTTATTATTAAAATCGAAATTTAAATTCCGATATTTCCCCTTATTGTCATAGAGCAACACTGTTTCGTGCACATATCGATAGCTGTGTCACGAACAGCTGTGCGGCCGCAGTGAATTTAAGGTAAACTGCCACCACTAGTGCTCACATAACCTGCTGCGGCATTTTGCCTATAAGAGAAAAACACAAGTAAGATTATAAAACAAAACATTTTCGATATATTATAACATAAAGCACATTTTGTTTACCTAGCTGAAATCAAAATGCAAGCCACACGTATTGCACTCCGTCAATTGAGACGCCAAATCACTGTACAGCGTCAATACAGTGCCGCCGCTCCGGCCGCCGCTGCCACAGCTGAGAAACTCGTGCCACCAGTGCCCGAGGGAGTAGCGAAGCCACCAAATCCCAAACTGGACACCATTGTCAATAACATTGCCGCCCTCAACCTGCTCGAGGTGGCCGAACTGAGCACATTGCTGAAACAGAAACTGAACTTGCCCGAGACTGCGTTTGCGCCACAATTCGCTGCGGCGGGACCAGCGCGAGCAGCCGCGGCAGAAGATGAAGAGGAGGCGGCACCAAAAAAGGTACAAACATCGTTCAAAGTGAAACTGGTTAAATTCGATGAGAAGCAGAAGGTGGCGCTGATCAAGGAGGTGAAGAGTCTGCTGGAGGGCATGAACCTGGTGCAGGCGAAGAAGTTTGTGGAGAGTGCACCCACAATCGTCAAGGAGGACATACCCAAAGAGGAGGCCGAGAAGCTGAAGGAGGCGCTGGCCAAGGCGGGCGCAGTTATTGAAATTGAATAAGCAACAAATCCATTCATTTTTATAAATCACCCTTCTAGTTATTGTTGTAATAAAAACAAATACCCAATGGAAACTGAGCTCTGAGTTTGCACGTGCCATTCACAACAAACATGGTAAATAAACAGTTAGTTCTGCTGCAACTTTCTACGCTTGCGTGCCCTGGAAACAATCCGTGCTCCATTCGGGGAGCACTTTTACCTTCCTGAATGAGTTTAAGCATTAATTAGTACCGCGGCACACACACACATAACTTGCGCGCGTGTGTGTGTGAGCGTGATTAGAGAGGATACGCTAATTAAAGTCGTGCGTACCGCGATGCGATGAATGCAACTGATGACACGCACGCGCCGTGCAGCGTTGCCACTGCAATTCAATTCGGTGCGCGCCCAAATGCGCCGTTACATCACTTGAACTGAAGCCCAAAGTTGTTAAATACTATAAATAAAATCAAATTGAGCGGCAAATCGAAGGCACTTCGCATACCTTCGTATTAGCTACATAAGTGCACGATATGTACGTAAAATCTGCTATGTATTTAGCGGATTAAAGTAAACATTGCGCACTTTCTACGATCCCCGGCGTAGGAATCATGCGGCGATTAATCGCGCGTGTTCCCAAATTAAGTACGTGCGTGTACAGACATGTCTGGCGTGCAAGGAGAAGGCGCGGTGGAGAAGGAGGCGAGGCGGGCGTGATAATCCGTGTGTAACACTTTCATCTCGACAAATTTGTTTGTTGTCGTTTACGTTTAATAATAATATCGATAATGATGCCGATCATTCTTTCTTTCTTTCCAGCATAGTCTTTGATCCAACTGCGTGAATATGCTCCAAATATTTGCAGGCCCAGTCGGAAGCCGAAATAATCTCCACACGACTCGACTGCATCGGTAACGGGAGAATTGGGAGAATGGGGGCCGAGCTGCGCGTCGCTGTTGTCCAATTAGCACCTGCGTCTCACTGTGACACAGTAAGCTCCACAGCATCGACCTGCCTCAGCTCAGTCTCCATCGGAACACAGACGCGTTCACGACACACACCGGGGCAGATCGGGCTGACGGACTGAGTGACTGACTGAGAGTCATATTGGAGGCACTCTCAAGTGAAAACCGAAAGTGAATCTCACGTGAATCAGTACCTAACACAACCAACGTCAACATGTCGGAGAGCGGCGCACACTCCCAGCGCATACTGGCCATCGTGGTCATCTTCTTCAGCAGTTACATTGTGGGCATTTACAGTGCGGCACGCGCGAGTTCGCAGCTGCTCCAACTACAGCAGAGGAATCACAGCCTGCTCAATGAAACCCACTTGGATGCACTGGATGCTGAGGCCGAGGCTGGACTGGCTGTAAATGGCTCCGAGCTGGCTCTGGCACGCAATGGCACGAGAAATCCTCGCTGTAAGTATCTTCGGAATGAGCTCAAGTGCGAGCAAGTAAAAGTATCTTTAACGGCACTTCGCCGCCTTCTTCTTCAATCCGTTTGTTTTGTAGTCTTCGTCGTTGGTTTATGTATGTATGTGGGTCACACTTCAATTATCACCCAGTGCGCAGGTTCCGTGCGGGACTCTTTAGTCTTAGGCACGCTCTGGCACCGCACCAGACCATACACATACATACCTTCAATCGTCGTAGTGTAGTTTCTCCCCTCTCAGCCAGATCGCATCAGATTCGATTGGATCGAAGCGGAAGAAATCATTTCCGCTCTGACTTGCAGAATTTAGAAATCAATTAAGAGTTTCTTGTTGGCTTGGTGGAGTGTTTAGGGGTTTAGGAGGGTTCTTTGTTAAGCAAGCTGCACTGTACTTGCATTTACTTGGATTTTAATTAGATATAGTTGAGTTATTTGTTTAGGGTCTAGCCCTAACTGCATGCATATATCTTGCAGTGATTCTTATCTGTTTGCCCTTTGGTTTTCTAAGTAAACTTGTTGATGAGCTACAGGAAGGGATAAGGTCTTATCATATATCAACACCAACGATTCCTCAGAGTAGTTTACAACTTAATATAATCCCAATTGTTCTCAAGAAGGTATAAGCTAACTAGAATTGAGATGGAACATCGTCTAACCCTTTAAACCGCATTGTATCGAGTCAAACCTTTTCTACGTCATTACTATATCCTTCGCATCCCTGCCTTTTATATCTTGCAGTAGGTCTGTTTCCCTGAGTCGTTTCAACCGGAAGCGATAAGGTCTAATTACATCTTCCATCTCGTTTGATCGCTAAGAACAGCAAACAACCTAAAGGTCTTCTCGTTATCTTCAAGAAGAGCTTAGCTAAATCGATATTGAGATCAACCAACTGAGGTGCTCCGAGCGATAAGGTCTAATCACATCTCCCATTTCGTTTGATCTCTAACAACAGCAAATAACCTAAAGGTCTTTCCATAGTCTTCAGAAAGGGCTTAGCTTAACCTTTACTAAGATCAACCAACTGTTGCTTTATTAAAGGGCAATATATCACTGTAAGACCTTATCCCCAAACCTTTCATCCATCCCAGCTCCATAGCAACCTGCCCAGCTAAGGTCTTTCCCTTTTGCTTGGCTGCTAGTTTTCCCTAGATAAATAGACTGGGTTTAATTAGGGTCTTTCCTATCTATATCATATTTTAATCTGTTTTTCCTAAGGTGTTCCAACAACAAGGGATTGTCTAATCGTCTGACAACTCGAATGACGTCTAAGAAGAGCAAAGAATCTAATGTAATACTTGTAATCTTGAGAAAGGGATGAACTTAATGTCATACTCGTAATCTTGAGAAAGGGATAAGCTAAACAAATATTGAGATCTGTGAGATCATCTGTTACCCTTTTAAAGCACAATACATTAACGTATAACCTCTAGCTTGGTGTACATATTTAATCCCTAGACCCCCCTCAAAGTCAACTCCATGTAGAGCCTACTTATCTACGACCTACCTTACCCTACTACTCGGGGCGCGCTCTCTTTCGCTTTCGCTTGGGGCTAATTACTTGGATTAATTTCTTTACTTATGCTAATTAAAGAAAGTTATTTCTCGCTCGCCTTTGCAGGGTTTCCCTTCTACACCATCGGACGTTTCTCCAATGATCTTTGCCGCGGCAACAATCTGCTGATTGGCACGTGCCAGATCAATGGCGAGTGCACCGATAACAATGGCGTTGCCGCGGGCAGTTGCTCATCCATAACCAATCAGGCGGTCTGCTGCATATGTAAGTATACTTAGGGGAGAGACAAACCCCTCCAACTCGGCTTACCTAGTTCCTTCTTCCTGCTCCTTGCAGTTCAGCGCACTTGCGGCGCCAGCACGACCAGCAACAACACGTACTTCTACAACAGCAACTATCCTGCGCCCTATGCCGGCGGCGGACGCTGCTCCATAGTGGTCACACCACCAGATTCAACAATTTGCCAGATGCGCGTGGACTTCCTTGCCCTGTCGCTGGCTCCGCCCACGGGTGATGGTCTCTGCAGCACAGACGCGCTGACCATCACGGGTGGAGCCTCACAGGTGCCCACAATATGTGGCGAGAACTCGGGACAGCACATTTATGTAGACTTCAACGGGGTCAATCCCATTACCATCTCGGTGGCCACATCCTCGGGATATACATTCAATCGCCAATGGCAGTTCCAGATACGCATGATGGGCTGCACCTCGGCGACCTTAGCACCCTCGGGTTGCCTGCAGTATTACATGGAGAGCAGTGGCACCATCTCTAGCTTCAACTACGTGTCGGCTGCCTCGTCCGCACTCAACTCCATTGGTGTGCAGGGCACCAGACAGCTGGCGAGCATGCGCTATGGCATCTGCATAAGGAAAGCCACGGGCATTTGTTCCATCACCTACAGCCAGGTCAGTTCGGATGCCTATTCATTTACCATGACCAATGATGTAGGCGCTGTGGATCCCACACTGCTGGCCACATCTGCTGTGCAGAGCCAGGACTGCACCACGGACTACATTATCATTCCGGCACCCACACAAGGTGGCACCAGCATGCCCAGTGATCGTTTCTGTGGCCTCGGCCTCGTCTCGACGACAAGTGCGGCGAAGCCGTTTGTTGTCTACTCTGTGACAGATGCCAACGAGGAGATGGACATATCGAATAGAGGCTTCTATCTGTCCTATTCACAGAATGCGTGTCCAGTGCTCTAACCCTCCCCCCCCCAACTGTAATTACTAAAACTGATACTAATCCTAATAAAAGACTTAAGCTAATCGCGCTATATTAAAACATAACAATATATAGTACATAACGTAACAGAGATCGGGAGTGTCAGAGAGTGTCTAAGACAATGCAATGAGGCTCTGAATCTCCGCCTCGAGTTCCTTGATCTGCATGGAGTAAAGAAGGCATTAATGAAGGAATATCCAAAAAGGAACTCCGCTACTTACCCGATTGGTAAAGTGCAACTTGGTGTTGTTGTCCGCGAGCAGCTGGAAGGCTTCGTTGTCCACACGCAGACGATACTTTTGCAGTTCGTTCATCAGTTTCTTGAGCTTCTTCTGGTTCACCTTGAGCATCTCGGCGCGCTTCTCCTCCGGCACCTTCGCCTCGCTGCTCATGGAGATGCCAAAGGAGCAGAGTGCTCCTGCAGTTGAGAAGAAATTCAATTTCTTCGAGAACTTTGAGTCCTCATTGAGCAGCTCCAGTTCAATGTCCTGGCAGAGCGTTAGCACCATAATCTGTTCCAGATGACGCCTCAAGATCTCTTCCGCCTCGGCATTTTGGGCGAACAAACAGAGCTTGGGCTCGTGACGTTTGCTAATCTGATTGCGACTCTTCACCTGCCGCACCACAGAGCAAATGTTCACAATGTCCGCCACCTCAGCCTCCAGCTTGGCATCCTGGTACTGTGATAGCTTCAGTTCAATGTTGACGGGCACGTGCTGCAGCAGTTCCGAGGCAATGAAGGGCGTGAAGGGAGCCATGGCCTGCAGGCCCCAGCTGAGGCAGGCAGTGAGTGTGGCTACATTCACATAGGCACTGTGGCCACCCTTGCGAATGGGTGCCTTGGTGGTTTCCTAGCAGGGAAAGCAATAAGGATTAGAATTAGATAAAGTATCGCCAAGCTGTGCCTCACCAGATAGACATCACAGAGATTTTGATAGAAGAACTGCTTCAGTGCAGCGGTGGCAATGTGGAAATTGTAGCTCCTTTGGCAATCGGAGCAGCTCTGCAATGTCTCCGCCAGACGTCCGATAATCCAACGATCCCACATGCTAAGATCCACACGATCCATGGTCTCGAACTCGTGCAGACTTATGCCAAGATTCTTGGCCGATTTGAGTGTGTAGCGCATTGCCTGCCAGATCTTGTTGAAGAACAGTTTGTTGGTGTAGCAGGCGGACACATCGAAGCTGATGAAATGGTTCTTGATGTTGTGGCTGAGCAGGGTGAAGCGCAGCGCGTCTGTGCCGCACTCCTGGATGCCCTTGGGAAACATTTTGACGAGGCCACTTGTGGAGGTTCTCAGTTCGGCGGGCTTGATGATGCCTGCCTTGCAGGACTGCTGCAATCCCTGCTTGAGGCTGTCTAGGCTGGCACCCTGCACCACCTGCTGTGGCGCCACAATGTTGCCCAGACTCTTGGACATCTTGCGGCCCTGGGCATCACACACAATCCCATTGAGCAGCACACGACGGAAGGGTGCTTCGCCCGTCAGCTGCAGGCCCATCATCATCATGCGCGCCACCCAGAAGAAGAGTATATCGTGCCCGGTCTGCATTAGATCCAGTGGATACTTCTCCTTATACTTCTCATCAGGCCAGCCGGCAACGGAGAAGGGCAGCAGGGACGAGGAAAACCAAGTGTCCAGCACATCGGGATCACGCGTCAGTTGCAGTTCCTTGCTGCCCAAAATGGTGGCCGCCTTCTCGTGGGCGCTCTCCTCACTCAACGCAGCCACCCAGCAACTGTTGCCCTTGGCATCGAAGGCCTGATACGCCGGCACCTGGTGGCCCCACCACAGCTGACGTGAGATGCACCAGTCACGGGAGTCTTGCAGCCAACGCTGCCACTCCATTTCAAAGTTCTCCGGCATAATCTGCAGGCGACCGCTGTGCAGCTCCGACAGCGCCGCCTCCGCCATGGATTTTGTGTCGAGGAACCATTGGGGCTTCATCATGTACTCGATGATGTCCTTGGAACGCGAGCACACCGGCAGTTGCATGCTGTGGGAGCGCACCTCGCGCAGCAGATCAAGTTCCTCCAGGCGCTCCACAATCTGATCGCGCACATCGAAGCGACGCTTGCCTTGGAACTCGGGATAGTCGCTGATGATGTTGCCCTCTTCGTTGAAGACCTGTCGCGGCGTCAGCTTGTGTCGTGTGGCCACCACGAAGTCGAACTTGTCGTGGGCTGGAGTAATCTTCACGGCGCCTGTGCCGAACTCCCTGTCCACGGACAAGTCGAAGATCAGTGGAATTGTGCCATCGCGCAGCGGATGCTTGAGTTGCACATTATCACAGGCGCGATATTTGGTGTAGCGTGGATCACCTGGATGCACAGCCACGGCCACATCTCCCAGGATGGTCTCTGGCCTGGTGGTGGACACAACAATCTCCCCGGCCTCGGCTCCTTCTTGGTTTTCATCCACAATTTTGTAGGCAAAGTCGAAGATGCGGCCGAAGAGCACATTCTGCTCGTAGCCGGGCACAGCCATCTCTGTGGGCTCCTTAATGTCCACAGTTTCCACCTCGATGTCTGAGATGGCAGAGCGCAGGGCGCAGGACCAGTTGACCAGCGAGTTGCGGCGCTTGATGAGTCCCTGTTCGAAGAGACGTTCGAAGGCGACATTGACCGCGTGGGCCTGTTGTTTGTCCATGGTGAAGTACTCCCGCTCCCAGTTGAGGGTGCATGCCAGCTGGCGCAGATCCTCCACAATGCCTGCCCCCTTCTCTGCCTTCCATTTGAGCACCTCCTCGATGAATGCGTCGCGTCCAATCTCTTGTCGCGTTTTTCCCTTAGTTGCGGCCAAAGTGCGCTCCACCACTACCTGTGTGGCAATGCCTGCATGATCTGTGCCCGGCACCCATTCCACATCGTAGCGTAACTGCCTCTGCTGGCGTGCAATCACGTCCTGCACTGTGGCCATCAGAGCGTGGCCCAAGTGCAGATTGCCGGTTACATTGGGCGGCGGCAGCAGCATGCGAAATGTGCCGCGACTGCGACATGAGGTTTTTCCCGTCGCCTCCGTTTGCTGGGACAACTTCTCACGGGCCCAATATGCCTCCTCCACCGGCTTTGGCTGATAGCCCGGCGCAATTCCCAAATCGTTTTCTAAAACTTTTGCCGGCTTTAATTTTCCACACTTTGCTGAATGAAAATTGCATTGTACTCACCCCTGACTGTGCTGTAATTAAATGTCGATGTGACATTTCGCAACTTGAGATGGCACAGATATTTGTGTTTTATTAAATTACGGTTAACAACTTTTATAATTTGCATTCTATCGTGGAAACGGCAGCAGCAGCTGATTTTGTTATGTCAACTGGTATTGGCAGTGTGTACACAAAGTTCAAAACTCAAATAGAGAGAAATAACTCGAAACAGCTGATTGCTAAGGCTGACAGCGATAACTATCGATAGCGCAGGCAAGTATCGCGTAGATTTCAAATGTGAGCGCGTGTTGTCAACAGTGTTGCCAGTAGGTAAATGAATAAAATGGTTAAATTCGTAATTAAATGTTTAACGATATTAAAAAAAAAAAAAAAATTAAAAAATTTGCTTAATTTATATTTATTATACACATAATACATAAAAGTATTTTGCTAATTAAAAAAGGGCTACATAGTACAGCACTGACCGCCGTATTATTTCAGTTTATTGAACATACTTAACGCATTTTTCTCCTGTTGTTTTTACGGCCGATACTTTTGTGTACCTTTGCACATAAAAGCGACCGAAGAGAAAGAGAAATGATAACATATATGCCACTCCCGTGTAGCTGAGCCAAGGCTGATATTCGCACCTGTTTACAATGGCCTGAGTGCCCCAGGCCAGGCCGAATGCAAACTGCAGCAGCTGCAGCACGGTTAAATAGCGCTTCCACCACAGATACGGGTACAGGCGAGGCCCCAGAGCACTGAGTGAGTAGTATCCATACATGATTATGTGCACAAATGAATTCATCAGAGCGGGAACAAAGGCTGTGCGGAGGTTGATGGAGAGAGTAGAAGAAGGAGGAGATGGAGGAGAAGGTATCGACTTACTAGAGCCTGTGGGTATCCACTTGACGACAATCCAGCAGATGATGAACATGCTGCTGTGATGATAGACATGCAGGAAGCTCAATTGCGACCACTTCTTGCGCAGTATAAAGAAACCCGTGTCGGCGAATTCCAGAATCTTTGAGACGTAGAACCACCAGAAGGCGCTGGCAAGCTGAAAGCGGATTCTCTTTTGCTTGATTATGCACCGGGAAACGTTTACTTCGTGTGAACTTACGCGCAATTCGTTGGGGTCATAGCTCACCCGGCAAGGCTGGCACTTGGCACTGTAGTTGAGCGCACGGGCGGCCGTATAGAGCTCCAGGCAGATGTGGGCATTCAGCGTGGCCATGAGCAAATTGTAGCAGAACAATGGCAAACGCAGCTGCAGCGGCTTGCGACTGAAAGAGATGAAGGAAGAGGGGAGTAAGGAACTAACGTTTGAACAATGCTGGCAATGTGTGTGCCACACCCACCTGGCCATGCAGCGCGGGCCCCAGTGCACCAGCAGCAGGTACAAGGCCAGTATCAAGCAGGCACTCCAAGGTGATGCGACCAACGGCCAGGATTGTGTGCGCTCATCCGCCAAATCGGCGAAAGGGTAGCCCAGTCCACTAGCGTTCATTCCCAAGCTGCCATTCAACGACGACGACGACGACAACGACATGACCCGAGCCCAAGCTGCAACTGCCACGTCTGCTGGGAGCATGTCGCAGTTTTTATGCGGGCGAGGCCCAGTCATGCCTGACACAGCTGTTGACCACAGAAACATGTTGTGGAGCAAACCCTACGTTGAGTCGATTCGATTAATTACAAACCTTGACATCCAAATGGGAGCAGCGCGTGCACTTGACCCCCGCACGGACGATTCAAGCGTGAACGAGCAAAGACAACGGGTTGGGCTAGACCAGTTAAGACAGAGTCTTCATTGAATGGAGAGCTGGAGAGAATTAGTTACCGCTTGCAGTTACCGTAAATCGGGTAAGCTATATATAATACGCGTTTATGGAGGAATATTTCTTCGCGGCGTAAAACGTGAAATAGCGCAACGTGAGTGGAAAATTAAAAGCGAAGCCCAGTCAGAGCAAACATTTGTCTGGAACACACTGGGAATTGCATTGCCAAGGTGCGCTACCTTTCTGGTTTGGGCTATATCAGCTGCCATGGACAGCTTGCAATTGTCAGCATTTTCTATTTTGTTAGACTAGTCCAAGGGGAGTTATTCACTCCATAATTAATCAGTTTGTTGAGGGGTCTAAGCACTTTGGGTCTAGGCGCTTGAGCACATTGGGTTTAGGGGGTAGCGACTTCTGTGAAGCCATCGCTAGCAATCTATGCTGCCAAGTTCTAATGCCCGGCGAGCTGTCGCTCTGCCAGCTGTTGTTACCACTCGCTCTCCCTCTCTCCTCTCTTCTTCTTGCTTTTGCCTGCTCTTTGGCCTTTTCTTTGGCGCTGCTGACTTTGCTTCCATTTTCTATTATTGTTTTCTTTATTTGTATTGCTGTACGTGTCTGCACCTAAGGCACTTTGTGTTCGTACCTCCTGCACTCCTTTACTTCTCTTTGCCGCTGCACTAACTTGTCTACATTTGGCGGCCACTTGGAGCAGCTGCGTCCACAAAGAGTTAGCCAGAAGAGAGAACATGGAGTTGGTATACGACTTGATTGTTGAATATATAGCAGGGAAAGGGTTGGGTAACCTAGGTCTTCCACTTCGGGTAGGGTATGTACCTAGGTCTTTAGGGTATCTCTTCGGGTAACTCCCTTGATTATGGAAGGTAGCAAAGAAAGGGTTAGGTCACCACCGTCTAGGACTTCGGGTAGGGAATCGACCTAGGCCTTTAGAGTATCTAACTGTAGAGATACAGAAGAGAACGTAGAGTCGCTTTACCTCTTCATTGTGGAACATAGCAAAGAAAGGGTAAGGTACGGCTACGTCTGCTACTTCGGGTAGGGTATCTAACTGTCATTAGCTACATCTCTACTTACTTTTGACTTGTGCCAGAAATCCAGAGTCAATTTTCATTAAAATAACGTCACAGTCGTAGCCCCAAAATGGCATTGCCCTCATATCCATATCCATTTCTCCTAGCACCCTTCAGCCTCCTTCTCTCCTCCCTCACTTTGTCTGTCATTGTGCGGTTAACCTCGACTCGGCTTTGCTTATCAGCAGCAGCAAGCGGAAGCTGCACATATGCCTTCATGTCCTGCGGCCAAGTGTGTGTGTGTGTCTTTGCTCATGTATGCGTGTAATTAAGTTAGTGTGATTGTTATAATCAGCAGAGTCTGCCTCAGTTTGTCCTCAACATTTTCGGTTAGCACAGAGTAATAGACTGGGAGGGAGAAAGGGAGGCCAGTAGAGAGAGGAGAGTTGCTGCCCTGTCTTGGAAGCGTGTCCATTTCTGCTGCCTTGGGATTTTGAAGTGAAATGCCAACATTTTTGATAGATTTGCACGCTCCGCCCGATGATGTCATGTCAGAGTTCCCTCTCTCTGTGCATTCTCGTCAAGTTTATGCACCGAGAAGCAGCAGCAGCAGCAGCTACGTCAGCGCTGTTGTGGTTAGGTCAGGAAAGAGAGCAGAGAGAGGAGCAGGTTTCAGTTCTGCCTCAACCGTGTCCAGTTCGAGTTTATCGCGCTGACATTGTCGCTTGGTGTGTGCCGCACGTGAGTTATTAAATAGATTACAGTGCTCCTCACGGTACGGCTCTTCAGCAACCTGCCTCCCTGCACTCCCCTTTGCATATGATGCACAACGTGTCAGCGCACATGTCCTGCAGTTAGCCAAAGGATGGGAAACATTCGCACAATGCCTGGGCACATGCATGAGTGCTTCGTGAAATTGAGTTTCAGTTTTGTCCAGCGACGGGCCGCGCTCTATTGACGCTTGGCTGCAAGAGAGAAAAAACCGCTAGATATATATATAGTGTGCGCTGTTTGGCCATGAGATATAGTGCCAGCCATAAGTTCTCGCTCTACTATATATATTCTATATATTTATATAGTCAGCTCACTCTTACTCGCATTCGGTTCGTAACTGTTGCTCGCTTTGGCTTTTTCCATTTATTTTTCTCATTACGCAGCGTATCAATTTTCCGGGGCATCATAAAGCAAGTTGTCCTCTCCAGCTTGTTGTCCACTCCAGCTAGCTTTAATGGTGCTTCATCTCGTTGCTGTTGCTGTTGTTGTCGGGTTGTAGTTGTTGTGGGTCAGGTCAGTGGCTTCACTGTGGCTCGGTCATGCAGTGCACTCTGGTTGAGTTTGCAGCTTTTCCGTCTGATGTCCGGATCAAGCTCAATGGAAATGTGACAAAGTGAGGGGAGGAAGAGAAAGAGAAAGAGGAGGAGAGGGAAGAGGAGAAGAAGAAGGAGGAAGAGGGGAAGAGGGTGGAGCAGGGAGAGAAGGTGTAGAGGGAGAGTCAGGGTTCGAGCAGGAGGTAGAGCAGTAGACAGAGGAAGGTGCGGGGATCAGCCTCAATGAAATTGTGACAAAGTAAGGGGAGGAAGAGAAGGAGCAGGACTAGAAAAAGGAGGAGGCAAAGAGGAAAGAGAAGTGCGAGGAGGTGTTGAGGGTAGAGTAGGAGGTAGAGTTAGGGGATAGAGCAAGAGGTAGAGCAGGAGGTTAAGGAAGGTGCGGGGATCAGCCTCAATGAAAATGTGACAAAGTGAACGATGAGTGTGGGAGCAGAAGGGGTTGGGACAGCAACACTGGGTAAGGGGATAAGGGGAAGGTAAGGGGATAAGGGGAAGGTAAGGGGATAAGAAAACTTGCTATGGACAGGGGTTAAACGGGGGGCTGCAGCGGGACTAAGGCAGTCAGTATTAAGAAAGCATTTGGAGTACCCTCTCAAAGGATTTATTATTGCACTGCGAGCAGCATTGGTTGCCTAACGGAAGCAGGAGGGGAGGTGGGGGTCGCATAGCTCTGCTGGATGCTTTGTTGCTGTTGTTATAAATTGCATAACACGAGCTGTTTGCAGACTCCGTTGTTGTTGTTCCTGTTGTTGTTTGGCTTGGTCCAATCTACTTATTGAAGTCATTCTTGTTTTCTTATTTTCCCTTCTGTGTTTGTGTGTGTGCGAGCCCGGCAAAGTGTGCAACATATTTTTATTTGTGTTTCCGTTTGTTGACTGTCTCGCTCTCCTTCTTCCTCCTTCTCTCTCTCTCTCTCTCTTTGTCTGCCACACATGCTGCCGTTGGCGTTGTCACAACACTTTGATACGCGTTATTTACAACACATTTGTCTTGGCTTCGGTTCGGTTAGCTGCTGCAGCTGCTACTGATGCTGATGCTGATGCTGGACGTAGCCAGGTGCCAGGACTAGCAGCTGCCAGGCAACTTTATTGCATTCGCAGCAGGGGGGAGGAGTATACTCCCTCTTTGGCAGTGCCAAAGTTGCAGCTTCAAGAAAATTGACTCAAACAACAAGTTGGAGCTGAGCTTAGGGAGAGCGAGAGATTTCGACTGAGCTGGATTGGGCTTAAGCAATTGGCAATTTGTCAGTGGGTTGCCGTGCAACAAATGAAGACAAAGCTGCCCCTTGCAGGCAACAAAGGGGAGTAAGCTCTCCCTCCTTCCCCCTCTGGACAATTTATTCAACCTTAAATTTGCCTAATAAATTGAATTAGGTCTAAGAAAATGTGGCAAGCAGAAGGCACAGAAGAAGTAGAAAAGAAAACAGCAGTAGAGAAAGAAGTAGCAGGGAAAGAGGGAAGAAGAAGGAGCAGGAACAACAGGCAACATGGCTGGACACAAATATTAATTGCATTTTAATGACTTTATACGCCCTGAAAGCCATTAAACTGATTAGTTACACAGTCAGTGACACCTCCGAGTGAAGAAGGCGAAGAAAGACGAAGAAAGAGGGAAGGCAAGTAGGCAAGTGGCAACTCTCCAGCCTGTTTACATATTCGCCACGAACTGCCTTTTATATTGGCCACTTTGGCTGGCAAGGCGACGAGTCCGTTTCGAGTTCATTTCGAAATATAAATCCGACAATTGGCAGTTTGGCAAAATAAGTTTCACGTTTGCCTCCGTGCTGCCACCTCCTGCCACGTCCTGCCGACACAGCAAATAGCACAAAGTACATGCTACATATACATATATAATATATATATATATAAGTAATGCTCCCAGTTGGCAGCTGACCACGACGAGAAACCGCAAAACAAAACCGAAAACTGACCAAGCTGGCAGCAATCGGCACAAGGGAGTGGGGCAGGGGGAGAGGGAGAGAGGAGGGAGGAAACTGACCCACGATAGACCCGCTGGACAATAAAACAAATCGCATAGAACTTCATTTTCTGTGTGGCAAATACTCTCGACGTCGACATCGTCGTCGCCCGTAAAAATGTCCGTAAAATGTGAAAAGGAAAATCAGTGTTTAATTAAGTTATAAAAATGTTTGGCTCATTTCATTCGGGGATTCTTCCATGTCCTCCATTTCGCTTGACCGAGTTTTCAAGCGAAATGAAGGAGGAAGGTGGAGGAAGGAGGAGGAAGGAGGAGGAAAAGCACAAGAAAGTCTACTTTATTTTAATTGCTTGTTATATTTGGTAATAAGCGTGGCGAGAACATTAGATTGAAGGTATTTGTCAATTGTAATTAAGGAAATTGATAGAGTAGGTTAG
The DNA here is from genome assembly GCA_018903695.1 of Zaprionus gabonicus. Classification (NCBI taxonomy): domain Eukaryota; kingdom Metazoa; phylum Arthropoda; class Insecta; order Diptera; family Drosophilidae; genus Zaprionus; species Zaprionus gabonicus. The sequence continues at coordinate 1,524,627 of JAEIFO010001557.1, forward strand.
CAAATATCGATATTCATAAAGAAAAGCACATCAGAAGCATTATAACTTTATAAATATTGATTATATTGCATTGGATAATGTTGATATTGAAGGAGGAGATGCGGTGCGAGGTAATGATGTATCTGTCAATAATCTTACTGAATATTGGCATTATTGTATCGATATTATATCGATAACTCAACAACTACGCCCATTTCTTATTTTGTTCGTATAACATATCGATGTATATATATAATTATCATATCGTTTCATTGAAGTCTCGAACTCGCATATCGATATAGTATCGATTACCCAATGTAGATTCTTTTCTAGTTCAGCTCATGTTCTACAACAGCTTTACGCAGCTAAGTAAAATCGTAATCGGGCATATCACAAAGATTGAACTTAATTATCATAATAAAGTATGGATATAATATCGATAACTAAATAACGACGCATATTTTTAGTCATGTTCTACAATAGTTTTAAAATACACTTCCAATCTTTTTTAAAGAACCTCCGCAATCAGTTCTCACTCTCTCAACTTGCGATTCGTTTACCTTTGCTGCAACTCAATCGCATGATTTATGATTTTATCATCATACAATTTTAGTTTTACTCTGTTTCTAGTTTATTCTGAGTTTTCTTTCATTCTCTCTCCCTACGTTTATTTATGCGTTTTGTTTTTGTATAATTTACGAAATTCGCCTGAGCTCGCGTAACTTTTACAACTTCTTCAGCTGCCGTTGCTGCCTCTGCTGCTGCTGGTTTCCAATGCGAATGTGCATGCTTAAGCTGCTTTTGCAGCACACGCACACCCCACCCACACACACTCACACACCCTCTGCCACACACATATGTGCCTTGCACTGAGCTGAGCTTAGCTGTGGCGCATAAGTTTCAAAGTCAGCCCTGCCCCACACGACGGCGTCGTCTTGCAACTTCTGCTGCGTTGGCGGCGTCGTCTGAAATTTATCTCAGCACGTCGTCTGCGAGTGCAGCCAGGCGGCGGCGGGAGCATGCATGTGCATGTGTGTGCGTGTTGCTTTATGTCCAGTCTGTTGTTTTGTGGCCCAAAAATCCCAGTCTCGCGTGTGCATGAAAAATGCCTCACCAGGGGGTGAGGGCGGGACGGGGAGTGCGCTGCGTTTGCACTTTGCTGCAATTCTTAAATGCTTTTCTAATGCACTTCGGAGGCAGCCGTGGCAGTTGCAATGTCAGCCCATGGGGCAACTGGCTGTAAATCACTTCGTTTGTCTTATCGCAACTCACATTACGGCACAAAATTGAACATGCTTTGTGTGTGTTATCGCACGCATATCGATAACTTTCATCGCACATAAAGCAAAGCTTTAAAAAAGTACCAACAAATTTCCTTAACATGCGACCAACTTAACGCATTAATGTGCTATCGATAGCAATCATCGTACAATTTAAAAATTTCCCAAGACTCAAGTCAACCCTGCACAAATATCCCTTTAATGCATAATCACAGTTAACTTCCTTTAAATTTCACGCAATCCACAAAAAATTTAAATATCTTAATGAATTCCCAGTGGTTTTCTCTCGCGGGAACACCCTGTAACACACTCGGCGTATGCTTAACTGAAGCACTGCGTCGCCGCTTAAATTGCGTAATTTGCGTCAAGCATGTAAAGTGTTTGATTGAAGGAATTGATCGCATCGCAATGCAAATTGAATTATGCCGCTGTCCGTCGAAGATGATAATGATGCTGCTGCCGCTGCTGATGAGAATGTGTGTTTACACAATGTGTGAGCTTATGTGTGTGTGTGTGTGAGTGTGCGTTAAGGCGCTTGAAGTGAGTGCGCTGAGGTGTGTGCTGAGGGTCGCGAGGTGTGTGGCCGACTAATTGGCTTGCTCTTTGAAAATTAATTCAATGCTAATTATTGGCTAACATGCTTACACACACACACACACACACAGACAATGGAACGCAATTATAATTACACAGGCAAACAACAACAAGAACAATTGGCCGGCAACAAAGGCGGCAATTAAAGCTGCATAATACATGCGAATTTGAATTTCCCATTTCCCGAATTTCTATGCACTATTTTCTGCTTTACATTTGCCTATTTATGCCTGCACTGCGTGTTTTTTCTATAATCTCAATTAAATTAGCTGCCGAATTTCGGTTGTGCACATACTAAATTATATTAAATTCGGCAATGAGGCATTGCTGTTAATTGAGTGTGCACGGCAATTGGTTAATTTCGGGCTAATTGGTTTGCGCTTCGTTGCGGAAGAGAATCAGAGCCGATTAAACTGCAAGTTGTTTGTGGCAGGACTGCAGTTCGTAGTAATAAGCCATAAATATGTAGCCAACAGAAATTGCAATTGTTAAGCAGCTTAGCCACAATACAAGTTGACTGGAGCGAACAAAGGATGCGGCACAAAAGAAGCCAACCAATCTTTCACTTGCAACTGCAAACGAAATGTAACTGCGTAAACAATGTAATGCTCTGCGATCTGGCAGCGCAGCCTTTGTTATCGACCCACCGCCACAGGAGACTGCAGGACGATAACGATCTTGCTCCATCTCTCTCTTGCTCTCACTGTCCACTGCATAAACAATGTAATCTGGCAGCGCTGTTGTTGTTATCGACCCCCCGCCACAGTTGACTGCAGTACGATAACGATCCTTCTCTCTCTTTCAGCTGCAATCGACGCCATTTTTTTGGCATTTGCAATGCAGAAAGCGAAATCGCATAATAAAGTTAGATACTTATTTGATTTCTTTCATTCTACTTTTTGGTGGCTTTTCTGTCTCGCACTTATCAAATTACATTGCGCGGCGTTTTCTCTTGTTGTTGTTCTATTTTGCATTTGGTGACTGCGTCGCGCACAGCGGGAGCGCTGCCAAAGTTTTCTTACCTTTAGCGAGCGTCAACAACAGCACAATAAAAAGCAACAACTTATTACCATTGCTTTTAGTAGTTTTTATAACTTTTACGACTTTTTAATAAAGTTGCAATGCATTTGCTTGTTGCTGATGGCGCTGTCGGTTGCGTTGGTTGCTGCCTCCTTCACCTTGTCTTCCTCCTGCCTGCCTCCCCCTTTACAGTTTGAACTCAAGACAAAGTTTCAAAACTTTCAAAGGCTGCCTGAGGTTGGCAGTGAGTGCTGCTCAACTTGGCCTCGCCTGTAATTTAAGCGTCACACAATCGCATGCACACACTCACACACACACACACACATGAGCAGCAGCACAAAGTGAGTTATGCTGTGTCACACACACACACACATGCACATGCTCAGGCTGCATCAAAGGCTTAAGAGCACTCGCTGACGTTCTAAGCTAGGCAACAACAAAGACAAACAGAGCTCACTAAGCACAAAGAGAGGGGAATCAGAGAGAGAGAGAGAGAGAGAGAGAGAGAGAGAGAGTGCAAAGAACATTCAGCGTTGCCACCACAAGCCAATGAAATGCTAATTTGCCAGACACAAACACAGAGAGCGAAAGAGAAAGCGAGAGAGAGAGTGGGCAGCAGTTGCTTCTGATTATCGAATGAAATAACTCAAAGTTTGTTGTGGGTTACGCAACAACAACAACCAAGATGCGAGTGCAAACTTCGTTTGCCAAATGCAGTTCCCAGTAAATTCTCCCTCTCTCTCTCCCCCTCTCTCCTCCTCTTCCAATTTGGTTGTCGTAACTTTTGGCCACTTTGCCACATATTAAAATCTAGCCACAGAATGTCAAACCGAAACCAAAAGTTATGTGTAAATTATATGCGTAGCTTTTGTCTGCATGTGCGTGCACGTGAGTGTGTATGTGTGTGAGAGAGAGAGAGCGCGTGTCAAATGCATGTGACAGCTTTAAGCCAAGCGGTAAAACGCATAAACTTTGATTTTTTACTGCAATGAATTCTACTCATGGCGCTTTGCGTGCATACGAAGGGAGATCCGAACAATGGCAGTAGTTTTTGACATGTTTTATGGGTAGTTATACAAATAGGAAACTGTAAACTTTTATATTGCAAATAAGGCATAGAAATTTCGTACCAATATTGCATGAAATTTCTTGTTGCCTACCTTTTCGCGCTCTCTCTCTCTCTCGATTGCAGCTGCAGGTGCAGAGAGATCGGTTTCGTGCTGTGCGGTGGCGGCCTGTCGATAACACAACAGTGTTACCACACGTTACGTGCTCCTTTTTGAGTACACTTTATCAAAGGACTGCAGATCGTTATCGTGCTGTGGTGTGGCGGCGTGTCGATAACAGTGTTGTCACACCAATTTCAATTGCTTATGCAGTTTAATTGTTTTCTTGCCTTACTTGAATATTTTTAACAGTTAGAAAGTGTAACTATAATTACGCACTTGTGTCTCGATTAATGTTTTTAAGTTTTACCCAAGTTCGTAGCGCACTTAAGCGATAATAACGCGAATGCACACACACATTGCAGGATATGTATCATATTCCTACACACACACACTAACATTTGGCTATCCACATATATGCCATATGCCACCTTGATGGGGCACTTCACACCGCTTGCAACACGATTGGCAGCGTGCAGCAGCAGCAGTTGCCGCTTAAGGCGTAAGGCGTGACGCGGCAAGCCGCAGCAACCGCAGCAGGAGGAGGAGGAGGATTGGCAGCCTTAACTGCAGCAGCTGTAATAAGACAGCTCGTTTGCGTGCCCTCCTCCTTCCTCCCCCTCGGCTACCTTGAGCTGTCTGTGCCTCAGTCTCTCTCTGTCTACGCTTGTCCTTTGCCGCCTGTTAACTTTTGCTCATTTGTGCAATGCGCCCTAAAATGCAGAGCAGCTAAGCGGCATAGTGCGGAGGGGGAGAGGGAGAAGGGGAAGATAGATGAGAGGGCGGTGCTGCCTCAGCTTTGCAGGTGCAAGCGAAGTTTCAACACAGCCATAAGTCAACTTGACAACGCGTCTCTCGCTTGCAACCAACAAGTAGAGAAAGGAAATGAAGAAGAAGGGGGGGGAAGGAGTGATAGAAGGAGTGAGGAGGTGGCGCCACTTCAGCATTAGTTTGGGGGCGTGTAGCTGCCACCGCTTTGCAATTGAACAACAAATTGCAGCAAGTATAAAGTAATATGAAGTAAATATTTAATTTGCAGCTGCAGCAGACGGAGAAGAACTTTGGTAATTAAAAAACTTTGCCACGGACAAGTCGCTGAATCGTACCTCCTCCCCTCCCTCCCCCTCACGATGTGGCAGCGCTTTAATGAGCATTAAAATAAAGTCGCCGATAAGAATCAGTGCAAGCTTATACAGTGTACAGTTTATATACCGCTATATAGACAGCGAGTCTCTCTTTTAATACGCTTAACTTGTTAACTGTCAACGATTATCGCGATGCTGCACGAGGCAGACGAGGCAGATGAGGCAGACGCGTATCGCTTTACCCGCACGTATCGCATACATGGTGTATATATCGTATATATAGCGTGTGTATTGCGTGTGTATATATTTATATTGGTAAATATGCGTGGCAAGTGGTTGAGGGTCGTGTAAGTGCATGTCAATCATGTTGTTTCACGCCGCATTTTAACTGAAATTCGATGCACAAAATGAGCAAGGCAAAGGTACGAAGTTAGGCGACTGTGGGATACCCTGTAGGGTATTAAGAGAAGTATAATAACTCTATACAGATTGCATTGAGCTGTGGCATACATTTTATATACCCCTGTTTAGTCGAGGCAGTGTGGACGCGAATGTGGGTTATCTTTTAGTGCATTAAGAGAGCTATAATCATTTTATACAGTCTATTTTGACCTTTTACTGTGACCTTTGTGGCAGTATTTAGCTAAGACAATGTAGACGGGGCTGAAGGATACACAGTAAGCACTTTAGAGCAGTTTAATGTCTGCTTGATCTACTGCTGGCTACTCCTAGACATGAATTGTATATATTATTTTTCAGGCATTGTATATATCCGTTATGTAGTAAATGTAGGGTATACAAATGCCCTACATGATCTTGGAGAGCTAAAGATGCTCTCTGCTGTCTTCTTGTTTAACTGCTGGCTGTTTTTAACATCTCCATATCCCGCATACACTCTTTCTTCAACGTACGCAGGGTATAAAGTGGAATAGCTATCCACACTCGAAAAAAGAGCAAGAGATTGCAGACATAATTGCATTAAAAACAGCTTATATGCTCTGCCAGGCTTTTCTTTCTGTCTGTTACATACATTTCCAAGCAACTAATATACCTTTGTATAAGTTAAGCAGAGTATAGATGTGAAAAAACACGAAACTTTACAAGCTGTGAAAGAAAGAAAACATAAATCAATGTTAAAGAGTTCATCAGTCTTCTCACAGACCGCATATACCCCTTTTTCAAGTTATACAGGGTATATTGGTATAATCCAGCCAATCTACAATTGACGACCACTGTTTAAATTTGCTGCCCACGCACTCACACACACACACAACAACAGGATTCGGTTAAACAAAATGGGAAAATGGCAAATTCTACATGCAAATTTGCAGCATTCTGCTGCAACAGCAGCTGCCACATTGATTGCCACAAATTGTCACTGAGCAAGCAGCTGTGCTACCTTCTACTCCCCCTTCCCGCTCTCCCTCACTGACCGGAAACAACTGCGCACCTGAGCAGGATATGAGCAACGAGCTGCAATTGCAAGTTAGACGAGCAGAGGCGACTTTAGGTTAGCAACCTTCGGGTTAGGTTCCTTTCGAGCACATTACGCAATAGATTCACCACTTCGATGTCGATATCTATGGCAAATAGAGCCGCTAAATGTGTGCCCGGCAATTGAAGAGGGGGGGGATGGAAAGAGCAAGGGAAGGAAGGGAGGGGGGAAGGGAAAGAAGACTATCGACAAAACTGAAAACTTCATTTGTTCGCTTAACGTTCTGTGGGTTCTAATGTCATTTGCGGCAAGCCTGGGAACGTTCTTGCAGCTCTCCTTCCTCTGCTTCTCCCTCCTTCTCCCTCTTTCTCCTACCTCTTCCCACCTACCCTTACAACACCCCTTCCCCCCCTTGCTTCTTGCCTCTTGTTTTGCCAAGCGTGGCCAACAAAGTCGTTCGATTTGGCGTCGCTCGCGCTGCCTCAATCAATTTCAATTTATCAATTTTTACAATCAACTGATTTTATCAATTTTATGGTGCATTTTAGAGCCGCGCACACACACACACACACACCAACACACACAGACAGTGCCTGCCTGTATCTGTGCCGTAGGGCTGCGAAAGAAAAGGACATGCAAAAAGGAAATTTGACTGCCAGCCGCACTTGGCAACGTTGACTAGATGCGAAACGTGCAAACCATTTGTGGCGCGGGGTGATGGGGAGGGGGAACATGTCAATAAAATCAACAAATGCCGCTGCGACTCGCACTTCCCCCTGCCCCAGATGGTGCCCCTCCTGTTTTGCACGCATGTAAATAAGCATTTGGCAGACTTCGATTCATTGTTATAGCCAGCTGCGTGTGTGTGTGCCCTGAGTAGTTGTGGCTTCTTGCATAACCAAGTTGCCACATAGAGGGGGGAGGCGCCTCAATTTTGACTGCTACCTCTGCTACTTTTTTTCACTTTGCGACTTTTATTGTCTTTCTTCTACGGGTGGTTCTTCTTTATGATTCCTCTTTCTTCTTTTTATATATTTAAGAAGGCTTGTTCAAATGCCTTTACACTTTACTTTCTGCTTATATTGCTGTGCCTTTCTCTACTCTCTTCTACTTAATCGGTTACTCCTCCTTATCCTCATTTTCTTCTACACCTTCTTCCCTACACCTTTTTCTTCCTTTTATATGCCTTTACAGCTTTCTTTCTGCTTATACTTCTGTGCCTTTTCTTGTTCCTCATTTCCAACGCCTTACTCTCTTCTACTAAGTTGGTTACTCTCCCTTGTCCTCATTTTCTTGGCCTCTACACCTTCTTCTCTACACTTTACTCTTCCTTTCGTTCTCTATGCCTTTCCTTGTCCATCTTTTTTAATTATTCTTGACTTTGTGTCATGTTTTCTGATCAGAGCTCCTTCTCTGACTTCATTCTTTAACTTAATTTCACTTTTATCAGCACCTCTACCTCTTCCTCCTCTTCACTGAACTCTTCTTATCTCTTTCCAATACTCACATTCTTACTCTCTCTATTCCTTTTCCTGTTGCTCATTTTCACCCATATTTTTCATTGTTCTTCCTGACTTCCTTTCTCTGCTCTACCATTCTGTGCTACTCTATTCTTCTCTTCCTTCTCCCTTTCCTCCTTTTTCTTCTTATCTTTTATTCTTCACTTTTCTCTGCTCTTTCATACAGCTTCCTCTTCGCTTCCCTCCTCTTCTTACTCTACTCTCCTTCCCTCTTTCTTTTCTCCCTCTGCTTACTTTCAAAATTTTTCCTTTCTCAATTTCATTTTCGATGTTGTACGTATTAATCATACGCCCCGTTATCATAGCAAATTAAGGCCGAAACAAGTCGCAAATAATGCGCTTAATAGCCTGGCAACACCAAGCACTTATACTATATATACATATATATATGCAGCATATATATCAGATATATTCTACTCTACACAGTTCATTTGCCAACGCGCTAAGAATTTAATCAAAAGTTATGATAATGAAAAGGTAATCGGATTAAATTAGACTGCATGTTCTCCCCTCACTCTCTCTTTTCCCTCTCTCTTTTTCTCTTTCTCTACTCTCCTCTCCCTCACTCTCTCCCCGCCCAATTTCAGCTTTATTTCACATTTAATTCGCCTTTATTTCAACGTTATTAAACTTTTGCCAATCAAATCGAATCGCATCACAATTTCTGCTTTTCTCACTCGCATTTGTTATCAGTTTAATTGAATATTAATACGCATTTTAATGCGCTTTACATACTGCTTATTTTTGGGGGCAATTAGGGGATAATTTGTAGCTAAGCAGGGATGAAAGAGGGGGAGGTGGAGAGGGAGGAAGTAAGTGAGTAAGGGAAAAGCGCGTCGCTGTTGCACTAATTAAAGGCAACACTTGCTACTCTGACCTCATTATACGCAGAACTGTTGGCAGGCAAAAGGCAGCAAGAGGAGAAGTAGGAGGAGCAGCCAAGAGGGGGTAGGAGAAAGGGAGGGGAGTGGGGGCAGGCAGCTGGGCACCTGGCGATTGTCTTGAAGTTCTTGGTTGCGGCTGCTTTGTCTTTGTGTACACCCGATACTTTTTCAAGTTCATTAGGGTAATGAAGCAGCCACAGGCGCCCAAACCCGGAACTGCCAGATCTCCGGACAGGAAAGTAGAGTACCGGGGTGTGAGGAGAGGTGCGGGGTGGTTGTTACGAATAATATTCAAGTGTAGAATAGTTGAGAGGAAGCGTAAAAATAAAGTTGTGTGCGCTCTTTTAGTTTATGGGCCGCACTGTTTGGCTTTTTGCATAATGAATGGACATAAACACGGCACAGTTGCCCCCCACAAGGGAGGGGGAGGAGAGCCGGGCCAGCTGTGTGTGGCACACAAAGTTTTTCACAGTTTTTTGTAGTCTACTTCTAGGCGCGCGCACATGGCCAGCCCCCGCAGCCGGTCGAGGCTCGTTAAAGTTGGTTGCACAGCAGGTTGCCCCCCTTCTTTGCTGACCAGGCACACGCCCACATTGCCACGCCCCTCTACTCACCCCACTTTAGTGGCACATGCAGAAAGTACTCGCACATCGGAGCAATTCTCTCTCATATCTCCTTGACGCAATTTGCTTAATTAATAATAAACTTTTCGACTACAACTTGCCTTCTTCCCCCTTCTCTCTTCCTTCTGCTTCCCCTTCCTCTACAGCTCCTTCCCTTGCAGAAGTAAGTTCTGTTTAGCTGAACTTTGGTCGAGTGAAATTAGATTTTTATTTCACTTGTCGCGTCATGTGAAATGTAATTGTACTTTGACAGAGATTAGGCAGTGAGAAAGGGGGTTTAAGTAGTCAAACCAAAGGTTGGCTAGTCATATACCCTTTAGTGGCTTGTCTTGCTCATAAATTACTGCGGGTTACTTTATACTATTAAGTTGTAAATACTAAATATTTCTAACCAACTCTTAATTTTCTGTATTTTTCATTCTTCATTCTTGACTCTTCATACTTTAGTTTCTTTTTTACTCATCACTGACTCTGTATCTGCTTTCTTTTGTTTTTCAATCTGCTCCTTTTAACTTTACTCTTCTGTATAGTCTTCTCACTCTACACTAGGTTTTACCTCTGCTATTGATTCTTTACATTATTCCGTTTACTTTTAGATATGCAATCTTTACTGGCTTAAGCGCACTAACCACGCACTTCTCTCTCTCCTTGAATCTTCAAACTCTCTTCATTATTTCATTCAACTGTCTAATCTTTCCCCTCTTACTCTTTCCTCTCAAATCTCAAACCTTTTTTCTTTAATTTATCCAGTCCTTATCCCTCATGCTTAAAATTGTATTCAATATAATACAGTCTTCTTTTCCCTCTTCACTTCTTACTCTCTTCTTTGTACACTACATGCTGCAAGGTCTTTACAATATTCCTACAAACCTACTTTACTCTTCCTTCTTCATTCCATGTTCTTTCAATTCCTTTTCTCCCCTCTCGTACTCTCTCCTTCTACATGCCCTACCCTCTTTCTCTTCAATATCTGTAATCCCTTCTATCCTAACCCAACAATTATAACAAATTCATTAGGCAAATATCATAAGGAATTCAGCTTAACTTGCTTCAATTGACCTTCGTCCAATCTTCCTTTCAAGTTATTTATGTGACCAGGCTTGTCAACAGGCTGCAGCAGCTGGCAACGTGCTTTGAACGGACATAGAATTTATGGTCTTAAATGGTTGTAAACCCTTGAGGCAAACTTGGCATGCGCCTGCCCCAAAAATGTCCACTTGCCACTTGTTGTGTGTGTTCGCATCAAAACCGATTGATGATATGCTCCGTTCATTTGCCAATGTGCGCATATTTATGAGGCAGGGAGGGACAGAAAGAGGGTAGAGAGAGAGAGAGAGGAAGAGAGAAGGGTAGAGAGGAGAAAAGGTAGAGGAAGGTTGTTCATATATAATTCCAAAATTGTCTGGCATATTTCAAATGCAGCGTAAAACAAGAGACGCTGCTCGATTATTCAAGGGCAGGACGCAGTTGTCCTTGATGACCTGTGGTTTACCCATTGTTGTTGCAATTGATTGCTGTTGTTGTTGTTGCTGTTGTTGTTGCTGTTGTTGCTGCTGTTGCAGTTGCTCATGTCGTGTGCAATCGATGTGCATTTGCATGAGAAAGCAGCTCGATGCATAAACAATATCGTAATCAGCTTAAAATCTGAATATATTTTGCAACTCATTAGACTTTCGAAAGTGCCTCACGAAAATTTCGCTCAGTGTAAATCGAATTGAGTTTATTTTGTTTCGATTTTCTAGATTGTAAAGTGAACTTTATGGCCTTGATAAGCCAATTGCCAATTAGCTGGAAGAAATTAAATATAAATAAGAGCACACGACCTTCCCCTTGCCACGCCTACTCTTTGTGTGGCACCTGCAGCCAGTGCTTGAGAAAAGTTTGGTGCCTGCTGGCATTAAATATAAATTAAGGGCAGTCTAGAAAGGGGGGAGGGGCACAGCAGGCAGGCAGCCGTAAGGAGAAAGGTCAAAGGCAAAGCAGGCAAGGGCGCAGGCAAAGCCAAGTACGAGTACAACAAAGGGCCTTGCATGCAAATGCCCCTGTCCCTGCCCCTGTCCCTGCCCCTGCTCCCTTCTCCGCCTTGTTGTTTGCGCTTTTGACAAACCCAAAGGATAATAACGTATTGATCGGGGCGATAGGTGCCTTAGCCTGACCTAGTCGAGTGTTTACACTTTGTTTGTTTGCCGGTCAAGTTGCCAGGACAACGACATTGAAGCGTTGCACAGCGTGTCCTTTGTCTCTCTTCCTTCCTCTTGCCCTTCCTCTCTGCGTGCGAAAGGGACTTGCAAATGAGCTGAAGAGAGGCAGAGTAGGGGAGCATGTTGTCTAAATTTTATATAGAGAAATTTGAAATTCAAGATCGAAAGAGAGAAAAGCAAACTTCTTGTTGAAAACATTTTAGGGAATTCAATGAACGATTGAAAATGGTTTGATTTTTTTTGCAGATCATGAAACCAGGAAGTCAATATAAAGCATATTTGAATTGAGAAAAGGGTGTATTATTTTATAAAGTTTTTTCCAAAATAAAATTAAAACTTTGAGACAAGATCAAAGTGGTATTAAAGAGGGAATTCAAGGAACTTTACTTTAAGATGGTTTAAATTTGACTAACTGTTAAAAATAATATGAAAGTTGAGGTTAGAAATTATCATAAATTGGAAGTGCTTAGTTCATAAGAAAGGAGAAACAAGGAAGGAGGAAACACTATAAATATTGTATCGTAATTTTGATAGAAAATCAAAATTGCGTGTTTCACAAGAATAAAATGATTTCCTAGTCGAAAGTTGGTAAATTTTCACAACATTTTAGCATGTTGGAGAAGTACAGAGTGAACGCTCAAAAATAGTTAGAAATAGTTTACGAAAACGAGTAAAAAATTGATTCTGACAAGCCATAAATGTTGAAATTGCATTTTAGCAACTGTAAAGATAAAGTTTCAAGTGCAAGAAAGTTTTACCGAATGAAAATGGCTTGTGATATAGGTTAAAACCTAATTCAAGGCAACCTCAAAAACTGTAAGTGATGTTAACGAATGCAAAATATGAGTTAAAATGATCAAAGAATTCTCATCTAATACAAATTTAAATATAATATAAAATAGACAGAGTCCTAAGAACAAAATGCTTAACTCTTTAAGCAAAGATTAGTTTCTAATAAATTAATAAAGGTCAGCATAGATTAACTTTCAAAAACAATAAGAAACAAAAGAAAATGTATGAAATCGGATAAATATCGAATTACTAAATAGAAATCAAGGATGTAGCAAGGCTTCAATCAAATCAAAACAAAGTTATGAGCAATGAAAGCCCTTCCATCAATAACTATAACCATAGTATATGCTGAAATATAATATATTATATGTTAACCTATAGTTTACCTTGTGGGTTGGGCAAGTAACTGGGCTGCGCCTCATTGTATTCCTTTGGCATACATTATTACTCAATTAAATGAAGTAACTGGCAAGGCAAACACGCTTCCCTGTGGAAGGAAACACGCACATCAACTGCGGCTACACGTGCCCCCCCTCTCTCTCTCTCTCTTGTGCCTCCTTCATCATGTTTGACTGTGGTTGAGTTTGTAAGCTTGCAGCTTGTGGCAGCTTGTGGCAGGCGAAGCAAGTCTGCTAGACGCAATGAAATTTGAATCCGATAGCTGCTTGTGCGTAATTATATCTCAGCTTTGGGGTTGCTTGATCCAGTCCAGTCCAGTTCAGCTCTTGGCCACATACAGCTCTCATTATTCCACTGGGGAAGTAGCTCCTCCTGCTCCTTCTTTCGCTCCTGCTTCTGCTTCTCTACCGTCTTCCTCTGCTGCTCTTTCCTTTCTCTTGTTTCAGATTATAAATTTAATGTGTTGCTTGGCTTTGTTGGGTCCGGGGGCAGGTTACCAGGGAACGAGGCAGTGGCAGGTCCAACCAAAAAAGTTCTTTACCGTTCAATTATTGTGCGGCATTTATAATTAAAGTTGCGTATGACATTGCTGTCGATTTGTGGGCGTGGCAAACGACTTGGCGCCATTGCGTGACTGACCCAGTTGGCAGAAAGGGAGGGGGAATCAAGTAGGAGAGGTGGGAGCGACACGCAGGCCTGGCACTCTGCTGTGGTCACCGAAAATTGTTGTTGGTTGCTTTTAATTTAAAATGTACGTGACTTGTTTTAATTAGGAACAGGCTGAGGCAAGGCAGAAGGCAAGTAGTTGAAATGTTTGAATGTGGCATGCAAATGTTGCATGTTGCGGCAGGTACTGCTAGCTCATAATTTACTCAAGCTGTTGATCGATAATCGCCTTAAATGTTGTGCGGATTAAGCACAGAAATACCTCGTGTTAACTACGCAACTTATGCAGGCTGCTCTCTTTACACTTTTCCCTACACTACACTACACTTTTCAAGTGCTTCGCCCCCCTAAAGAAGTTTTTCGATAAAACGTCGCAGCAGCCACTTGAAGAAAACTTTCACTTTGTGGGATGAGAGTCTCAATAAAAAGGCAGAGGCAGAGGCTGTGGGGCAACTTGTTAAATAAGACTTCTAAATTCATTTCGAACATGCAACGCAACTTAACACCAACAAAGTGTGCCCAGTGAGCGCATAAAAACTTGTATTTATATGCCAGTGTGTGTGTGTGTGTGTATTTGGTTGTGCCAAAAAAGACGCCGAACAAGTTCATCAAACGACTGCGGCGGGCATTCTTGTACTTTTTGTTGATGTTCTAGAGGTCTTAGCAAGTTGTTGCTGTTGTTGTTGTTGCTGCGGTACTTTTTTCTGTTGCTCAAAAGTTGTACAAGCCTGGCGAGGCAGCTTAAATAAACACAGCGCATGCAACTTGCAGCAGCTCGCAGGGTCCAAGCGGCCGCCCCAAAGTATGCAACACTTTCCACACTTTCTTCATTCTTTTCGGCATAGTTGGGCTCAGTAGGGGAGAGGCAGGGAAAAAGAGAGAGAGGCAGGCAATAGAACAGAATGAGGCAAGAAGAGAAAAAAAGAGAGGCAAGCAGCAGCAGAGAGCAAGAGCTAGAGGGGGAGCCGGGGGGGACAGCAGAGGCAACAGCCAGGGGTACTTAGAGAGCAAACTTTCATTAAATATATGCATTGTAAATGTTCCCCGTTGTTCTACTGCTTGTACTTTGCATATTTCAACTGCTTATAGTCTGCCCGCACTGCTACCCCTTCCCCTGTACCCCCCTTCCCCTCCTTTCCTCTACTTTCGCTTGTTTGTCTAGCAGCACATTGTGATAAGAAAGTTTTTGCTGGCGCACAAAAAACAGCTTTTGTGCTGTCATCTTATGTTCTTTGTGCTTGTCATTTGTTGTCGCGCTGAGCAGTGTATCAAATGCTTATATTAGTTTCATATTTTTCGAGGGGAGAGGGGGTGGGGTGTAGTAAATCGACAGTGTTTACCAAGCTCGAGAGGGGGAATGCCTTTAGAACTCAATTGTTTGTTCGAATGCAATAAGGAAATCCTTTTGCCTTGCTGACTTTACTTTGCAAATGTTTAGTAATATATATTATATTTAATATATGTTTCAACCATATATATATAGCTTAAATTTACATAGATCCCAACTCCTCTTCTCTCTCTACTTTCATTTTTGTAACTTACACAGTTCTTAAGTTCAAACCTTGTCAATTGTGCTCTTCAGCTCTTCGGGGTCAGTCAGACTTTGCTGCTTTGTTGTCGCTTTATGACTTTTATCTGCAACACTTTTATTGCCCCAAACACTGCCACGCCCACAGTACTCTCCCCCTCTCTCACTCTCTGTGCTGCTCACAACATAAAAAGTAAAAAACAAAACAGAAAAGAAGAAACAATGGCCGACGAGTGGAGTCGGTCGAGTGTTTTTACAACTTAATTTGCAGTTTGTGTGCGATGCTTTTAGGTGTGGCCAACTTGACTTTTGTTGCTTGCTATTGTTGCTGTTATTATTATTATTATTATTGTTATTGTTGTTGTCGCTGTTGTTGTGCCAGCTGAGCTGTTGCTGTTTTGCTTTCAACTCACTTAATTGGCAAGTCGAGGCTGCCATGGTGAATACTGAATTAATTTGCGCATATTATAACTATTATTATAAATAACTAAGGCAAGCAGCTAGTAGTAGGCCAATTAAAAGCCATTAGTGTAAAGTGTGCACAGAAAGGGGGGGGGGGAGGAAGGGGGAAAAGAGGAGGAGAGAGATAGGAGAAGAGTGAGTGAGAACAGAGTGGAAGCACTAGCGCAAATATACTGTAGTTCAATTAGAAAGAAAGCTGCACTCCCCTGGGCAAGGACTGTCTCAGTTTCTTCTCCACTCCCTCTATCTTTTTGTCTCTTGATACCCTACTTATAAGGTGGAAGGGTATTATTATCTAAGTGTCAACTAATTATGTTTGTAACAGGCAAAAGCAGGCGTGGCAGATCTCGAGTCGATACAGTCTGTCTATTCCTCCATATAAAAACTTAGATCTCACAGACTATGATAGCTAGGGCTAACAATAAGTGTCAATATATGTTATAATCGCACGCAGATCTAGATTTATTTTGCAGCCTTCCCAAGCCCCTTTCCGCCTACAAAATTAGAAAAAAACCGCACACCAGGCGTAGTTTTAATGCAGGACAGTTCATTTTAGGTAAAAACAATAAAAATCCACTGCCAAATGATTTCTAAAAATTTGATTGCGATCGGAGCACTAACTTTGAAATTTTGAAAGAAATCGTTATTTTGAAGCCACTTCCAATTAACTCCTCAAAGTATGCAGTACAAAATGAACTAAACACAGAAGGAATATATTAAAGAAAGCTGCGTATATCACAGGTAAGCAGACTCGACTGTAGCTGTCGTGCTTCTTTCCTTCTCTTGTTGGCTCTGCTTTCTTTGCCTTTTCATTCTCTGCCTCTACTACTGCTTGCTCTTCAATCTCTCTTCCTTCCCTCTCCCTTCTCCCTTCTCTCCCCCCCCTTTTCTTTCCCTTCCTCCCCTTAATTAGCATTAAATTACTTGTATTTACACACCAATGCGCAGCAGGCTCAGCTCAGCTAAAGCCACCAGGGGAAATGTTTCGATCTCCCTTTATGCGCGATAGGCGTGCGTGATTTGCTCTTGTTCATTAAGTGTGCCATATAACACCTTATCATATCCATGAATCACAGGCAGCACATGCTGGACGAGTTTTATGGACGGCCATCAAAAAATTAACAGCCAATTAGAAGCGGCAGCAGCAGCAGCCAGAGTCGCAATGAATCTCAACTCAAGTTGAGACGCAAGTCAAGTTTGCGAATTGAAGGCACACAGGGCAGAGGGACGGGGAGCAGGGAACGCGGCGTATGCGTAACATTTGCAAAGAGCGCGCGCAAAAGGGCAAATTAAATGAAACGTTTTGCGCTGACAAACTAATGCACACACACACAAACACACACACACACACACACACACACACACACACACACACACACACACACACACACACACACACACACACACACACACACACACATACACATACACTTACGAATTTAGCCGTTTTTAATTAACGGCTCACAAAACTAAATTGAAAAATTTGATTAAAAACTTTTTATGCAGTTACTGTAGTGCGGGCGGAGGGGTTGGAGGCGTGGCAAGAAATGAGATTTTCAAGTGCATGTGTGTTGGTGCCACTGTTTGTTTGTGTGTGTGGATGTGTCTGTGTGAAGTGTGTTAGGGTGCGGCAAAGTTTCAGTTAGTTTGGCTTCACAAATGTTTTAACATTATTTTATTTGCAAAAAGCAAAACCGCTCGGCACTTGCAGCTTGCGTGTGTTATTTGTGTATGTGCGGTTGCCAGTGTGGTAGTAGTGTGCGGGGGCGGAGGCACCAGGGGGGGCGTGGCGCATTAACACTTGTCGTGTCAGTGTCGCATGTCTTCGCTCTTGCAAGCTGTTAAACTAAATACACGCTGTCTGGGCTTCTGCATGAACTCATACATGAATGTTGTATATGTGTGTGTGTGTGCGGATGTGTGTGTGTGTGCGAGAGAGAGGGGGAATGTGTGTGAGTGTGTGTCAGCGCAAGCAGCGAAGCAGAAGCGTGCCGCGCTCACGCTTGCCTGCCCCGCACAGTATATTATACATATGCATACACATAGGGCGAGGTGGGCGTGGCAGCGCTGCGGCAATTAGACCTTGCCACACAATTCGCAGCACAGCGAAGCAAAATGTATTTACCTTAATTTCAATTTCCATTCTATTTCAATTCGCAAACAAAATAATTTAGCAGCGGGATTAAATGTTTTACAGTGTTGCAATATCTGTTCATAGCAATTTTGTATATTAATAAATAATTATAGCACTTTTTAATTAAATGATTATTGCACTTTTTGCTTAATTATTGCAATTTTTTGCATAATTATTGCACTTTCTTTAATTTCTAATTCAACTGCTGCTGCAAACCGATCAGTGTGTACACACTTTACTGCATTTAAAATACCAAATCAATAAACAGTCATACGGTCACCTTAGGGATCACATGCATACGTTGCAGCTGTCAAAAATACCAAATCAATAAACACACCTCAGGTCACCCAGCTATCGCAAGGATCGTGCAATTCATCGCAATTTCTTGCTGCGTGTAATTATTGCTAATTCTGCTGCGCATCAACCGTAAAGATTTTAATTGCCTCTCTCATTCCATGCGACTTGCCGTCAGACTGTGCCATCTTCTGTTATTACAATTGATTGCCTTTGATGCTGACGGCAGGTGGCAGGGGGAGTGAGGGGGACAAATAGACGATGACAAATCAATGCGAAATTGATGAATGTTTGCGTTACGCTTATGGGCAGCCAAGCAAGTATGGCTAAGTATGTGTGACTAAATACGTACGTGTGTGTGTGTGCGTGTGGCATCACGTGCAACTGCTTATCATGTTTATTGGCGCATTTTGCGGGCTGCTGCTGCAGCTGCGCGCAATTTGCATTTACGAATGCGTTGCAAATTACCAATGCATGATCTATGTGTGTGCGAGAGAGAGAAGGAACCGGTGTTTGCATGCAAATGAAAAGCGGAAGTGAGGCAAGCGGAAATACGGGGAGAATTCGAACACAGTTCGTTGCTTTTCACAATTTTCGCGCACTCTCCCGAAGAAGTCAAAATGCAAAAAGTCTCTGCAATTTCGTTTTGCTCACTGTTCGTCGCATTTATTACGCATGCAAAGAATGTTCGAGTGGGAAAACAATGCAGGCGCGGCAGCCAGAGGTACAGGGCACAAAGGGGCACAGCGGGGGGTAAGGGAGGTAAGGGGCAATGTGTTGGGTGCGGGTTGTGTTCGCTGGGTTTGTTTGCGGTGTCTGCTTGAAATTCATGACTGTTTAGCACACATGCCGCATAATGTTGCATACATTTGGGCGCCGCGAGTGTTGCAGCTGACGCCGCCAGCGATGCGACGACGACTCTGCGCTGCAGCTGCAGCTGTTGCTGTTGTTGTGTCTAAATAAGAAGCACAAATATGCATGCACAAATACAGCGGCACAAGGCACATGCACTTCTGCACTGCAAGAAATTAGTGAGTATTTAGCAAGAAAAGCTTTTTAGGTTAGACACACTGAGAGAAATTGTGGAGTATTTTGCGCTGCATCATTTTTAAGCTGCACACTGAGAGAAATTAGGGAGTTTTTTGTACTAGATCAACCTTAAGCTGCATACACTGAGAGAAATTAGTGAGTATATAGCAAGCCTTTCGCATACACTGAGAGAAATTGGGAAGTAATTTGTATGAGCTCTGAAATTGAGAAGTATTTAGTACTTTTTCAGCTTCAAGCTAACTACACTGAGACAAATTGAGTAGTATTATGTACTAGCTCAGCTCTAAGCTATACACACTGGGAGAAATTGTGAAGTATTTAGTACTAGTAAAGCTCTAAGCTAACCACACTGAGAGAAATCAGTGAGTATATAGAAAGACATTTCCATACACTGAGAGAAATCGAAAAGTATTGTGTATGAGGTCGGAAATTGAGAAGTATTTAGTACCAGTTCAGCTTTTAACTACTTACACTGAGAGAAATTGAGTAGTATTGTGTATTAGCTCAGCTTGAAAACTGTACACACTGAGAGAAATTTAGTATTTAGTACTAGTTCAGCTCTAAGCCAACTACACTGAGAGAAATGAGTTCTATTTAGTACCAGCTCAGCTCAAAACTATATACACTTAGAGAAATCTTATATTATTTTAGACTAGTTCACCTTAAAGACGTGTTTACCTAGTTTTTGTACCCCCTAGTTTCTCTCAGTGCACGCTGTCACTGAAGTGTGTGTTATATTTATGCATTTTCGCATAAATGCAATGCATGCGCTCTATTGAGCCAGTCTGTGTGTGTGTCTGAGTGTGTGTGTGTGTGTGTAAGCTGTGCATTTATAGCTTCGACTTGTTTTGCATGCTAATTGCCTCTGCCACAGCAACTCCTGCTCCTCTGTCTATGTGTCTGTGTGTCTGTGTGAAGGGAAGCCTACAATTTGTCGCATGCAGTTCATAATGTGCCACAATGTGGTGACTATTTATTGAGCAGTTTAACGTGTTCGAGTCTATTAAGTGTTGCAGCTGCCGCCAGCACAGCACAAAGTGCATACTAATTCGATTAGCCTGAAGGGGGGGTGGGGTAGATACCCTGTAATTGCAGTGGATTTTAATGGAAATGCAGTTCTTTGAAGGTAGAATTTGTTTAATGCTTAATTTGCAGGGTATCTGTTGGTTATCCACAACAATCAGTGAAGTTTTTTGTGTTCTACAGGGTATGTGTTAGTCAGACATACCAAACAAAGCATCAGCCAGAGAACTTTACTTTCTTTCCACGTGGAAAACTTTAAACTAAAGAAAACAAGAAGTTGCAGGCAGAAATTAAAGTGAAGCAGAGGGAAGGAGAAAGGAAGAGGCACGCAGAAAGCGAAAGAGTGAGAAAGAAAGAGACAGAGAAAGAAAGAGACAGAGAAAGAAGGAAGATAGAGAGAGTATAGCAAACAAATTCAAGAAAAAAAGGCGAGTAGAAAATGCAATTTACTCTACCAAAATTTCGGCAATCTTTAACAGAGTTCGCTGCATGCAGACTGGGCGTATGCGTAATGTGCAAATATGTTGCACTGTCACTGTTGCTGTCACTGCCAACAGCCACGCCCCCTTGTAATGGCACTGCCTGCGTGCTCGCGCTGTTGCCTAATGGCATTGTGCATATTTCATTAGATTAAGTGGCAAAAACAAGGCATAATCCACGCAAGTTCGCCCTGTTTGTGACATGCCACAAAGGGGCAAGAGGGGGCACAAGAGAGAGGAGAGGCGGGTACATGTCATTCACTGCCCTTGCAACCTCGCTACTAATCGTCAGCACGCCGTGTTGCCGCGTGTGGCAACAAACTAGAAAATTTTCCAAATTCACAAATTTTGTTTTGCTTTTCATCAATTTGCTGCCCTTGGCTGCCAACCAGCCACGCCCCCTAAAGCACTGCCTGCCTGCCTGCCCTCTTGATGTGTACTAATTATTTTGCCAACAATTTTTGGTTTTTCCGAGTTGCAAAAACATTTTCCCCTTTGCTGCATTTTCCAGCTCGACAGCTCGAGATTTTGCTGCCCCCCAAAGTCGATGGGATTAGTCGGCTATAAATTTTGACACGTGTTCAGGTGCTTGAATGCAAAGTGAGAGGGGGGGATAGGGAGGGTAGGGGGAGGGGGGTGCCAGATTTATTTGCCATACAACGTGTTAGCCGCAGAGCAAATTGTAAAAAACATAAACAAATCGTTTGAATTTAGGAAATATTTGCAATCTTTGTGCAAAGCTGTGAGAAATTCATTTGCAGCGAAAGAAGAGTTCAAGAATTATTTTTTTATTTGTATATTTATATATTTGTATATTCCAATGCAATCAGAGACAAATTGATAGTTGAAAGTACTGTATATATATTTTTTTTTGTGTATATATTAAATCTTTTTATTGTATATACTGCAGTGATGATGAAATTGCAAGTCTGAGCTCTAATCATTTGAGGGCTCTACTGTTGCATTTGTCATCTGACTCCTGAGTAATCATTATTAATCATTATGTATTACCAATTTACTATATGTACATATGCACGTTGTTGGGCTTAAATGTAATTACAATGATGAATTGTAATGATGATGACAGACTTTTTCCCTTATGAAGGGAATTTAGTCACTTAGTTCAGAGAAATTTATATTTTCTATGATGGAAAATTCATTCTAATCTCAGAATATGCACAATATTAGTAATGTAAACATCATTTTTCATCAAGTTGATAATTATTCTATCTTTAATTAATTATATTTATTAATAAAGGCATGGGAAATAATTTTAAATAATTATCCTGGGATACCCTTATTTAAATATAATAAATACACTACAAAACCATTAAATAAAAATTATCAAAGAAACAGAATTTAGACATTGAAGGTCTCTTTAATTTAATTGAATTATGGATTGACCATTCTATACTATTTTATGCCATCAGGGCCGGAGCAAAGGTCTAGGTGGCCTAGTGCAAAACTTTTTGGGGGCCCTTTTTGTATTTATCTTTCTGTAAAATATAGAATTTCGAATTTAGTTGTTGATACATTTAACATTTCTTGAAGACAACAAATTCTAATTTCATTTTACTTATTTTTTAATGAATATATCTTGGCAATATTATTAGTAGATTCTGAAATATCTATATATATTATTTCGAGCCATCATATTCTAGATTAATAGTAATATATTTAATCTCCAACGATTGAATATTAATTCTTGCACAATTATACTTGGCAATTATTATACTCATAACCCAAGAGGCGTGACAGATCCTAAACATTACAGATATTTGTAGAAGCCCCAGGCAGAAGGGCGCCCATTTAAAGCGCACACACTGCACACGCCTTGTTACGGGCCTGTATAGCATTATTGACTACACTTATCATATCTTACTATACCACACTATACCTACACTAATAGTATATTATACTGTACCACACTTTACCATATTTTTATTGTCGGAAAATACAAAATTTAATATCTTTGCTCTATAAAATAACCAAATTTTCATTTCAATTCATTTCATAACCTTAGTCATTGCCTTTTGTTTGTCAAGCTGCTCTTTAAACTATGCGCTCTTTCAACACTTACACTCCCAACACCCTGCTAAGGCACCCTGCCCAACCTAACCGAGACTAACTTACCCCTTTTTGGCTTAGCTCTGGCCATAAATTCATTTAAGTCTGCCTAATCCCGGTCTCCACACACAGTCAGAGATTGAGCATTGCTTATGACTCTTTGTGAGAAAGGCAGAGGGAGAAAGAGAGAGGAAGAGGGGGAGAGCGTTGCAACGTAGACTCAGCGTATTTGCCTTGGAAATTTGCATGCGACATAGTCGTAAATTTATTTATGACTTTTGCCATTGCACACGGATCGGATCGCAGATTCATTTGGTAACGTGCTGCAAATATTTGCATTGTCTTTGCGCAAATATATAGCTTAAGACCCCCCTTCCCCCTCAGACAAATAAAGCAAACTTTAAATAAAACCAAAATTGCAAAGCAATTGAATAAATATTGCCCGCAAAAAGCGAACAAACTTCAAACAAAAATTGCAATTAAATTGAATGTAGAATAATTATCGCCATGAAAGATTTCTAGAGCTGCGTGTGTGGCCAGTTAAGATTGCACGGAACTGACGCACTTTCATATTTCCTCGGCATCTCTTGCGGAATTTTCTAAATTCGCAAACAGCTAAATCAATTGCCTGTGCAATTTCCAAACTGTGTTTACAGAAGCAACAGAAAACGGCAAACGAGAGATAAATAAATACATTCGTGATGCGATAATTAACGATCTCATTGCTGATTGCTATTTTTGGCACAAGAAAAATGCATAAATAGCGTAAAGAAAATAAATTGTTTTAATTGCAAATCGATTAATGATCAAAATTATTACAAACATCGATAAATTGTGAATGAAAACGGGAAAATCAAAGGGAATATTCGCGCCTTGAATTCCACTTTACTTACGATTATTTTTGCACTTACGATATTGCGCTATTTACGATATGTACATATGCTCCAGCGAATTGGCCACTTGGCAGTTTCTTGTCAACAAATATGAAAAGCGAAAGTGTCGTCTGTGCTCTCTCTCTCCCTCTCTCCTCTGCTCTCTCTTCTCTCTCATTTGTTCTCCCGCGTCGACGACGTGTTCGGCCTACAAAGAGAGGCATTTAACATGCATATAAAGCGATTGTGTTCTTATATCATTACGGTGATAAAAACGAAAAAAAAAAAAAATAATAATTTTGTTTACTTTGCTGCCCTCTCACGCTGCTCCTCCTCCCTCTCTTCGATCGTTTGCTGCCCGCTTCGTAAGTCGGACAGTAGAACACACGCAGTAGAATCGGATATATGTGGGTAGATGGAGCGGGGTGGGGCGGGGCGTGGGGTAATCGCATGTACTTCGGCATCGAGTTGGGTCGCACGCCGAACTCTCGACATTGACTGGATCAGTCGCTGGGACGCGTGTCTGGTGTGCAGATCGCGGCATCGTGTGCTACGCAAAGAATAAAACTGGAGAGAGAACAAGAACAAACATCGAACAGCTCAACAATAAAGTGGTAAAGAAACAAGTGCAATACTCTATGAAAACCCTAACTAAGTTAAAGGAACTAATAACTAAATGAAATATTAAAATAAATGAGCTAAAGATTTGAAGGAAACTAAAAAATTAAGGAGGAAATGATCAAAAATGCAATATAAAATAAATAAAAATTAAGAAATATTTAAATTGTGTAGTGGAACTATTATAAAACTTAATATAATCACTATAAATATAAAAAATATTCAAATTGTGAACTTAATTTAACATGAAAGTTAAATTTAACTCAATATAATCACTATAACTATAATTAATATTCAAATTTTGAACTGAATTGATATGTAAACTTCAGTTTAACTCAATTTAATCACTATAAGCCTAAGAAATATTCAAATAGTTGACTAAATTATTTATGAAAATCCAGCTTAACTCAATATAATCACTATAAATCTCTCAAATACTCAAACAATGATCAAATCCATGAGAAAAACTCCCCATAAACTGCAAACCAACTCCAAAAATCCAACAAATATGCCAGACAACAAGTGAAACCCGCGATCAACTTTAAATATTTGATTAGAATTACGATAAACAATAACATAATAATCATATACAGTTTGAGTTTTGAGTTTCTTTATATATATGGAAATGAAAACATAATTAATGAAGCTCAATTTGCTGAGCTCAGCTATAAATAAGTGTATAATATATGTAAATAATGCTATGAATATGCGAATTCGCATGGGGAACCCATTCAGAAAAAAGTTGATAACGAAAATAAAATGCGAAATGCGCGAAAGCGAAATGAGACAGAGGGAGGCAGGTAGAGGGGTGGGTAGAGAGGGGGGGGTAGTGATAGTGTTTTTAAGAGGCAATTTGCCAGTTTTGTTGGGTTATTTTGCGGTGCTTTGTACATCGTTTTTCGCCTTTTTTTGTGCGATTTTAGTGTGAATTGGCAGCAAAAAGGTTTCAATTTGAACGCGTCTGACTGACTGTCTGGCAAGCTAACTGACTGTCTATCTATCTATCTCTCTGTCTGCCTGTCTCTCTATCTATCTGTCTGCCTGTCTGTCTCTTTGTCTGTTTGCTTCAATGTTCCAACTGTTAACCAGCTGATTTTTATTTATATTTATATTTGCTTTCGCTTTGATTAGCTGGCGTTGGCGGTCCACGCGGTGCGCCGTGTTCTTCTTCTACTTTTGTGTCTGTCTCTGTCCCGCTGCAGAGTTCATTAGCCCTGCGAACTCTTATACTTACACACTCTTCTACTACTTTTTATGCTCTCCCACACATAAATATGCATGCTATCTCTCTGTCTGTCTGTCCCTCTCTCCCTCTGTCTGTTCACTTGCCTGCCCTCGCATTGCTTTATGTTCTCGCACTCTTTCTCTGTTTCTCTTTCTTTTTATGCTCTGTCATCCTTTTGTTTTCTTATCAAGCGCAATGAAATGTTCATTTTACTTTGCTGTGGGGTATGCTGATTCTCTCCTTAAGAATATTACTTACTACAATACTTGCTATAAAACATATATAAAACATATATATTCCTGCACAACAAGTCGAGTTGAGTTGATTTAGTTCTCGTTCTTTTTGCACTCACTTTGCTGTGGGGTATGCCGATTCTTTTTTTAAAAACATTATATTTTATAGTACTTAACACACTTGCCATAAAACATATATATTCCTGTACAACAAGTCTAGTTAAGTTGATTTAGTTCTCGTTCTTTTTGCACTCAAAGAAGTAGAGTATCTTCACTTCGTCACTGAATTGCATAAGCCTAACAAATTCAAATTACTGCCCTGTCTGATTGCATACCATAACGATATTGATATAATCCTAAAATAAACCACCGCTTAACTGTATAATCTATTTTGAAAAAATATAAAATTAAAATAAACATTGCGCCAATATAAAAAAGCAATTAAATGATTGCGCGCACTCTATAAAAAGTTGATTCAATGGGTTAGAAAAATATACAATATATTTTATATTTTTTTTATGGCATGCCTACTATATATATCAATATATATGCATGTTATTTTATCGCATAATTTGTGGTTGAAGTAGAATGCAGTCGATTTAAATAGGTTCTTTAGTGTTCCACTGCAAACCGCAATTAAAGTGCGCTGTTTTTGTGCCTGATTCCCTTAGCTTCCCCTAGGTTTATAGCACCTACTATAATATTAAATAATCTTCCAACTATTACCGAACAAAGCAAAAAACTGTTGCAGGCTGCGAAATAATGATAGCTCTGTTGTCGGCGAGACAAACCTTGATTGATTTATTCGAGACAACACTCATGTGCATATAATTATAGCTAGCCAGATATAGTTATATATTTATGGTGTATATATACAATGACATCATGTGTGGGCAGTCAGTTTATGGGCCAAGTAGTTCCATTGTAGACCTTCATTTTGATGGGCGCTCCAAAGAAGTCGCACTCGTGCGAATTAATGTTGGCCGCGAACTTCAAGAGAGAGAGAAGCGAAATAAAGAATATATATAATATATATAAACAGCCACTTACCAAACTCTCCTCATTTTTGTGATTGTTCTGCGCCTTGATAAATGCACGAACGGCAGTGTTAACCTCCGATTTGTTCTTCATCGCAAAGTGTCTATCGATATCCTCATCGGTTATCGCGTGCCCACATTTGCTGCATCCGGCATGCGAGCGATGCGACGACGCCTTGTTCATCTTATCCTCGTGCGCGTAGTACATGCCCCTCGGCTTCTCCTTCTCCTTGTCCTTGCGGCACTCGGGCTTTTCTTCCTCCTCGTGTATGTGTATCTTCCTTTCGATCTCATCGCGTTCGTAATCGATGCGCATCTGAATCGCCTCCAGCAGACTGATGGGTTCCATTGGACATGGTTTACTTGGTATTTTGCCCGCGAAGGCAATCTGAAAGGACAGATCATTGAAGTCCGCGTGTCCGTCCAGGGTCTCCTGTATCACACCCGGGTAGGTGCGATCCAGCACGAGCATTTCCATGAACAAAGTGTTGGCACGTTGCACGTAGAGCTCCTCAGCTGAGGGGAGTAGAGGGAGTAGAAGGTTAGAAAGTTCGTTCTCCCCTTTTCCCTTTCACTTACGGCTCATGTTGGCCGGCAGCTTATCAGGCCTTAGTGTTGAGCAGGGGTTGGGCTTTCTGGACACCGTAGTCTGGCATGCGGCACAGCTACCCGAGGCATGATTGAAGGTTACTTCGCGCTGCATGGCCGTTGGTGACGTCGCTCTTTGCTGGCAGCAGGAAGCTTGCTTCGCCTGCGACTGGTTGCAGCCCTTGTAGTTGCTGCTCTGCTCGAAGCTGCTGCAGACTTCGTACTGCAAGGAGAGAGGAGAAAGAAAGGGGGAAGTGAAATGTAGCTCGTTCCAAGTGGGCTTGCCACTTACCTGTTGCGCGTTGCCAGCGCGGGGGGACTTGCTTGGGTACTGCTTGGAGGTGCCAGGAGAGGATTAATCAATGTGCAGTCTCTCTTCCTCCCTCACTTACCTTCTGTTGTTGCTGTTGTGCTGCGCAGCATTCCTGACGGGCATGGCTACGTTCATGTGCAGTGAGTGGTCTTGCTGCAGGTTGCGGACAACATTTCTTCTGCTGCTGCTGCTGCTGTGGCATCATTGTGCTGTTCATATTCGGTTGCTGCAAGCAGAAGATCAGTTGAAGATAGACTCCTCTAACTCCCTCTCCCTCTCACCCACTTACGAAAGTGTTGTAACAGTTTTGCGGCTGTTGTTGCATCTGCTGCATCTGTTGTTGCCGTTGCATCTGTTGCTGTGCTTGTTGCTGCGCCATCCATTGCCTCTGCTTAGAACCGCTGCCATTGTGATCCGCACAGCAACTCTAGAAAGGGAGAAAGG
Organism: Zaprionus gabonicus; assembly: GCA_018903695.1. Lineage (NCBI taxonomy): Eukaryota > Metazoa > Arthropoda > Insecta > Diptera > Drosophilidae > Zaprionus > Zaprionus gabonicus. The sequence continues at coordinate 1,552,638 of JAEIFO010001557.1, forward strand.
GTTGCCAAGGCTATACATGAATATATAATATACGATATATACATACAGCGGTGCATTGTTGCCTCTGCTTGGAACCGCTGCCATTGTGATCCGCACAGCAACTCTAGAAAGGGAGAAAGGGTTGCCAACGCTATACATAAATATATAATATATACACTATACTACATACTGCGGTGCATTGTTGCCTCTGCTTGGAACCGCTGCCATTGTGATCCGCACAGCAACTCTAGAAAGGGAGAAAGGGTTGCCAACGCTATACATAAATATATAATATATACACTATACTACATACTGCGGTGCATTGTTGCCTCTGCTTTGAACCGCTGGAATTGTGATCCGCACAGCAACTCTAGAAGGGGCAAAAGGGTTGTCAAGGCTGTAAATGAATATATATACTACGCTTTACTACATACTGCAGTGCATTGTTGTGGTCCTATCTGTCTGGGATCCACTCCCACCGCCAGGACTTTCTGAGAAAGTAAGAAAGGTAAATAATTATCAGATAGAATGATTGTCTTCGATATGCCGAAGGTTCTATAGCCTTGCAGGTGCTTATATGCTCTGATTGTTCCTATAATAGTTATATATAATGAGAAGAATTGAATATGAATGTGTATAAATTATATTCAACTTTAATTGTCACTCATAACTGAAGTTTTTTTTAATATCAAAACTGCTCTTCATACAAAAACCTTCATATTTGCCGATTGTTCCTATGGCAGCTATAAGTTATAGTGGTCAGATTTAGATGAAACTTTATATATCTAAAATATATGTACTAAAAGTTCGATGTAGTAAATTTGGTGACAATATCTTCACAAACAACAAATATCGACCGATAGTTTGTATGGCAGCTATACGATACATCGGTGCGATACGTCTTGTTTTGACTTATATACAACATGCTCTAATAAGAAGCAAGTCTACCAAGTTTCAGCTAGATAACACTTAAACTGAGAGACTAGTTTGCGTTGCAACAGATGGACAAGCGGATTAACGGACACACGGACACGGACAGATAAACGGACAAATGGATAGACGGGCAAATAGACAGACATGGCTAGACCGACTCTCCTGTTGTTGCTGACTAAGAATATATATATATATATAGGTATAATAGGGTCATAGCTGCCTCCTAAGCCCAAAATGAGAAAACCTCTGCAAGGGTACAAAGCAAGTTCAGACATTCCCCTTGCTTACCATAGAATTATGTGAAGTGTTTGTCGCTTCTGAGCACTGTAAAGGGTAAACACAATTAAATTAGCAGATATTTCCAACATTTCCAACTCTTCCAACACTTACAAAATCTTCGTTTGCTCGCGGACAACCTCGACCATTCTTCAAATGTTTAGGAGGTTCACTTTGCGATCGATGACTGCGATTATCGCAATCCTTCTTCTTGCCACTTTTATAGTTATACGACTGATCATCGGAGCTACAGTTGCCTGTAACATTGAATACCTTCGGCAGCATTGTGGTGCTTGAGCGACACTCCGTGACTTTAGCTTTGCAACAATCCTTAGCCTGCTCAATTGGCAGATATCGAGTAACTCGCTCCACTCTCTCAACTCGTCTAACCTTCTTACGTTTTAATCGTGCTGCAGTTGCAGGCTCGCCTTGTTTATCCCCTCGTGCTATGCAGTAAAGGCAATTGCCTGATGGTATCTGTAGGAGTCGTGGAGCCTGTCGGAGTATATCGACTGCCTCACCAAACCCTACTTGTCTCACTCTTGCTCCTGCTGCACACGTCCGCTGATCTCTTAAATATCTTCCTAGCGCGAACAGCAACGCATCGGAATTAAGTCCAGTATTTCTATAAATAACCTATATCTATATCGTATATATGATATCTCCTTCGCTACTCACACGCAATCAATTTTAATTGGTTTTTTTGTTTAATCGAAATATATTCAATGAAAATGTTGTGCAACTTTTTGAAACTTTTCAGACTTTCTCTAGGTTAATTGCAAAATTTTGTTTACCTAACCTAACATTTTAACCAAAATTCTGACTGAATAATTTATATATATATATAGAAAAAAAAGGAATTGTTTTATATATGAAATGCAAATGAAAATAGATTAGACAGGAGGCTCACAGCTGACTGAGGGTTTTAATGAAAAAGAAAGGATTCATAGATAAATAGAATATATTAACTCTAGAAAGGTTTTATTTTCTTATATGTGATTATCAGATAAAGAACCTTAGCCAGATTGAAGCTTTCATAGTTGTAGAACTGTGAAAAAATGTATAATTTTTTAAGGAAATTTATTAACACCTCAATAACTCAACACCTCAGGTATTCCTTGAATAGAAAAATATCCTTGAGTTCATTCTCTTTGCAGCTGTTTTTATAGGCTTCACTTTTATGAACACTTAGGAAATTGTTCCCATAAGAACATTCAGCTTCATATAGCAGAGCATATATTATATGAGAAAATAAAGAGTAGCTAATGATTTTCTGCATATTTTGCAGGAAAAACTTGTTAAACTCATTTATAAAATATACAAATGTGCCTAGTTTCTGCATTATATAAATTTTCTTTTAGAGTTTTCCTGTTCATAATTCCTTTACTTTCTTTACTGTTTAACTTTGAGTATTTATAACGCATATTAAATAAGTTCCTTTCATAAATATTCATTATTCCCATACTTTCTAGCTTAAAGTTGTTATATATAGAGTTTACTTACTCACACTCTCTTCACTTTTATTCTTCTCTACATTTCAGTTATTGTATTGTTTCTTAATTCTATAAATTCCCAAAGAAATTACAAAAATTTAAATACTTTGCAAAGCAACAATTTGATTATCATATAGTTTTTAATATCTTTATTTATTGGCAATATAATTATAATAATACTTGAGAGATATACATGAGATTTCAAGATTTCATATCGATAAACAAAGAATCTATGTACGTATATAGAAGGAATAACTTGGACTATTAATCATAAAATATATATAATACGTATAACTTTATATAATATCTTCTTCCACTTCCTCGTTCGTTTATGGCTTATTGAGATTTCTCAAGACCATTCCCTGTAGCAATACGCTGCCTTATGCACTTTCCACCCCCTTCGCCTTCTTCTCTCCCCTCTCCCTTGCCTCCTTTCATTTTCAATTTCCCTCCGTCGCTTTTGCATTAGTCAAACGTTTCAATTCCAACTCAAAACGGGGCAAATTGCTTATGTTGCAAGTTGCTTTAGCATCCGCTGCCGCCACCTCTGGCTTGGGGCGGCCATCATACCAGTACGAGCATTGCGGCTTGTTGGCCCTGCGTGCGTCAAGGCGCTGGCTGAGCTGTGCAACAAATGTCGTGGCGTGAACATTGCCAGTGAAATCTAATTCTTGCAAAGTCGCCGCCTGGGTGAGAAGGAAGTTGAGCATGGCATGCGGCACAGAGGGACGTTGCACCATCCACTTGTAGCTGCTATCGGCCATATCATAGTGGAATGTCAGCCGCGAGTGCCAAGCGAAGCGTTCCAGACGCAGCACGTCAACCAATTGGCCCCGCAACAGACGTGGCAGTTGCGCATCAAGTTGACAATGAAAATCCATTGCGACAATGTGACAGGCGAGAAGGGGGGAGGCGGTAGGAGTGGCTGATGCTGCTCCAGCTGCTCCTTCTGGTGATGCCCCTTCTCCTCTTCTTGCTGCTCCTTGTCTTCTGCCTGCGCCTTCTTCTCCTCCTGCTACTGCTGCTGCTCCTCTGACTCCTTCTCTTGTTGCTCCTTCACCTTCTGTTGCTCTTCCTTCAGCACCTTCTTCTACTGTTGCTGCTTCTCCTCCTGCTCCTGCTCCCTCTCCATCCGCCTCTGCCTGCACCTCCCCCTGCACCTTGAGCGCCGTCAGGCAGGCGCACACGGTCGCTGTGGTCAGCGCAATGGCATCCTTTCCCTGCTCTTCGTCGTCGACGTCGTCGCCGCAGTCGCAGAGGAAGGCCGTCAAGTGCCGCAGCTGCGGCAGTCGTGCAATTTCCGTGGCAGCAGCGCGCAGCGCACATGCCGGCAATTTGAGTGTCTCCAAAGTTTGTGGCAAGACAAAGAGTGCCGCTGGCTTCGCTTGCTCCTTGGGGCAACTTCTGCCTACCTCACCAGGCTGCAGCTCGAAGTGTGTCAGTCGCGGCAGCTCTGCCAGCAGCTGCGCCAGCTGGACGTGCGTCACTTCTCGGCCGGCTTGCAACTGCAGCTGCTGCAAATTGTTGCACATTGCTGGCAAATGACGCAACAGCTTGGCAGTGCATTGCCTAAAGCTGATGCTCTCGATGCCTGGCATCCGTTTCGGTTTCCTGGTCAGCAATTCGGGCCGCAGATTGAGCAGGCTGCGCGTCACTTGTGCCACAATTCGCAGCAATTTGCGCTGCATGTCATCGCTTAGTCTGCGGCCCTGCTGTAACTCCTGCGCCCAATCAAATTCATTGGCATATTTGCGCTGCCACAGATGCAACACAATCGCACGCAGTCGCGTGTCCAGCTGCAGCAGCAGAAACTGCTCCCGCACATTGAGCAGGCAACAAATCCGCAGCAGGCAATCGTCGTTGAGTGTAGTCAATGTTGGAGCTGCAAAGGGCAATCTTTGCTTAATTGGAAATTCACAGTGGTAGAGGGAGAGGAAGGGGGGTGGGGGTATTAGGGGGTGCAGCAGGATATGCTTACCTTGCCTGACGAGCATAGTGTGCGCGCAGTGCTCTCTCTAAGTCGCCACTGTAGACTGACTGAAGCCGGCGCTGGGACTCGTCTCGTGCCACCCCTGGGCTGGAATCACTGTGCCAGGCTGTGCTCTGGCATTGACACCACCATGCGCACACAAGCACAAAAACAGATACACGCACGCACAGACGCAAACAAAATACTCTGCTGCACAGTGGGTCAAGGTGCGTTTAAAGTGAAGCTGAAATATTTGAATCGTTTTGGAATTATTGATTTGAATCAAGATTCTTGTTATATTTAGTAAAGTTTGAAGAATAACTCTAATATATTCCTGATCTATATAATTTTTTGAGTTTTTCTTCATTATTATAATTTATAATTTATTATTAACATATTTCTAAATATATTTATTCATTAATTTGTTCATAAATAGGTTTAAAAGTCAGTTTAGTTTTTTCAGTTCAGTTTTATTTGTTTTCCTCTGTAGAACTCAGTTACTATTGGAGTTAAAGTTATGGAATATGGTTAAAATATAGTTATGTTTCTTATCAAAAAACTGCTCAATTGCATTTCAAATTGGAAGCAGAGCACTTAACTCTACAATAAATCTGTAGAAATACATAACCTTTTGCCAAATTCTGCTATTAATATGATATTTCATATTATATAAAGCTGTTTCAATACAAAATTTAGATTTAAATTTAAATTTAATTAAAAATTAAGATATTATGCATAACATTTCAAAATTTCATAAATACCTAGTAATTTTTGTCTTTTTGAAGAGCTAAAATTATTAAATTTGACAAGAAGTTACTTCAAAACAAATGTTTGACTTCTTAATATATTTGAATAAGTTTGTCAAGCTTATTCTGTCTTAAGAAATATTTATTATACTTTATTTTTGTTTATTACTTATAATTTACTGCATTGAATATACTATTCAACTGCCTAATCAACACCCTAATACCACTGTGCCTCCACTGGTGGTGGTATAAAAATAAATACAACCCCCTTGCTCGGCGTACGCAGCGCACTTCGCTCTGCTTCTTTGCTTGCCTCTCTTGTTTTTTTACTCTCTTTTCTTGCTTCTTTACTCTCCTCTTTCTCTTTCTTTCCTTCCTTTGTCTTTTATCGCCAGCTGAGTGCTGAGTACTAGGCTATTTATAAGACCAACTCGAACATATGATAAACACTTGCAAACTCACTTCGAGAGAGTTTCAAGTGCAGCACATGAGCAATACAATCGATTACGATTTCCTTATTGGTTTATATATTTAGTATTTGATTTATTTATCAAAATTTAATCTAGTTTTGAGTGCTTAAACTAATGCGCATAAGCACTAGCAAGAGGGTCTTTTGGCTGTGGATTTGTTGTTTTTAATAGCCTTAGAGCATTGAAAATTGTGAAGTAAAGGTAAACTAAATTTGTGCAAATGTATGTAAGAGGCGGGAGAAGGCGTGGCAGTTCCAGAAAGTATATATAATTTTTTTTAGGAGTAGTTTAATCAACTGTCTCCATGTTTGTCTGTCTATTCGTGTTTCTGTCCGTTCAACTGTCCGTTCGCCTGTCCGTCTGTTTGAACTTCAATATTTCTGCTAATATAAGAGCTAGAGACACCAAATTTGACATCAAGGCTCCTTTATATCATTAGTTTATGAAATAAGTATCAAGTAATGAATGCCACGCCCACCGCCCCTGCAAATTGGGCCAGGCCGACTATAACTTTTGCCAGGTTTTCCCCTTTTAAATATTGAAAAAATCATTTGAAAATTTTCTATATAGAATAGTGTTCTCCTCACACTCCCCTCATATTAACTAGATTTGGGATCACATTCGTACGTCATCGACCTTTAACGGCGTCGACTTTGCCAACAGGGTCTCATTCAACTACTGAAATTTGGCTAGAGATCACAATTTTTGAGGTGTTTACGAAAACGGAAATTCATTTGTTGAAAATAAATTTTTCTCCCAGTTTTTTGGAATCTAACCAAATTTCGGCAATAGAAGATGGCAGCGACGGATGAAAAATTGAAGCTATGCCACGAGGTGTTCAGCTTCTCGACCACTCGCATGCCAGAGCTGGAGCAGCGTGTGGTGCGTTGTACAGCGGGGAGCGAGGAGCCAAGAATGGGCACAGACGGAAGAGATGCCGATAGGGATGGGAACAGGGATAGAAATAGGAAATACAATGCGGTCTGCTGGCACGTGGCGCTCGTCATGCTGATCACGACAATGGTGCTGGCCCTACTGTGGGCCATCTATCTGAGTCTGGACTGGTACACGTGCACGCCAGAGCAGCGCTTTGCGCACATGCGCAACGATCTGGTGCGGCGCGAGCGACGCACTCGCATCGGTGGCAAACTGATGCTCGATCCGCTCGAGGAGATTGTGAACGAGCGACTGCTCTGGCTGCGCTCGCGGGATGAGCAGAAGCATCACAATTGGCAAGCGTATCGCCACAAGCCTTACAACTTCACGCAGCACAAGCTGAACGAGACTGATCTCTATGGGTTGCTGCGGGGCATGCCCAAGGGAGGTCTGTTGCATGTGCACGATGTGGGTGCGGTCAGGTTGGACTTGCTGCTGGAACTTACACGCGCTGCAGATCTGTGGACATGTCTGGGTGCAGATGGTTTTGTGGAGGACTTTCGTTTCTCGCTGCTGAGGCCAGAGAGTCACCTACCCTGCCAGTGGATGCCGATGAGCACGTTCCGGCAGCAGCAGAAGAATGCGGAGGAGAAGTTACTGCGCAGCTTCGTGTTGAGTGGCCAGAAGTACGATTGTGCCAGCCAGCTGGGCAGGCACTTGCGACGCACACAGCGCCTGGTACATGGCCTCATCATGTATCGCCCACAGTGGCCCCTCGTGGCGCTGGCCATGCTCGAGGACTTCTACGCCGATGGGGTGACCTATGTGGAGCTGCGCTCGTCGTTGCCAGCAGTGAGTGAGATTAGGGGTACCCTTTCACTACCTTTAACTGCCTTCCTGCTGCTCCCCCAGTTGTACGATCTGAGCGATACCAAGTACAGCTGTAACGGTTGCCTTATTAGTACAACCTCCGTAGGCTGGTGGTATCGGCAAAATGGGCAGCACGTATTGATTCCGGCTACTTCTCGTCGGCTAAGGGGTGGTATTCCTTAATATGCCCAGTTTACGGCCTACAAAAATAATTTATAAATAAAACGTGCAGATACGACGAACAATAATCGACCGGAGAGAAAAAAAAACAACCCATGGACAGATAAAACACAAACAGACAAACAGGAGTACAACGATGGCCCACAGATCTTAAGTGGCCAGTTAAGCCCGCCCTACCTTTGGTCGCCAAAATTCCTGCCTATTTGCATGGCGACCCCTCAAGAGATTACATCCGCTCGGGTTCAACCATATAAATACTTTATTTCATAATTTGAATTAATAATCCTAACATGTAAACAATTTTAAATTAAATCCTAACATAATATACAAGTTATCACACCTAAATAGAATAGAATCAATAAATTTGCAAAATTTGCCTAACTATACACAAAAATAAATAGGAATATAAGTACTAACACTGAATAAAAAAACAATTACAAAAAAATAAAATAGTATAAAACTTGGTGATTTAAAACCCACAATATTTATTTGCATTCATTTTGGGTTCATTTATTTGACTGGCCAATCAGCTGATTATCAGAGAAGGGAACACTGATCTCCGATAACGCAACGGTTGAGAGATAGGGGAGTTGTATTTAGAGTCTATCGCCAAATTAGCGTCAACATTTAACGTGAGTGTAATTTGTGAAAATGTAATTATAAAGTGCGCATATTTTCTTTCAACTTTATCATTCAGGTAAGTGTTTAATAGTTCTAGGTTTTTATATTTTTTCGTGTATATGTTGTATTAAGTGCGGTCAAAATCAAATACATGTATATAAATATAAATTAAAGTTTGTGGTTGTGTATGTGTTGTTTACTCACTCAGCATTTATTTATCCCGCGACGAAAGCGCTTTCGAAGAGGTGCTAGAGGGAAAGAAATTTACATACATATACAATAATTTAATCCGCCATCCTAACTAAAAAAAGGAATTCATGCACTTATGTACATAGTTACGTAGGCAACTATATGTACATATGTACCTTTACCCTTTATATTTTTTTTCCACTGCAACACCACTCACTCTCTCGGATCACTGACCCTTGTCTCCGATCAGCTGATAAATTACAAGACACAGACAAATGAATTCAAATTAAATACGACCAGACAAAGACCCCAATTAAAAATCCTATTTGAAACAAATGTTAAAACTAAATGCATAAAATTTTCCTGAGGGAATTTAAAAATATAAGGAATTAAAAAAAATTAAAAAAAATTAAATCGTTTGCCTATTTTATTACGCTAAATTATAGAATATGGCTGCTGTGCTGGAGCGCTGCAAAATTTAATTTTTTTCTTCAATGCCCCTTTTTTTTTTTTTTTTTTTTTTTTTTGGTTAACGGTAAAACCGTAGGCGGGATTTGTAATTTTTGGCGGGATTAAATCGTCTATGCCAACTGGAGTTTTTCCGCCGTTGTTGTTACGGATGAAAAATGAGAAATTTTATCCTGTAGCTGGGTTTATAGATGGAAGCGGGAAATTTTATCCCGTAGCTGGGGTTATAGATGGAAGCTCCCAGATTTCTGCAGCCGATTGCAGATGCAATCGCCGCTCGCAGATAGAAGAGTTATTAATTCCCAACTTTTCTCCCAGGTCCACGAAAGTTGCAACTCTAGAACAGTAACTGTTTTAAAAAAATTTTCCCCATATTATTTCTTTCTGTTCTGAAAACTCACCAGCAATGCTACAGGTATCTATTTATAATTTTATTATTTCACAATCACTGCTTTTCTGACACAAATTTGATTTTCCGATTAGATTCGCTTCGCTTCGGCTGACTTCAAACGACTGATTGGAAATTCAGAAGTTCGATCTAGTCGCCATTTTACCCAGCCTTGGTAGCCTTACAACTCTGCTGTCAATACTACCAATGACCAGAATCGATCATTCGAGAAGAAAAATGGTAAGATAGCAGCGATACTTTTACACAAAAAATATAAAATTATAATTGCTATTTATCCCTTTTTTTTCCAGATGTTACAAATTCCCCCCTGCTAAAAACAGACTTGGGGATTAAGCATTTCCCAAGTCTGACAATTCTGGTATCTTCTGCTTTACTGCCTTATATCTTTTGCATGGTAGTGTCCGATGAGATGACCTTGCAAATCCTCAACTTCATAATTTGCTTCTCCAAGCTTTCTGCGAATTCTACATTTGACAAATTTTGGCCCAAGTTTTGCATTATATCCCGTTTGGAAGTCGCTTTGCCTGAAGTTTCGTCTGAAAACTTCGTCTCCTTCTTTATATTGGATAGCGGTTGAGCGTAAGTCATACAGACGTTTGTTTTTGTTATATTGCCTTTCCATAACTTCTCCTGCCCTTTTCCGAATAATTTCCAGAGAATCTTTCCGGGTTAATGGCAAAGATCTATCTTCCAGCAACTCCAATCTTCTCAACAGAGAATACGTGGAGCCAGACAACACCATGTGCTGCCCAAAAGCCATATAATATGGTGTAGTGCCAATGGCCGAATGTATGGCCGATCTCAAAGCGCACGCTATCTGGCTCAGACTCGCATCCCACTCCTTCTGATCTGGTTTTATATAGGATCTAATAGCGGCAATTATGGATCGGTTTACGCGTTCCGATGCGTTCGCTTGAGGTGCATGCACAGCCGAAAGTATGTGCTTTATTTGAAATTGATTAAGAAGCTTTTTGAATTTTTCCGATCTGAACTGTGAGCCATTGTCTGAAAACACAGTTTCGGGCACTCCAAACGTATAAAATAGCTCTTTCTCCATGTAATCTAAAATTATGTCCGCCGACATTTTCTTAACTGGCTTTAGGCACACAAACTTAGAGAAATGATCCAGAACAATAAAAATACCTACGTTGCCCCTGCGTGAACGAGGATAAGGGCCTAAGAAGTCAACGTAGAGACGTTGGAAGAACCTTTGCGACTCCATCAACTTACCCATTGGTGGACGTAGTACCATGTTCGGTGCTTTCGATGTTTTGCAGACATCACAATTATTGATGAATGCCTTCACATCATGCACCAAACATGGCCAGAAATAATGTTTTCTCAGCCTATCAATGGTTTTGTGGATACCCCCATGGGCAAACAGTACCGAGTCATGTGCTTTGGCTATGACTTCTCTTGTCATTGCTTTCGGAATCCACAGCTTCCACACATACACATCGTGTAACGCCTCCCCCGTTGTATGACCAGTTCGCCTATACACATACCCATCTTCCACTTTTAAATCTGGGAACTTCCCTTGCATGGCCTCAATACGCTCTTTAAATGCTACATAATCTTCGGAGAAGAAATGTGGGGATTTTAAATCCACCAGTAATCCGTCCTGACAGTCTACTGACGCTATATTTTCGTCAGTTATGCGTGACAGAGTATCAGGAACCACATTGAGCTTCCCTTTCCTATGCACGATGTGAAATTTATAGCCTTGCAACTTTAAAGCCCATCGCGCTAACCTACTGCTTAGGTCCGTTTGGGTCATTAGCCATTTTAGTGAAGCGTGATCGGTTATGATAGTGAAGTCATGCCCTTCAACATATGGCCGAAAAGTTTTTAAACAGACAAGAGCAGCAAGACATTCTTGTTCTGTTACCGAGTAAGCTTGCTGAGCTTTGTTTAATTTTTTTGACACGAATGCAATAGGCATTTCATCATTCTCTTCAGAAACTTGAACAAGTACCCCACCTACACCGGTTTTACAAGCATCACATTGGATAAAAAACGGCTTTGAAAAGTCCGGGCTTTGTAAAATTGGAGCTTCAACGAGTTTGTTCTTTAGATTCTCGAAAGCAGACAATGCATCGGCCGAAAAGGCAAATTTTCTTTTTGTAGACAGCAGATCTGTCAAAGGAGCTGTTACCTCCGCAAAGTTTGCGATAAATTTGCGATACCAGCCACATAAGCCCAAGAAGCTCCTCAATGCTTTAATCGTTTTAGGAACTGGGAAGTTCTTTATTGCCGATATCTTTTCTGGGTCAGTCCTTATTCCTCCATTACCCACTATGTGTCCCAAGTAGTTAACCTCTCGACGGCAAAAATGACTTTTTCCAACATTGATCGTCAAATTTGCACGTCTGAGATTATTAGCAACTTCTTGGAGCACGTGTAGATGGCGCTCGAAATCCGCTGAAACAACCAGCAGATCATCTAGATAGATAAAAACTTCGTTGCGTAATTGAGGAGAGATGACTTTGTCCATTAACCGTGACATTGTTTGAGGGGCATTACAAAGCCCAAAAGGCATTACCTTAAACTGATAAAGTGGGCGTCCGGGGACCGTAAAAGCGGTTATAGCTCGAGAACTTGCGTCTAAAGGTATCTGCCAAAAAGCGTCTTTCAGGTCTAGGCTTGTAATAAATTCAGCTCTAGGCAATCTACTTAATATTCCACCGATATGCGGCAGAGGAAAAGCATCCTTAACCGTTACTGAATTTATTTTCCGACTGTCAAGGCATAGTCTTATCTTCCCTGGCTTATTTACAATGACGATAGGCGAGGACCATGCGCTTTCCGACTCCTCTATTACTCCTAGCTCTAACATCCGATCTACTTCTGCATACATCAGTTTTTCCATCGCTGGTGACACTGGATAATGCCTCTGTTTTATTGGCTTAGCTGAACCTACATCAATCGTATGCGATAGTATGGTTGTTTTACCCAAGCCTTCCTCAGAAAAAGATGGAAATAATTTAATAATTCGTTCTAATTGCTGCTTTTGCAGGCTAGAAAGTTGATGCATATTTTCGTCATTGCTAATTTCTGACACAGTTAAATCAGTTGGCAGTAAATCGTAAAGCTGCCAGAAATCTATTCCTAAATATAAATCTAAACGTAAGGTTGGAATAATGTAAATACTAATTAATTTCTTTAAATTTTTATAAATGATTTCTGCCTTTAAGAGTCCTACTATCTGTTGTTTTTTTCCATCTGCCGTACTCGCATCTGATTTTAGTTTTTTAAAAGTTATCTTGTTTTCCAGCAGTTCCTTTGCTAAATTTCCTCCAATGCAAGTCATTGTAGCACCTGAATCTAACAGTCCAAAAATATCCCTATCTAATAAACGAACTTTAGCATACGGCCGTGGATCTGTAGCATTGAACTCTAGCGCTGACAATCTTCTTACGGCTTTCCCTAATTTCTTGACTCCTTGCCAAAATGTTCTAAAGCGCTTAGAGCTGCGAGACTGAGACTTGCAACTTCCAGGATATAATGGAATTGATGGTATTAGCAATTGAGGGATATTGTATATGGGCTCAAAGCATGAATTTTCATTTATTCTGGGCGAATCCCCTAATCTTGTTGTGGAACTGTTCGGGGCTGCACACTCGAATTCCTCTGTCTGAGTGGAAACTTCGGTGTGCCGCCTTTCAAGTTTTTTTGACACCGTGCACAGTTTGGCTTGTACGTTTTTGCTGCTCCACATCCGTAACAAAAAACTCGGCGTTCAGCCAAACAATCCCTGATACCTGTGGCCTTCTTGCTGGCAATTCCAGCATATCAGTGCCACGGCTCCAACTTCCTCTTCAGTTTCCTCTTGGACCACAACCTTATCATGTTCCACCAACTCTGCTATATTTCGCCTAAACGGAACCAATTTTCCACTATTCATCTGTGGCTTTATATCTTCGAGAAATGCCTCTCGCCTCCTACACACATCCCGAAGTTCTGATACGGAATTTATTTCTAAATGTAAGATCTCGTGGCGTATTTCTGGACGCAAGTTTGCTTTCAATATCCTAACTAAATTTTTCTTTATTATAGGTATCTCCATTTGGTCAATCAACCGGGCTATATCATCATAAAATGCCTCAAACGATTCATTCGGCTTCTGTTTTCGTGCCCGGATGAGGTCTTCGACATCCGCATCATCCCGTTGGTCTCGAAATTGGTTGCGTAGAGCTTCACAAAGTAGGTCCCAACGAACTTGACCTACCGCTTTATGATGCCGCCAGTAAAATTCAGATGCCTTTCCCTCAAACAAGGAACTGGCATTTTTACAGAGGATACCAAAATTCCCTTCTAAAGTTTGGTGAGTCAACGCTTCGACTCGATATATAAAATTGTCTATTGACAGCCCTTCTCCCGTAAATTTCAGTTTCCAACCGTTTAAGATGTGGCCTACTTTATCGGGTCTCTGTAGCAGATCGGATTGATAACTACCCTGCGAAAGTGGTGCTGTTCTGGCCTGAGGCATATTAGCTGGAGGAACATCTACCGCTAATCCTATCAATCCATTCGATTCAGTGCACTCATTTTCGATTCCTTGAGGAGTTCCCCGACGACTGACACAAGCTTCGACATTCTCTTCAATCAGTTTGCTTATCTGCTCGGTAAGTGTAGACATGATTTGATTTTGCATTCGATTTATCATATCTGATGTTACCCTATTGGCAGATGCTGATGTAGAAGCCTCCTCATCTGTCGTTCTAGCTGTTGTATTTGAAGCAATGGCTGATTGAGAGCGGGTAATGTAAGCAGGAGGAATCGCAGCCTGTTTGGCAGTTGGTGCGCAACTACTTTTGCAAATTGGACAATTGCCACTCGATTTAAGATGTGTTTTTAAACACGTCTTGTGAAATTCGTGACCGCAGGGTGTTCTTTGCCCGTCACTTGGGCTTTGCACTATTGCAGAACACAGCCCACATACGATCTGATTTCCCACTGTCGTTAAATCTTCTGTTGACCGTGTTAGCGGCATGATTACCAATTTCTTATTACTTTAACACTGCTCAAAATTTACCACTGTCTGAATATTCGAAACACAACTTGCGAGAAAATCAAATTTCTCAATCAGACTAGCCAACTGTGATAATTTGAACAAAAATTATAATAAAAACTCTCGAAAAAAAATTCATTCATAAATTCAATTGTAATAATATAAAAAAATAACAAAATAATCCGCAATCGTGACCACAAAATTTTACAAAATTTGTAATTAATTTATCAATTGATTTAGACAGAAATAAAAAAATGTAAATAATTTATCAATTGATTAAAACAAAATATACCAATGTTGTAAATAATTATTCAATACAAAACTTCATTAATTAAATTGAACCCTCACTTCAGTAAATCTCTTTTATTTTTCTCCTCCTACCTTCGTTTGCGCTTAATAAAATAATAGATAAATAGATAAGATGAAAATCACTCGTGCAATCCAAACACCTTTGAATTGTGATGTTGGTGGCAAACCCTAACTTATAGATCAGCTGCTTGACTCCAACCAACACCATTTTCCAGGTTTGAACAACAAATCGAAGCGATAATATTCAAGACTGCAAACTTTACACGTACCAACTGGCTCGACGAAGTCTTAATTTTCGTATCGAGAATCCAAATTCGCCGTATAAATTGCCATCATGAAGAGTGACCATTACTTTGTCATTAATAGTGGTCATTTTCTGTCTGCTACAGAATAAATGCTTCCAACTACTTGTGACAAAAGCAATAGACAGAAAATTGAAAATCACAGAAAGTTTTGAGTTGCTTTAGTGAATCCTACCTAAGTAAGGCTCCACTTGTTGGGCGCCAAAATAAATTATTATGTAACGGTTGCCTTATTAGTACAACCTCCGTAGGCTGGTGGTATCGGCAAAATGGGCAGCACGTATTGATTCCGGCTACTTCTCGTCGGCTAAGGGGTGGTATTCCTTAATATGCCCAGTTTACGGCCTACAAAAATAATTTATAAATAAAACGTGCAGATACGACGAACAATAATCGACCGGAGAGAAAAAAAAACAACCCATGGACAGATAAAACACAAACAGACAAACAGGAGTACAACGATGGCCCACAGATCTTAAGTGGCCAGTTAAGCCCGCCCTACCTTTGGTCGCCAAAATTCCTGCCTATTTGCATGGCGACCCCTCAAGAGATTACATCCGCTCGGGTTCAACCATATAAATACTTTATTTCATAATTTGAATTAATAATCCTAACATGTAAACAATTTTAAATTAAATCCTAACATAATATACAAGTTATCACACCTAAATAGAATAGAATCAATAAATTTGCAAAATTTGCCTAACTATACACAAAAATAAATAGGAATATAAGTACTAACACTGAATAAAAAAACAATTACAAAAAAATAAAATAGTATAAAACTTGGTGATTTAAAACCCACAATATTTATTTGCATTCATTTTGGGTTCATTTATTTGACTGGCCAATCAGCTGATTATCAGAGAAGGGAACACTGATCTCCGATAACGCAACGGTTGAGAGATAGGGGAGTTGTATTTAGAGTCTATCGCCAAATTAGCGTCAACATTTAACGTGAGTGTAATTTGTGAAAATGTAATTATAAAGTGCGCATATTTTCTTTCAACTTTATCATTCAGGTAAGTGTTTAATAGTTCTAGGTTTTTATATTTTTTCGTGTATATGTTGTATTAAGTGCGGTCAAAATCAAATACATGTATATAAATATAAATTAAAGTTTGTGGTTGTGTATGTGTTGTTTACTCACTCAGCATTTATTTATCCCGCGACGAAAGCGCTTTCGAAGAGGTGCTAGAGGGAAAGAAATTTACATACATATACAATAATTTAATCCGCCATCCTAACTAAAAAAAGGAATTCATGCACTTATGTACATAGTTACGTAGGCAACTATATGTACATATGTACCTTTACCCTTTATATTTTTTTTTCCACTGCAACACCACTCACTCTCTCGGATCACTGACCCTTGTCTCCGATCAGCTGATAAATTACAAGACACAGACAAATGAATTCAAATTAAATACGACCAGACAAAGACCCCAATTAAAAATCCTATTTGAAACAAATGTTAAAACTAAATGCATAAAATTTTCCTGAGGGAATTTAAAAATATAAGGAATTAAAAAAAATTAAAAAAAATTAAATCGTTTGCCTATTTTATTACGCTAAATTATAGAATATGGCTGCTGTGCTGGAGCGCTGCAAAATTTAATTTTTTTCTTCAATGCCCCTTTTTTTTTTTTTTTTTTTTTTTTTTGGTTAACGGTAAAACCGTAGGCGGGATTTGTAATTTTTGGCGGGATTAAATCGTCTATGCCAACTGGAGTTTTTCCGCCGTTGTTGTTACGGATGAAAAATGAGAAATTTTATCCTGTAGCTGGGTTTATAGATGGAAGCGGGAAATTTTATCCCGTAGCTGGGGTTATAGATGGAAGCTCCCAGATTTCTGCAGCCGATTGCAGATGCAATCGCCGCTCGCAGATAGAAGAGTTATTAATTCCCAACTTTTCTCCCAGGTCCACGAAAGTTGCAACTCTAGAACAGTAACTGTTTTAAAAAAATTTTCCCCATATTATTTCTTTCTGTTCTGAAAACTCACCAGCAATGCTACAGGTATCTATTTATAATTTTATTATTTCACAATCACTGCTTTTCTGACACAAATTTGATTTTCCGATTAGATTCGCTTCGCTTCGGCTGACTTCAAACGACTGATTGGAAATTCAGAAGTTCGATCTAGTCGCCATTTTACCCAGCCTTGGTAGCCTTACAACTCTGCTGTCAATACTACCAATGACCAGAATCGATCATTCGAGAAGAAAAATGGTAAGATAGCAGCGATACTTTTACACAAAAAATATAAAATTATAATTGCTATTTATCCCTTTTTTTTCCAGATGTTACACAGCTTACTGGACACGGCCAGCATGTTGTTTGCCACGGCAAATATCTTTGGCGAGGCTCACAATGATTTCATTGGCCTCCGACTGATCTATTCCCCGCCGCGCAGCTCGAACAACAGCCAGCTGGAGCTGTACCTGCAGCAAGGGCGCTTGCTTAAGGTACCAAGGTAGTGCTCCGCCTTCATTCTTCCACTTTGTAATCCTCTACCCCCTTAGGAGCACCTGCCCGGCTTCTTTATTGGCCTCGATCTGATGAGCTTCGGCGATGAGTGCCAGCAATCGCCGCTTGGTTCCCAATCGAAGCTTCTCCACATTGGCCACGAGCTCGATCTGTTCCTGCATGCGGGCGAGACCCGTTGCGGCAATGCCACGCACAAGACACCCGATCTGAATGTCATCGATGCCCTGCTGCTGGGCAGCAAACGCATTGCGAACCCCATCAATCTGTTGCAGCATCCCGAAGTGATGCGCGCCATGAAGTTGCTGCGTGTCGCTGCGGAGTTTTGTCCCTTGTCCAATTATCATTTGCAGTTCATGGAGAACTTCGAAGCACATCCGGCTGCGTATTTGATTGCTGCTGGTTTCCCTTTGGTCATCGGTTCAGATTATCCTCAGTTGTGGCAGGCGGCACCGCTCACCGACGATTACTATGTGACCTTTGTGGGCATCGCTGTGGGCCAGGGCAGCCTGGAGCTGCTCAAGCAGCTGGCACTCAACTCGTTCATCTACAGTGCGCTGCGCGAGGAGGATCGTCGCATGGCGATGGCGCAGTGGCGCAGCCAGTGGAACCAATGGATGGAGAGCATTGTCGTTGTCAGCCAAGCTTAACCGAGCATGCTCCTCCTCCTCCACTTCTTCTTCTATTCACTTGTTTCTAAATTGATTGCGGCTTTCAAGCCATTTTATACGTTTTATAAAAGACTTTGAGCATTAGGCTCGTGCCCGGCCAAATCCAGCCTGAGTTGCTTATTTCCGTCGTCATCGAGGGTGCCATAAACGGGGTAGCTTAATCTAATCTAATCTGTTGCGGAGGCAATCGTAAATCAAGATGCCAGATTCTTCGATATGAAGTTGGTTGCCAGCTGGAACTTGGCAAATCCCAAGCAGCAGGAAGGGAGGAAGGGAGGGTTAGGTAGTTGGTCGTCGCCCACTTGAATTCCAATCAGATTTGTGTGCGCGCAGCACGTGTTAAATCAAAGATAATGTGGCGAGGTACTCAAAGCACAACATTCCCCATTCCCTCTTTGCAGAGATAAGCAGGCACCTACTACCAAATCGGACATCGACAAGCACCCATCGACAGCGCCCTGCTCAGTCGATTTGCGGACATTGTCGCGCGTGTGCCAGCTCCAGTTCCAGCTCCGCCTCGTTCCCCAATAATGTTGCGCAGTAATCTAATCTCGCTGCCCGCTCTGCTCACGCTGCTCTGCTGTGGCCTGGCACCGGCTGAGTCACGCGGCGCACGAACCACAGATCTAACCGTGACGAGATACGTTGAGCTTCACGGCAGCACATCGCACGTGGAAGCGCTGCTCGGCAAGTCGCGTCCCAGTCCCGACACCTATAGAACAGTGCGCGATGCCTTCTTCCACTACGAGGAGGCCCGTTCGCTGGGCTACGATGTGGAGCTGAATTCGCGTGAGCTGCAGGCCAACGAGACCATCATGCAGGCCAAGCTGAAGGAGTACGCGGAAGGGGAGATCACGCCGCATCTGTTCAAGCCATCGCAGCATATCTTCGATGTGCTGGATGCCATCAACAAGACAGAGCTCTTCCAGCTGCTGAAGCGAATGCCCAAGGGCGCAGTGCTTCATGCACACGACACCGCCCTGTGCAGTACCGAAGCCATCATTGGATTGACCTATCGCGATAATCTGTGGATCTGTCAGCAGCCTGGAGACCTGAGTGCCAATGCTTTGCGTTTCTCCAAGCTCAAGCCGGAGGCACTGACCAGAACCAGAACGCTGAATCAGAGCTGCGATTGGACGCTGCTGTCGCAGGTGCGCAGCCAGTATGGTGCCGAGCGTGTGGATGAGTATCTGGCCGAGCGCTTGACGCTCTACCCCACGACGGACTTTCAGGATGGCAACGCGGCCTGGCAGAGGTTTATGCAGATATTCGGCTTGCTCGACGGACTCTTGATGTACGCACCGGTCTGGGGGGATTACTACTACAAGGCGCTGGAGGAGTTCCTCGCCGATGGCGTGCAGTACTTGGAGTTCCGCACCACGCTACCCACGGTACGAACGGGTTATCCCCTAAGGTTCTCCAACTTCCCCGCTAACTCCGCCTTCCTTTGCAGCTCTACGACTTGGAGGGCACAACGTACACGCCGCTGGACACAGTGCGCATTTATGTGGAGACACTGCAGCGCTTCAAGGATGCAGCCGAGCACAAGGACTTCATTGGTTCACGCATGATCTACGCTCCACTTCGTAACACCAATGCGGAGGGCGTGGCAGCCTACATTGAAACGCTGAAGCAGGTCAAGGTAGGTAAAGCAATAATTCCAGTCGAAACCTAACTAATTCAATTGATCCCTCTTCAGGAAAAGTATCCCGACTTCTTGGCTGGCTTCGATCTGGTGGGTCAGGAGGATTTGGGGCGACCACTGAGTGACTTCGTTGAACAACTGCTGCAGGTGCCGGATACCATTGATTTCTATTTCCACGCCGGGGAGACTAACTGGTACGGCTCATCGGTCGATGAGAACCTCATCGATGCACTGCTGTTGGGCACCAAGCGCATTGGTCATGGCTTCGGTCTGGTCAAGCATCCCGTTGTGCTGGACATGGTGAAGAAACTGAACGTGGCCATCGAGGTGAATCCTGTGTCGAATCAGGTGCTGCAGCTGATCAGCGATTTCCGCAACCATCCGTGCTCGCAGTTCTTTGCCGATGGCTACCCCGTGGTAATCTCATCCGATGATCCCTCGTTCTGGAAGGCTTCGCCACTGAGTCACGATTACTACATCGCCTTCCTGGGCATTGCATCGCAGCATGCAGATCTGCGTTTGCTCAAGAAACTCGCACTGAACTCCATTCAATACAGTTCACTGTCCGTGGACGAGAAGTTCAATGCGCTCACCAAGTGGCAGGTCAAGTGGGAGGAGTTCCTCGATCATGTCAACAATGTGCAGCCCAATGCCGCCTCGTCGCCCAATCAACGGATCGATTGACTAGCACGGGTGGTGACAGCGCTCCTGGTCGCCGTGGCTCTGCTCAACGCTGGCCTAGGGTGCTAGTCGGGTATCATCTTCGCTCCCATCCCCCCCTCCACTCTCCTCCCCCCTGTGTCACTAGGTAATAAACTCGTTCTAACCTCCGTTCATCCTCCACAAAGCGCATTCACATACTGTAATAGGCTACTGATTAGTGTTTATCGATATACCGATTCTCTCGCACATAGGAGATATTACCATTTAAACTAGTTAAGCGCTCTCTTTACGCTTTTTGTACTAAACTAAATATTTAAATAAAGAACGCGCTGCGATCGCGAAAAAAGAAACAAAGAGGAAGGTGGAAGGATAATAATTGATTGATCTAAATTCAACTTTTTGATTTACCCTATCATAGCCCACAACACCCAAGCCAACTCTACTCTATCTTAACCTACCCTACAGTACCTGACAGCACCTAGCCGAATCTTACCGGACATGGCCGTACCTTACCTTACTAATTTATACTATGTATACTTTATACCGACTTACCGTACCTTACCATGACCTAGCATTTCATTCTGCAACTTTGCGAACCCTCGACCTTCCCGTAGCTTTACCATACCTTGTTTTACTCTACCCTATCGTACCTTACCGTACCTTACCGTGAAGTAGCCGTACCTTGAAACATTCATACCTATACCGTAACCATACCGTACTTTACCCTAAGGTGATGAGGCTAACCTTATCTTAGCCATATCCTACCCTACTGAACGTTGTTCTACCCTGTTTTATCTTTCAGTACCGTGGCTTATAGTCCCATACCGAGACCTTACCATTTCATTCTGAACCTTTGCATACTCTACACTTGCGTAGGTTATTCGAATCTTGCTTTACTCTACTGTACCTTACTATATCTTCACCGTACCCTACCATGAAGTAGCCGTACCTTTCAGTATCGTAGTACTCCCGTAGCTTACCTCAGCCTTAACTTAGCCTCGTCTTAGCCATACTCTACCCTACGTTAGGGTATGCTACTCTACCCTGCTCTATCTTTCAGTACCGTAGCTTCTAGTTCCGTACCTAACTATGAAGTAGGCGTACCTTTTTGAGTACCGTAGCTTACACTCCCGTACCTTATTAGACCTTTCCTGTAAGCATACTGAAACTTATCTAAGCCTTAACTTAGGCTCATCTTAGTCACACCCTACCCTACCTTACCGTACGTTACTAAACCCTTCTCTACCTTACCTTACTGCAACTTTACCTTCACCATACCGTACCCTACCCTATCCTACCCTACCTTACATTACACTACCCTACTCTACATACATAACACTGTACCATACGTAACCAGAAGTAGAAGAAGAAAGCTCATCGATTGGTTTTCAATTACAAAACCTTCTCTATTCCGAACAGTCTCCACCCATTCATTCGCCTTCCTGGCGCATTAGATCTTCGTTACGCAACCTAAGCCAGCCTTCGGTTTGCCATTTTTGCCAGAGCAGCTTTTCGCAGTGAAAGCCAATGCATTTCACTTGGCAAGCGGCTTGACAGCGACATCGACAACGGCTGCGGCCGGCAGGCTCGATAAATCTGCCCGCTGTGCTGGGCTGCTGAGTGCACGGCAAAGTGCTCGCTGTCTAATGAATGTATAATGCCTGCCCCCACTCCCAGTTTGCCACGGCACCTCCTACTGGCACACTGTATCAATTTTACGTGCTGTGCTCCTCTGGTTGCTGCGGCTTTGATTTTGATTTGGAGCGCGTAATGAGCGGCGTTTTATGGGCGAGCGCGAAATGCATTTGGTGGCGAAGGCTTCTCCTCTTCTGTGTGGGCAGCTTATGCCTGGGCGAACATGTATGAGCCCATAAAATTGATGGGTATGTGCGTGTGTCAGTGTGTGTGTGTGTGAAAGGGCCCAAAATGACGACGGCCTCATCAATTTGATGTCGGGGCTCAGTGGGTAGAGGCTAACGGGGGCATAAAAAACCAGAGCCATCCACATAAATAACTAATAAAAGCCGCAAATACATGTGTGTGTGTGCGTGTGTGTGTGTGTGTGAAATGGTTGTGTTTGTGTGTATTTTAGAGGGTGTTGCAAAGCGGAAATGCGTGCGAGGCAAACAAATGTGCAGAGGCCATTGACAAATTTTGAAATAAGTTGAACAAATTTTACACTCAGATACTGAAAAACAAAAAACACAGAAAGGCACAAAAAAAATGTAAGAAACAAATTCAGAGAACATTCATAGATGCACCGTGCCTGCCTAGCTTTCGCAATCGGGATGCGTCTCATACGCTTCTTGTCCACCCAGGGCACTCCCAAGTACGAGCCGATCTCGATGTTTCGCAGCCTGCGGGATACGACGCCCGAGGGATATTTCTTCATGCGCAAGAAACTGACGATGCTGGAGCGAACACACAATCTTGGCGGGCGGATACAGTTGAACGACAAGGAGAAGGTCGCCAACGAGATAGTCATGCGCGAGAAGACACGTGAGTTCGCCAAGGGCTTTCTCGATCCGGCTAAGTTCGCACCGGGTCAGCACATATTCCAAGTACTCAAGAAGGTGAAGCGTTCGCGACTCTTCGGCATACTCAAGCGGATGCCCAAGGGAGCGATACTGCATTGCCACGAGTCGGCGGTGTCGAGCACGGAGTACCTTGTCAGTATAACCCATCGGGAGGATCTGTGGGTATGCACTGCGGACGATGGTAATCGTGTGGTGGGCTTTCGTTTCTCCAAGGAGAAACCAACGAGAGAAATGAAGGAACCCTGTCAATGGGAACCCATGGCCGATTTCCGCAATCGACACGGTGCTGAGAAGGTGCGCGTGGAGCTACTGCGTCGCTTCAGCATGTACCCCATCTCGACGTATCAGACAAACAACGCCGCGTGGCAGCACTTCATGAGCATCTTTGGACTGCTCGACGGCTTGCTGCACTATGCACCAGTCTTCCGCGATTACTTCTACAATGTGTTGCAAGAGTTCTACGAGGATGGCGTACAGTATGTGGAGCTGCGATCGTTGTTGCCCAACCGGTACCGCATCGACGGCAACCTGATGTCGTTCGAGGAAACGGTTAGTATTTATGTGGAGGTAGTGCAGGAGTTTGTGGCCAAGCATGAGGATTTCATTGGTGCCAAGTTGATTTATGCGCCCTTGCGAGGCGTTGAGCCCGAGGTGGTCGAGCAGTACATTGAGAAGTGTGTGGCACTGAAAGTGGGTACCACTCTCCCAGGACAGCACCTTCTTCTACAATTCCAACTCTCTCTCTTTACAGAAGGCCTTCCCCAACTTTCTGTGTGGCTTCGATTTGGTTGGCCAAGAGGAACTTGGTCGTCCACTGATCGATCTGGTCGAGCCGCTACTCAAACTTCCCGAGGACATTAACTTCTACTTTCATGCGGGCGAGACCAATTGGTATGGCACCTCCATCGATGAGAACCTTATCGATGCCATATTGCTGGGCACCAAGCGCATTGGTCATGGCTATGCCCTGGTCAAGCATCCGGTGGCAATGTATCTGGCCAAAACGCTGGACATTGCCGTCGAGGTGTGCCCCGTGTCGAATCAGGTACTCCAGCTGGGCTACGACTATCGCAATCATCCGGCAGCCACGTTGATAGCCAACGATATACCCATTGTCATCTCTTCCGACGATCCCTCGTTCTGGCGTGCGACACCCTTGACCCATGACTTCTACTTCGCCTTTCTGGGCATCGCCCCGTTCAATGCGGATCTGCGTTTTCTCAAGCAACTGGCCATCAACTCGATAACATACAGTGGACTCGAGAAAGAGGAGAAGGTCGAGGCGTTCGAGAAGTGGCAAAGGCGTTGGGATCAATGGGTCGAGGAGGTGCCCAAGATGGACATAAGGAAGGAGAAAGAGAATGGTAGCTAACCCAAAATGTTAGTAGAGTAGTCAAAGTCGTTTGTCGTAATTAATATATTTTATTTAATATTTATGTCTTGTAATTCCCTCAGCTAAGATTGTGTGTGTGTGCGTGTGTGTGTGTGTGTGTAAGTTGCTTACATCGATACAATTGATATGGGTTATGAGTATGCACAAGCTTGGTGTTTCTTGGGATCTATTCCGCTATTCATTTTCAAAATTATAGCGCACACTCTCAGAGATATTTCATCGGGATATGTTCAAGCTTCCTTCTGCTTCTTCTTTCTTTCTTTTTTGTTCTCATTCTCCTTCTCAGTTTGGTCTACGAATACATAGGTTGTCAAGCGATACCAAGTGGGATTAGTCTAGAGGGGGGTGGGGGGTATGCGGAACTGTTAGATTACAAGCAGAGTCTTTAATACACTTACAACAAGCATGTGTGGATTATATAAGCACAGATATATGTGTATATATATAGAACAGATATACAGTTATATGTATATCGAACAGACATACATTCATGCAATGCAACTGCTGTTTAGATCAAGTTACGCTTATAAGATAGCGATAGTGCTGGCAGAACTATCGATTGTAGATAGTTTTGTTATTATATTTACGCATTCGATAGTTATCGATATGTATCGGAATTAAAAGTAACTGATTCGGTTTAACAATACACTTTGCTTGATCTATTGACAATCGATAATTGTTATCGATATGTATAATTCACTATCGATAGTTGTTATCGATATACATATGTGGAACTCTAAAATAACTATTTTGCTAATGATCGCTCTTTTAACCATCGATAATTGTTATCGATATGTATCGAACACTTTTTTGTGCACTCGATACCTTCGCTACCTCCGACAATCGATAGTTCTGCCGCACTATCGCACATTTATTGTACATCTAAGTTAAAGTTATTACCATATTCTAAACGGGCAGCGATGTTTTTCATATTTTCTTCAACTTGACAGTTAATTGAATGTTTTATTCGATAGTTTTATATTGCATTTTGGTTTTCTTTGTTTATCGTAAGCATTTTTCCTGTATACGTGCTCGCAAAAATATGAATACCGTATTTTTGAAGTCGAATTACAAAATACACAATATCGTATCTTGCCTAGCATTTTTTTGTTGGTATTTCTTTTGGTATTTTCTGTATATTTTTTGCTTTACTTATAGCTATTGCCCGACATCGATTATATATCGATAGTTTTAGTTAGTTTAGTAAGTGTGTCTGTGTGTGTGTGTGTATTCTTCTCTTTTTACAAGCTTACCTAATTTACTCGCCGATAAATCGATAACCGATAACCGCGCAAAGTATCGTACCACAAAACATTTAGATATAGGGTATATGTATATCGCTATGCTGTACAATTCTTAACCTCCACTGACCCACTTTATCGCCTGCCAGTGGAAACTGAAGCAGTTTCTTCTACTTCTTCACCTTCTTCCTCCTCCACTCGACGCTATGTGCGACTCCAGCGCATTTCCTCAGCTCGTTCTCTTTCTTCCCGTTCTCGTTGTTGTCTGCGCTGCTTCTCGGCTTGCCAGCTAGTCTCGCCCACACTCAACGGATAGGGTATTATGTCGGGCTGCTGCTCCGACGCCGAGTTATCCTCGCCGGCGCCACTATTAATCACCCTGACAGCATCCGAATCCGGCGCTGGCTGCACAACTGCTGCATACCCTGCCCCTTCGCTGGCCTGGCTCAGGGTTAGCTCATTTTCTACGTCATTATGCGCCTGCAAATAAGCTCCTTGTTGTTGTTGCTGTTGCTGCTTGTTGCGAGCATATTTGCCACTGTCAGCGGCTGCTCTGTCCCTCTTCCGCTCCCGCTCCCTTGCACTGCAGTGCTGAAATGAGACAAGAGAGAGAGCGAGACGAAAACTGTTTGAATATTTTATTAAATTTATGCATGCATAATAAACAAATGCGCGCATTATGCGCGCTTTTAATTAAATTTCCAAAGTAATTTAATAAACACAAAAAAGGGCAAAGACAGAAAGGACGGGAGAGGAGGAGAGGAGGGAAGTGACTGCGATAAGAGCATATTTTGTTTGTGGTTGCATCAAATTGCATTTTGCAGCAAAAGTTGCATGCGTTGCATGAAGATAAGATAACCAGAGACCGCATGGCGTGAGTGATAGCGAGATAACAACAATAATTGAGGAAATACAATAGAATAATAATATAATAAAAAATAGTATGGGAATATTTTGTGCTTTGTTGGGTAAAAATGATAAGCATAAGAACTAGCATGAGTGGGCACTAGAAAAGGAGAGAGAGAAAGAGCGATAAGCAGGCCTAGATAAGGTGAGCTAAGTCAAGGTCAAATGCGACAGAGAGTGGGCAAGGGAACTAACTTGAATTGAGGGTAAAAGATCTTTAAAATGCTAGAAAGTGAATTAAAATTCGGTTAAGAATGTGGAAGGGAATTGAAAAGAATTAGAAGATATGAGTGAATTCCTTTTTAAGCCTTAAGATCATAATTACTTATAAGAACTTGTTAAAAAAAGGGCATAGAATCATTTACAAGATTTGTAAATAATGCGAATAATTATTTATAAGTATTGCAAGTATTGAAGGCTCTTATTGAAGACCTAAAGATCAGAAGAATTTGTTATAAATATAGAAGAATTTGTTATTATATTTGTTATATATATATTTGTCATAATATCAATAAAAAAAAGTTGGAAACTCCGCGCCAGCAAGAGCAGACATGTTAAATAAATCCCCAAAGACGGTTACCGCAGTCTAACCAAAAAATATCGGAAAATAGAAAAATAAATAAAACAAAAAACAAATTTTTGACCTCGAGCCAGCTAAAATGAGTTTAGAAAACAAAGGTCGCCATAACCCTATAATAAAAATGAAGAATATATCAACTCTTGTGTAAATAATACTGACTATAATAATGTTCCTAAAGTTTCCTTAGTGTGATAATCAACTGTGTAGATCTTCCTGATAAAACACTAGAAAGTGGCATAAGATAAGTTAAGAATGTGAAAAGTGAAGAATATAAGTAACTGAAAAGTGAAGCAAGACATGATTGTACTTAATCAAAAATTAAGAGAATAATCATTGGCTAACAAATAATAATTAAAATAATATCTGGATAATATTTTAAATACCATAATACAGTAAGGAATATTAAATAAATTATAATTAAACTAACTATTCTTCAACTAGTTTCCCAAAGTTTCCTTAGTATTTATATCAACTACTTTGTTGCCATTTATAGATCTAGAATTTCCTCTGACTGATATTAAGCCTCTCAAACTTATACACAAACTGAGGGCAATTATTGAAACAACATTAAAGAGAGTAATAGACAGAGAGAGAGAGAGAGAGAGTAATAGAGAGAGCGAGAGTGACAGAGAGAGAGAAAGAGCGAGAGCTAATCAACGCGCCGCTCAAACTATTATTAAACTTAGTCAAGGTTAAATTGGCAAACTAGATTTGTACTAAAAAATCAACGTCACACTACGCTGGCAATTGTTTTTAGCGATTCATTTAGCGATTACTAGAATAATTTATGTATATTAAGGGGCAAGTTCAGGCGCATTGTAGGCGTTGCAGAGCAGAAAGGGTGATGACTAGAGAATACCCTGGAAAGCGTAGAGAAAGCAGAGTTGGGAGATCATTTAAGGGATAAATAGAAATGATTTTAAAGATGAGTTTAGAGTTGAGTTTAGAGTTGAGTTGGGGCTGAAAGTTTGCCTACTTTATATACAGAACCTAAGCCAGAATGTGTCTTGCTATAAAACAGTCAGCAGTTGCTATAAATATTATAGCAAAACTGCCAGTCTAACCCACATTCTAGCAGTCTGCGTTCGCGTATCACATTTCGATTTAGTTCCGCTTTGACCGTCAAATGAATTCACAATTATCTGGCTGGGAGAGGGAGAGATAAAGACAGAGGGAGCGAGAGATAGAGAGAGAGAGAGAGAGAGATCGAGAGAGAGAGGGTGGTGGAAGGTCGGGAGGCTTTTTAGCACCATGTGTACTAAAAAACTAACTGAACAGAGAGTCTGAGATTATAAAACTTGTCGCTCGCAGCGCGCAACCAATCAGTTGCTTCGTTGTCGTCATTTCTAGAGCAGCACAAGATGAGCTCCTCGAAGACAAAGCAGACGGCACGCATTGTCGTCATCGGTGCAGGAGCCTCGGGCATTGCTGCAGCCACACGCCTTATCGAGCAGGGCTTCCGCAATGTCACCCTGCTGGAGGGAGAGAATCGTATCGGAGGTCGCGTCAATACCGTTCCATTCGGCGACAGCGTGATCGAGAAGGGCGCACAGTGGTGCCACGGCGAAGTGGACAATGTGGTCTACGATCGTGTGAAGAACCTCAATCTACTCGATCGCACTGGTGACGCACTGAAGGTGGTTCAATTTGTGCGCTCCAATAGGGAAGTGCTATCGGATCAAGTGGCCACCTTGCTGGGCACAGCTGTGGAGAATGCTCTGCCCACGGGTCCTAAGGAGACGAATGGTTCTCTGGGAGATCACCTGACTGACAACTATTGGCGTAATCTGACCAAGTCGCCGCCTGTGGATCGCACTGTGGCTGAGGAAATGTTCGAGATGTTGAAGAAATCCCGTTGCTGCGCCACTGCCTCCGATCATCTGTTCGAGGTGTCGCGACGGGCGCATCTGGAGTTCGCCCCGAGCGCCGGCGAGTTCCTGCTCAACTGGCGCGACAAGGGCTACAGAACCTTCCTCAAGGTGCTAATGAATGCCAAGTTGAATGACCCCGAAGATCTGGGTGTGCTCAATGGACGTGTGAGAGTCAGCAAGCCACTGGCCGAGAT
Organism: Zaprionus gabonicus; assembly: GCA_018903695.1. NCBI lineage: Eukaryota > Metazoa > Arthropoda > Insecta > Diptera > Drosophilidae > Zaprionus > Zaprionus gabonicus. Next base: position 1,581,927 of record JAEIFO010001557.1, read on the forward strand.
CAATTGGAGTAACGACAAGGAGCTGCGATTGCGTTGCCGCGATGGAGAGGTCTTCACCGCCGATCATGTCATCTGCACCGTCTCGCTGGGCGTGCTGAAGCACGAGCACAGCAGCCTCTTTGTGCCCGCTCTGCCGGAGGCCAAGGTGCGTGCCATCAAGGGTCTCAAACTGGGCACCGTCAACAAGCTGTGGTTGGAATACGCAGTGCAACCATTGCCTAAGGAACTGGCTGGCTTCAATCTCCTCTGGCGCGAGGAGGATCTGCAGGAGCTGCGCGGCAGCGAACGTTTCTGGCTGGAGAGTGTGTTCGGCTTCCATCGCACCATGCATCAGCCACGTGTGCTGCAAGGTTGGATCGTTGGCGAACATGCGCGCCACATGGAGACCCTCACCGAGGAGGAGGTTGTCGAGGGACTGCAGTGGCTGTTCCGCAAGTTCCTCTCGTGGGAAATGCCGCAGCCACAGCGCTTCCTGCGCTCTCAGTGGAACTCCAATCCGAACTTCCGTGGCAGCTACAGTTCGCGCACCAACTACACAGACGAGCTGCGCACTGGACCTTGGGATCTGGAGACGCCACTGCTGGATGCCAATGGCAGACCGAGAGTGCAGTTCGCGGGGGAGGCAACGAGCAAGACGCACTTCTCCACAGTGCACGGCGCCACGGAGACAGGTTGGCGAGAGGCGGATCGTCTGAACAACTATTACAGTGTGCGGAATGCTTAATTAAGTGGGCGTGGCAGGGGACAGAGAGGGGTGCGACAGGGGGTGTAATCAGATGTGACATAATAAAATGAAATCAAACTTTTACTTGGCATTGTCTATGAACTTGGGAAGCTTTTCATTGATAAGATCAGGGAATGCTTAAGACCATAAAAGTTGCATGGGCAAGGGGAACCAGGGGAAGGGAACGAGAAGCAAGCTTAAGCAGGGGAAAGAGGAACTGGGGTCAAGGTGCACCATATTTCAATCTATTCAAATATTTATAAACAAGCAAAAAAGCTGCAGTCAAGTGAACTTCTCTATTTTAATCTGCAAAATGTTCTGTTTTATTCGTAGTGTATTTTGCATTGCATACTTTCAAGCTGCGCACTGAAATCTTTTATCTGTGCACTGAGTAATCTTTGCGCTTGAATTACTTTTTTCTTAGCTATCCGTAGCTAACCAAATTTTCAAAATTATATTAAATTAAATAACGCTAAAAGTAAACGTTCTATCATTAAAATTACGATTTTAATTAGGTTTTAATAGTTTTAAGAGGCGTGGCCAAGTTCTAAATTTGATCTACATGCTATAACACATTGTCATAACATTACATATTACACTGTTACCCATATTCCTAGTCTAAGCTCTTATCTTCCAACTCAGGCAGCTTTCCCCAGTACTTCAAGTCAAGGGAGCTGACTTAAATTAATCAAAACAAATATTCATATTATATTAAGTTGCCCAAAAAGGGTAATAGTGCGCTAGTCTAATAAAAAATAATTGAATATTTTCATAATATATTTATTTTGTTTGTATTGCATACTTTCAAGCTGCGCGCTGATATCTAATATCTGTGCACCCAGTAAACTTTAAACTTAAGTAACTTTCTTGTTAGTTATCCGTTGCTTACCAAATTTTCAAGAATCATTTTGAGAATGATAGTTTCTCTTCTCACTAAAAATTAACGTTCAATTATTAAGGTTCAAATAAGGTTCTAAATTCACTTTTTATCTATTTAAGAGGGCATGGCTAAATTCTAAACTTGATCTGCAAGGCATAAGAAGATATATTGTAACTAAAAGTGATAGTCTAAGCTCATAAAAGCCCAGCGAACAATCAACTCAAGCAGCTTTCCCCAGTAGCTCACTAAATATCGGGGAATGACATAATGAAAATGATAAAAATGTTAACAAACACACAGTTGCACCAAGGTCAAGGTCAAGCAAGGCGTAGATAGTGACTAGACCGCAAGAAAGTCGAGTCGAGTGCGATTCCGAAGTGGAAAGCATTATAAATACGCATTGCACAGTTGCTTGAACCCAAAGAGTCTCAACCTGACTTGACTGCACCAACATGGACACCTGCTCCGGCTCCTCATGCACTCGCAACCCGAGCAAGACGCCTCTGACAGCGCGTATTGTCATCATCGGATCGGGTCCGTCGGGCATAGCTGCAGCGACACGCCTGCTCGAACAGGGTTTCCAACATGTGTCCATACTGGAGGCAGAGGATCGCATTGGAGGAAGGATTAATACCATTCCATTTGCGGATAATGTGGTGGATCTCGGGGCGCAATGGTGCCACGGCGAGAAGAACAACGTGGTGTATGAGCGAGTGAAGGATCTGGATTTGGTCACCAAGACTGGCGATGCTTTCGTCTCGACCTTTAACTTCGTGCGCTCCAATAAGGAGGTGCTGCCCTCGACAACAACAGGGACCTTAAAGACGATGGCCGAGGGTGCCATACCAGAGGGTACCGAGGAATACTCAGGCTCCTGGGGTGACATAATCACGCGTAACTTTTGGGAAAAGGCAGACAAGTTGACGGACATCGATCGCAAGGTCATCGCGGAACTGTTCGAGAATTTCAAACGATCTGAATGTAGCGTGGAAGGATGCGATCATCTGTTCGAGTGCTCGGGAAGAACTCATCTAGTCTACGACGACTGTGAGGGTGATCAGTTGGTGCACTGGCGTGACAATGGCTACAAGACCTTCCTGCGACTGCTGATGAATGCGAAGAAGGATCAGCCCGATGATCTGGGCGTGCTCAATGGGCGTGTGCAGCTTAATAGGCGCGTGGCTGAGGTCAACTGGGAAGGCCAAGATGAGTTGGTCATACGTTGCTGGAACGGGCAACTGCTCAAGGCGGATCATGTCATCTGCACCGTCTCCCTGGGCGTGCTCAAGGAACAGCACGAGCGCCTCTTTGTGCCCGCTCTGCCGTCGGCAAAGGTGCGCGCCATCAAGGCACTCAAACTGGGCACCGTCGACAAGTTCCTCTTGGAATACGCCACGCAACCATTTCCCCCGGACTGGTCTGGGTTCAATCTCATGTGGCTGGAGGAGGACCTGGCAGAGCTGCGCGGTGGCAAGTACTTCTGGCTGGAGAGCGTGCCGTACTTCCACAAGGTTGAGCATCAGCCTCGCCTGCTAGAGGGTTGGATCATTGGCGAACATGCGCGCTACATGGAGACACTGCAGGAGGAGGAGGTACTGGAGGCACTGCAGTGGCTGTTCCGCAAGTTCCTCTCGTGGCAAATGCCACAGCCACAGCGCTTCCTGCGCACTCAGTGGCACTCGAATCCCAACTTCCGTGGTAGCTACAGCTTCCGCACCACCTACGCCGATGAACTGGGCACGGGGCCGTGGGATCTGGAGGCGCCACTGCTGGATGTCAATGGCAGACCGCGACTGCAGTTCGCAGGGGAAGCCTCCAGCAAGACGCACTTCTCCACAGTGCATGGCGCCACGGAGACGGGCTGGCGTGAAGCAGATCGCCTCATTGAGTTCTACAATCGCAGTAAGCCAGTTGCACTGGTGGAGAAGAAGGCGGAGACGGAAGAATAGAAAGCAGAGAACTGGAGAATAAAGAACAGAGAACTCTCTCTCACACTCTCCCACTCCCACTTCCTCTCCCACTCCCTCTCTCTCCTTCTCTTTCTCTGTAGAGCTTCCCAATAAAGTGAGTTGCAACTTTAATGAGCGAAGGTTTTTCTGCTGTGGACAAGTGGCACATTCAATCTGGCAACGTGTGGGTAATCTGCCATAGAAGATGTGCCACAGGGACGTGCAAACAAGGAGGCGTGGCATAAATTTGAATTTTCAACATGTGTGGAAGGTAGATAGAAAGAGAGAGAGAGAGAGAGAGGGAGGGAAGTACAGACAGGTTTGTCCCTTGTGGTTTGTCCCTTTCCCGGCACAGTCTGCTGCGCTCTGTGTGCAGCAAGTTGAGTCTGTGCTGGTTTAATGCTTCTTTAACTCCCCCCACTGCCTCCACACCACACTCCACCCTCTCTACACACTCTCTCCCCTCTCCACACTCTCTCCCCCCTCTCTCTCCTAACTTTTCTCTTTGCCACTGAAGTGCCAAACTGATTTTTGCAGCTGCATTTTTGTGCTTATTTTCGGGGCTGGCAATTTGACCCAATGCCACGCCCCTCCCCTCCCACACACACTAGTAAAATGGGAGGCGTGGTGGCACTGCAATTACAATGTTGTCTGCGGCTGTTCGTTGCAAATGAGTTGGTCAACATGTTTTGGCCCGGCATTCAAATGGGTTAACACTAGATATTGCCATGTTCCGTGTGCAGAATGGGAATGGGAATGGAAAATGCAATGGAAACCATAATCAGCTGCAGGGCAAGGGCGATAAAAGGGGAGAGGGGTGTAGAGATAGTACACGTTCTTTTTGGAAAATCAAATAGCTGACAAAGTAAGCACTTTAACATTGCATAAAGGGCTTAAAACGCTGAATGCGGTTAGTTCTTTTAGTCTTGTTACTGAATAACATAAATGGTTGGCAATGTTTTCCTAAATCAGAAAAGATAAAGAGCTAAGTATCATAAGTTCTGGTTTGAATATGAATACTGAATGTCGTACATAGGTTGCAAGTTTTATTGCACAAGGGACGATTACCGCGGAATACCGTAAAGTTATTGATATCGTAAGTAAATGAGGCAAATCGATAGAAATGAGTTCCCTTCATTCTGGATTACCTCAAATAACTATAGATATCGTAACATATTAATGGTTTAACTATAGCATAAAAATATTGTATATGCCTTTTGAATATCGTAAATAAATATCGCTAATTTGTAGTAAATACCTGTTCATATAAGGAATCATTGCTGGGATACTGCATGGTGATGCCTAATTATATAATAATTGACTATAAAATCAGAATATATAGTTGATTATCGTTAACTAATATCGTAAATGTCTTAACAAATAGCTCTACATATTGAAAATCATTTTTTGATCATGTAAGTGGATGCCTTAGTTTTAAACCTACGCTATATGGTCTGCATGTATAAGGTTCCTTTTCATTATCGTAACTCAATATCGTAAATTATAACCATTAAGGTCTTCCGATCTAATTACTGCAAACTATGATTATATTTTGTGAGTAGATGGCAAGGAGTCATTAAATACCGTATGTTGAAACTGAATATCGTAACTTAATATCGTAAGTGTGTCGAAATATACTGAAAAGCAGTGTATGATCATGTAAGTGAATGCCGAAGTACTTAAAAATTGTCCATAAGATCGGAATATACAAGTTTTCATTTGTTTATCGTAACTACATATCATAAATGAGCCAAATAAAGGCCATCTGATCTAAATACCTCAACTACTGCTAAGTCTTGTGAGTGGAAAGCAAGGAATCATTAAATTGCGTACATTAACAACTGAATATCGTATTGGAATACCGTAATTGCATATCGTAAGCTATTTAAAGGTTTTCCCGCCACAACACTGAATGAAATTCAACAAGTTTCGCATTAAAAATAGTTTTGACAGGCCAATATCGTAATCTGCGATTAGATTGCGCTGCTTTAGGTGCCAATAAGAGAGAGAGTGAGTACACCCTCTTTGATGATTATCTAATTACCACGGAAATCATAATAGCTTAGCGATATCGTCAGCACGTTTTTAATTTTATTGCCCATTTTCATGCAGTTCGCAAGTCGCTTATCTCCCCTTCCCCCACCTCCTCGCACTACTGCCCTGCCCGACCCCCCTCAGAGTTGAGCAGTTCTGGCGCGATAATAGTTGCTTAGTCGCTCCGCCTCGCGCCAACCCGTCTCCGCTGCACCGTGCACCGTGGAGTAGTAATGCGAGTGGGAGGCTTCGCCAGCGAACTGCACTCGTGGTCGACCGCTGACATCACACAGAGGCGCCTCCAGGTCCCAGCCACCGGTGCGCAGCTCATCTGTGTAGGTGGAGCGGAACGTGTAGCTGCCCCTGAAATTGGGATTCGCATGCCACTGGGTGCGCAGCAGTCGCACTGGTTGCGGCACATCGAATGGCAGGAACTTGCGGAGCAGCCACTGCAGCCCCTCGAGCACCTCCTCCTCGGTGAGCGTCTCCATGTGCCGTGCATGTGCGCCAATTGTCCAGCCCTGCAGCAGGCGTGGCTGATATGAAACGGGATAGAAACCGAACACACTCTCCAGCCAGAATTTATCACTGGCCCGCAGCTCCTGCAAATCCTCTTGGCGCCACAGGCAACAGAAGCCCTGCCAATCCTTAGGCATTGGTGGCACGGCAAATTCCAGGAACAGTTTGTCAACAGTGCCCAGTTTGAGGCCATTGATGGCGCGCACCTTTGCCTCCGGCAGAGCGGGCACAAAGAGCCTCTCGTGCTGCTCCTTCAGCACGCCCAGGGAGACGGTGCAGATGACGTGATCCGCTGTGAGCACTTCGCCGTTCCAGCAGCGCAGCACTAGCTCATCCGCTCCCGACCAGTTAATCTGCGCTATGCGCTTGTTGAGCAGCACGTGACCTCGCAGCATGCCCAGATCCTCTGGTTCATCGGGCTTGGACTGCATCAGCAGCCGCAGGAAACTCTTGTAGCCCTTGTCGCGCCAGTTGAGCAGCAGTTCACCCTCGCAGAGCCAGTACTCGAGGTGGCCACGCCCCGATACCTCGTAGAGATGATCTGCCGCCTCCACGGAGCTCTCGAACTTGTGGAAATTCTCCAGGAACTCCTGGGCTATGCTGGTATCGATAGGTGACAACTTGGCCACCTCCTCCCAATACTTTCGTGTCAAATAGTCGCCCAGTGATCCTTTATACTCCACCAGTTCTGTCTGTCGCTCTGGTATCGAGTTGAATGCAATCGATTTCAGATTGTTTGCCAACTCCTCGGGTAGAACTTCCTTGTTGGATCGCACACATTTGAAGGTCTCGTAGAAATCATCTGTGACCTCCAGTACATTGAGATCTTTGACTCGCTCATACACCACGTTGTTCTTCTCGCCGTGGCACCACTGTGCACCAAGATCGATGACATTGTCACCAAATGGAATCGTATTCACGCGTCCTCCGATGCGATCCTCTGCCTCCAGCACGAGTACATTGCGGAAGCCCTGTTCGAGCAGGCGTGTCGCCGCCGCAATGCCCGCTGTGCCTGCACCGATGATGACAATGCGTGCCGTTAGTTTTGTCTTTGACAGTGCGCGAAGAGATGCGGAACTCATGATGATGCTGCGTACGCTCCCACTGCGATCGAAACGTCTGCACCGCAATGCGTTCGCCCGACGACTGAAAGGTGTCGCACTAGTTGAGAGAGCAAGACCATCACCAACGAGCCTCGGTACGACTCGGCACGCGATGAGTACGACTCGGCACGAGAGAGCGCACAATGGATCCGACTCAACGCAGTGCGTTCGCCTGGCGACGGCAAAGTGAGTGAGTCTCCGTTCGGCTCGGTTTGGATCAACACGAGTGAGAGAGCACAATGCGTTCGTCAGGCAACGGCAAAGTAAGCGCGCCTTCGTTCGGCACGAGAGAGAGCTCAATGTGACGACTTTGGATGTGGCATTGGTTGAGTGAGCGCGCCTCCGCTTGACTCGTCGCGATAGAGAGCGCAATTTATGTGACTCAGTGCAATGCGTTCGACTCGGCACGTGAAAGAGCTCGAGGCGGTCGTCTGCCTCCGTTCGGCTCACTTTGGATCGGCACGAGTGAGAGCGCAATGTGTTCGCCTAGCGAAGACAAAAGCAAACGAGCCTCCGTTCGGCACGAGAGAGCGCGCAAAGTGTCAACTAAAGATGTCGCATTGGTTGAGTGAACGCGCCTTCGTTTGACTCGGCACGAGAGAGAGCGCAATGCGTTCGCCTGCCGAGAGCAAAGTGAGCGAGCCTCCGTTCGGCTCAGATTGGATCGGCACGAGAGTAAGAGCGCGCCTCTGTTCGGCTCGACCTGGATCGGCACATGTGAGAGAGCGCAATGCGTACACTAACACAGCCAAATGTCTGTTTGTATATTCCCTGCCCGGCACTACATTCGTCTCTACCTAGATCAGTGCTCTCACGAGGCTCAGCTCAGTGCGTGCTCTCAGCACGTAACTAATCGCAGACATAGCCGAACTGCTCTCACGTTCGCCCACGCAAAGTGCTCTCTCCTAGTCGCTGTCTCTCACTCTCTCTCTTATACGAATTGGATATTTATTGAGTGCGAAAACGAAAAGAAAAACTAATGAGCCACGCGCTGTGACACAAATAGCAAAGTGAGATAAGATTTTGTTGTTGATGTTTACGAGTGTTATTTGCTCAGGGATTACGCACTTAGTAATAGTGCAAATTGCTTGCTAACATCAATCATTATCTTTTGTTTTTTCTTTCTTCTCTTTCTCTATTGCATTTCAATTTGCAATTCTATTGTTTGTTTTTTTTTTTTGTTTTGTTCACTCTCTCTCTAGTTCGGGAATTGAGCCCATTTTCAGACCATCAATTTACGGCTTTGATAAAGACGAAACATGGCAGTAAACCACATGCCCACACATGCATAGGCAGACTCCGTTATCTGTGTGTGTGTGTGTGTGTGTGTGTGTGCCACTGGTTGCAAAGCGCTTTGATGAATGTATTCATAAAAATCCAATCATTGCAATTGCAGGCAGAGCAACCTCACCAAATAGCACTACAAATACACAATGCAAATGTAGATAAAGCAGCAGAGAGAGAGTGGGGGAAAGAGTGGGAGGTAGAGACGTATAAAAACAATAACAAGAGAAAAGGCATTCAAGATGAATACGCCAAAATAATGGGAAAACACAACAGGCAGCTGGGCGCCAACAACAGCAGCACCTCCCCCGCACCGCCCACGCCACACCCCCTCTACCGATTCGAAGTCAACAAAAAAATTGCAGTAATATTTTGTTGTTGTTGTGCTGCTGCTGCAAACAAAACATTGTGCATAGAAGAAGCAGCAGGAAAGGAAAAAAAGAAAAACAGAAAAAAAGAAAATCACTAAAAAAACAAAGGAAAACGCTTTACAAGCAACAACAGCAACAAAAATGCGATTAAAATGACAAGTGAAAGCAATTTTCGTGCAGCTGCTGTGGATAATGGGACGAGCAGGCAAAGGAAGGCAGGAAGAAAGGAAGAAAGGGGGAAGGGAGAAGCAGCAGAGAAGGGATAACTATTGCCGAGATGGACGTGGTGGCATTGAATGACTGCGCTGGCATGGAATGGCAATATGAGCGGCAGCAAAAATATGACTCTGTTTATGGACACAGCCGAAGGCAGTTCCCTTTCAGCTCCCCCCCACTTCCTTTTCCCCCTCCCCCTTGCCCACGCTGTACTCACATTCTTGCTGCATTCACATTTCAGTATCCATTCAACGGCAATGAATTTATTCTCAATTTGTATCTGATGTGATTGCAGAAATTCCTGATCGATGGGCTCCAAGGCGACGGTGTCCCACAGTTCTCCAGCTGCTGCTCTTCTTGCTGCTGCTGCACCTCCTCCTGCTGCTCCTCTTGCTCCTCCTGCTGTTGCTGCCTCCTGTTGCTGCTGCTCCTGCTGCTGCTGCTGCTGCTGTTGTGTGTGCCTCTGTACGAAGTTAATTGGATCAACGGCATTTAAGGGGCACAACATCTCCACCTGCAGAGAGAGAGAGATTGGCAGAGTAAGAGAGATGTAGAGAGAAATGTAACAAGTGGAAATCTCGGCAGGATTTGCACCTCCTCCCTCCCCCTGCCTGACATAGCTTTCCATAGAGCTTCCCCTCCGGCTGACTCGTTTAATAAATTGGAAAACTGCAATCGGCTTCAGGTGCTAAATTGATTTTGACAGCTCCACTTGCAGTTGATGTACTGCTGACCTCTCCACCCTGCACCCCTTCCCTCCCTCTATCTATATTGCCACTGCAAATTGATGTGTTAATGCAATTCGTTTTTTAATTAATACCAAAAAAGGACAATAAAACAAACTATTAAACAATTGTATTCGAATTGCAAATGCTCTCGAGACGAAAGCGAATTGAAGCTAAATGAAACAGGGAAGGAAGGAGAGAAGAGGGGAGGATGGAGAGTAGAACGAAAGAAAAGAGAAGTAGGGGATACTAGGGAACACCTTCAAAGAGCATATCGTATCGTTGGCTAAGTAGATTGCCAGCACAGAGAATAGACAATATATATTAAATATTCCCTTCTTAAGTATTCCTTTTCAGCGTCGTAAGCGCCTTTCTTTTGGCGGGTTTCTTTCAAAGCTATTTCTATTTAGCTGTATTTCCATCAAGCTACTGCTGCCCTTTTGGCAACGCAATTAACTTTTCATTAAAATTGACGCTAATTGAATTGATTATTGCCTCGCGGAACTGACTAAATCGAAATTGGAATCGCAAATGGAATCGACGCGTGTTGCGCGCCTGTCAAACGCACGCGAAGTGGAGACAAGTAGGGAGACTAGACTGTTGTATACCCGCTTTTAAGTGAGTTTTATTTTTTATTGCATACTTGCGGGCGCGAAAGTTATTTCTTAAATATCTGCTATGTTTATAAAGCGTTGTTAACTTAATTTACACCAATCATTTCTGCACTGATAAATATTATGTATGCCAAAAAAGAATATTCTAGCTTTGAAACTACGCTTGCAATTCGATTTTAGTGGATTTATGGGGGCGTTAAGGGGCATGGTTAGATACTAAAGTCTGCTTTAGCTGAGTGCAATAATTAGACATATTGTCAGCAAATTTGGCAGCACTAGCTCTTATGGTTTTAGAGATATAGGCGTTCATACAGACAGAATTGGCTACTATCTAGCTATTTACTTCGCTATTGTTGTTGATCATGCATATGTATCCTTTGCAGAGTCTGCCACGCCTATTACTGCCTTCTACACATATTTTTCTCTTAGAATTCTCTTCTCTAATCAATGTATCGGGTATATCTAGTTGAATCCCCTCCCAATTGCTTCCCCTTACTCACCTGTATTGTTGTTGTTGCCGCTGGGGCACAGCACTTGCTGCCGCGATGGCAACTGCCGCACAGTTTAGGGCGATACAGTTTGCGGGAGACGCACTCGCCCAGACGAACCCGCGCTGGGCCCAAACGCTGCAGGCTGCGGCACTCGTGTCCCTTCTGTAATGAGAGAAAGACAGAGAGAGAGACAGGGAGAGAGGGAGAAGGTTACCCCTCGGGTCAGTTGCCAATTTCCACCTGGCGCGAACACAATCACAACTCACGCGTATCCTATGTGCGGGTTCCTGTTGCATGCTGCGCTTGTGTTGATGCAACTGATGATGCCACCGCTGTAAGTTATGCTGCCGCTGCCAGCGATGATGCTCCCGCTGCCCATTGGCTAATGGTCGATTGTGTGCAGCATTGTTTCGCTGCTGTTTCTTATTGTCTTCCTGCTCCTCCTCTTCATCCTGGTGTACTGCCTCTGCACATCGTCGATTCTCGCAGAGCCGTAAATTGCTCAATTGATGGCAGCCCGCGTGGGTGCTCGTCTGCCTGGTGGCCATGCCCAGGCCACACTCGCTGCTGCAGGCAGACCAGTTGCCGCTGGTGCTGCTGTTGTGGCAGGTAGCGTAGACTGGGTAGAGAGAGACAGAGAGAGAGACAAACAAGTCAGTTTACAATGCAATGAGTAAGTAATGGGCGTGGCAAAGGTAAAGGGAAAAGCGCTTAACGTAGTTAAGAGCAGACTAAGGTAAACAAGATTTGTAAGTGCAGTAAAGAGTTTTCTGGTAGAACTTTAAAATTTATGATGCGTTTGTAACTAAATTTATAGTAAGCATTTGAAAAATAGTAAGAATAACAAAAATAAACCTTTTAACTTTTGTATTGCGCCTGAAAAACGATTTACAGCGATTTATGTAGGCATAAGGAGACGTGGCTGAATTCTAGTTTTTACTTTAGTTGCGCGCAGTAGTAAGACATATTGTCAGTAAGTTTGGAAGTGCTAGCTCTTCTAGTCACTGAGTTAAACGTGGTCATACGAACAAAAATATGTTGAAACAGGCACGCAGACAGATAGACCATTTGTAGCTGCCCGCCACTAGCTGTAACTGTCCCTTAAAGCATAGTTATTACTTGAAAAACCTTCAATCATATACGATTTTCAGCGATTTATGTATGAAAAAGGGGGCGTGGCTCAATTCTAGCCTTTAATTTAGTTGCGCGCAGTAGTAAGACATACTGTCAGTAAGTTTGGTAGTGCTAGCTATTCTAGTCACAGAGTTAAACGTGGTCATACGAACAAAAAGTAGTAAAACAGGCAAAAAGTCAAAGGTACCACTCGTAGCTGCCTTCCACTGCCAATTACTGTCTCTTTAGGTATAGTTAGTGCCTGAAATACCTTCAATTAATGCTTGAAGCTGAGCAAACTTCAAGTTCAACTTCAAGATCATCGATTAAAGTAGGCAAAAGGGGGCGTGGCTTAATTCTAATCTTTACTATAGTTGCTTGCATCAAATGGAGATATTGTCAGCAAGTTTGGTAGTGCTAGCTCTTATAATCACAGAGTTAAAGGTGGTTACACAAACAAAAATATGTAATAACAGTAAAGCAGATTGACAGACCACTTGTAGCTGCTTTCCACTGCCAATTACTGTCTCTTTAGGCACTGTTAGTGCCTGAAATATCTTCAATGAATACTTGAAACTTTGCAAAATTTAAATACAATTCGATTTACAGCAATTTATGCTAGAAAAAGGGGGCGTGGCTAAATTCTAATCTATACTTTAGTTGCTCGCAGTAGTAAGACATACTGTCAGCAAATTTGGTAGTGCTAGCTCTTCTAATCACGGAGTTAAAGCTGGTCATACGAACAAAAAGGTGTAAAAACAAAGAATCAGACAGACAGACCACTTGTAGCTGCCTTCCACTGCCTTCTACTGTCCCTTCAGGCCTAGTTGGTGCTTTCAATACCTTCAATTAATGCTTGGAAACTGCACAAACTTCAAGTTCAACTTAAAGATCAAGCAGCATTTGAGAGCAGAGGAGCAAGGACAAAGGCTGCGCAGTGAGTGCGCTCTTAAGAGCACTTAATAATCTTGTTTATTTATTGCATTCTGGGCGTTTAATTAACACTTAATCCTTGTGTAAGTAATTATGCTGCTGCTGTCCAGAGGCAGAGCCGAAGGCAGAGACAGCAGCAGAGACAGCAGAGGCAGCAACAGAGACAACATTGGCAGCGCCTTCGACTGGACAAGGGAGTGAAAGCAAGGGAAGAGGGAGAGAGGGGGATTGGGGGGTGCTGTCTGCCTGGTGTTGTCGTGGAATAATTCATCTTCATAAATATGCGCTGCGCTTTTGGCTGGGCGCTTAAAAAGCATTAAGTTGCTGAGCCGGACGACGACGGCGACGACGATGACGACGTTCTGCCCCTGGGCGCCATTAACTCAGCAAGGAGGACAACTGCGACCATAAACACACTTATAAAACAATAACAACACAGCACGGGCATGACCCCAGTTGGAGAGAGAGAGAGGAGGGAGGGGGAGGGGGGACGAACACAACTTACCATCAGCTGTTGGATTCTCACAGAGCCACATCTTGCAACAGTGTCCGGGCACCTCGACGAGTCGCGGCGATCTGCATGAAATCGTATCCTCCGGCGCCGGCAGCTGTTCGTTGGGGCAGAGGGTGGAGCAGGCATGGCGACCGTTCTGTGAAATGGCCAAGCGAGGCATTAAAATACATTAGGGGCGTGGCAACCTCCCCCCCTTTCATGTTTATTTTGGCCACAAATAAAGTCATAATGTAAGCAAAATATTTGCGCAAACAGTGGGCACGAAATGTACTCGTACAAGTACCCGGGCATAACCGACTGGCTAATACCTTAAGTGAGTTGGCAAATTAACATGCAGGCATCTCACTCACTCCTGTATCTCTGTCTCTATCTACAGCCAGCTGCGGCCTTAACTTGCTTAGTTTTGCTGCCCCAAATTGCATTGCATAAATTGTACACACTAGTTACGTGTGTGTGGGGGAAAGAGGGAGGAGGAGGGAGGGGGGAGTATGTAGGGTAGAGAGGTATGTGTGTGGGGAAGTGTGTGAGGGAGTGTGAGTATACGTGTGTGTTTGTGTGTGTGCTAGCCATGTGCGTGTTTGTGGCTCTGTTTCTCCCTGGCATCTTCTCTGCTGCCTCTGCCATGATTAACTGCCTCTGCCGCAGCCTCCGCCTCTGCCACGACTCTAGGTGCGAATTCCACGACAAGACAAATGTGCCACAAGCTGAGCCAAGCAATGCCAGCGATTCTCACACGCCTGCGGAACAGATTTCAGCCCAACCCAGCCCTGGTAATTGCACGTAAATCTCAGAGTCAAAAAGAAGGAAAGAAAAACAAAAACTCAATGCAAAGTTTGCCTATAAATTTAACTAAGAAAGCAATCATATGCAAACTGCATAAACTATATATAATAACTAACTAATTCATGGCACTAAATAAAACTAGAGTTAAGGCGATGACTGCAAAAAAGAGGCGGCTAACAGGGGTTAAGGCAACAGAGCTGCCAGAATGAAAAGAGGCCAAAACTAAAGTTAGAACTCTCTCTCTGTGTGTGTGTGTCTGTGTGTTGTATGTAAGGCCAGTGTGCACTGTGGTTAACTGCAGCTAAATACTGTCTATAGCTGCTACCCCCTCCCCTACCCCTTACCTGCCCCTCCCCCCTCACTTACCTCGCAAACGCATTGAGTTTTGCAATCCAATTTAAATGTGGCTCCATGTGCGAATGTTGTGTTGCCCACGCTGCAATTGGCTGCAGGCCGAAGGTTCAATCCGAGTGACAGCACAGACCACAGAAAGAAAAAGAGAAAGAGAGAGGGAGAGAATAGAAATCAGTTAAAACGAAAATAGTCGAGCAAGAAATTGAATTGAATTGAATTGAATGACGAGCGAGGCACGTGACGCGTGAGTGCGATGTCATATTGCGTTTTACACTTAATTGTTCAAGTTACCAACTTCCTTTTGGCCAAATTGCCAAGCCATAATTACACAAGAGAGAGGGGAGAAGGGGGAGGAAAGGGAAGGCAACTTGTTTATTGCGCAGCTCACTCTGCTTCCCCCCCCTCGACTCAGTCAATTTCATTTCCAATTTCGTCATGTGTCAGTGCAAAGGAAACCAATTAATATTGCCAAATGCTGCGCATAAATCGGTCTATATAGGGAGCTATATATAGTCAGTATATAGTAGCAATATTGTATGTTATGTGCACACTCGTATATTGTATGTTTTTCTACACATTCGGCGTGCAAACAATAGACTTAATGTGCCAGCTCCGAACTTCCATTCCTGCATTGATACTGACAAATGTTGCGGCTTATGGGCCGCCATTAGGCCACAAAAGTTTGCGCTGTCTTCGCAGGGGAGGGGGGAGTGTGGAGCGAGGGGTGGCTGCAGCACAAATAAGTCTTGGGCCGCCAATCACAATTACCACAAGGTACCTAGCCAGAGCAGAGAGACAGTGGCTGCCGGGCCTACGCTGCCTCGACGTGCTCTTGCGCTGGCAATTTTCCACTTTTTCTTGAATTGATTTCCACGACGTGACGCACAGTAAGCTAGCAGTGGGAGGGTGTTCTTGGGAGTTGGGGGGCGTGGCAACTGAGCCTGGGCATCAATGCTTAATGCTGGAAATTGGCCAGCAGCACGTGGAGTTTGCTTTGAAATGTATATGGGCACGTGTAGCGACTGTTTATGTCAACGGCAATTAGCTGCGATTATTAAGGAGGAAAGGAGGCAAGGGAACAGGCAAGGGGATAGGCAAGAGGAGGGGCAAAGGAACAGGCAAGGGAACAGGCAAGGACACAGGCAAAGTCACTGATGAAGAGACAGGACAAGGGTCAGCCAAAGGGTTAGCCAAAGGCACTGTCAAAGGGGCGTTAAAGGGTAGCTTTAGACCAGACAAAGACTAGCCAAAATCTAGCTGTAAAGCAGCCAAAATTGCAGCCAAATTAGAACAGAGTTGAGGCCAAATTTGGCCTCACTCCAACTGCAGCGCTCACAATGCTTTGACAGCCCTGCAGAGGCAACAACAGCAGCACCGTCTAGGAGGCTAAATCTAGCTATAATGCCGCCAAAATTGCAGCCAAAATTGAAACAGAGTTGAGGCCAAATTCGGGCTCAGAGTTGCCACTCCAACTGCAGCGCTCACAATGCTTTGACAGGCCTGCAGAGGCAGCAACAGCAGCACCTTCTCTACTGCTACCCCCTCTTGCCTCTTTTCATTCTCCTCCTTCTTCCAGTTTCCTCTATTTTGCCCCCCTCTGCCCTGCCTTTGTTCTTCTCACTCAGAGTCGAAAACCTTACACCTTTTTACTTTGTGGCGAATTGTGTCATTTTCGAAAGTGCAATCTGCTTAATGTACTTTGGCATAAGACAGACACACATAGGCACAAATACAGGCATACACAGGCACACACACAGGCATATACACAGGCACACACACAGGCACACATACAGGCACACACACAGGCACACACAAGCACGAGTATAGAACAGCGCAAAGCTGTCTACATCGAACGCACAAGGGCGCAAAGAGCTGCACGAAGCAGTGACATTGCTTTACATATCAAGAAGCTGCTCGGTGTCGCACCTGAGTGTGTATTGTGTATATATACCTGTGTATGCCTGTCAATGTGTGTCTGTGTGTGTGTGTGTGTGTGTCATTGCTCGTTACCAGCAATCGCTGCTTACTCTTAACGAATCGAGCAGCAAACGCAAAGCAGCTGACAGCAGGCAAGTTACCCCGGAAGATCTTTCCTCTAAAGGCACTAACTTTCAGCTCTATATACCCTTTGCCTTTCTGGCATTTTACAGGGTATGCCCGCCTGCTTATAGCGGAAGTGAATTGCAATGTGAGCACTTTTATCTGCGCTCGCTGCTCGCTGTCAACATTTAAGGCTGTCTACGCTGCTCTGCCTCGAGTGTACTTAAGCAGTTATGTTTGCCGGTGCTCCACCCCCCTCTTTCCACCCTCTCCTTACTCCCCCCTGCACTGCTAGTTGACCTGAGTGTGCCGCCTTATCCGTGCTATAACTTCAACTCGTGGCATTATACTTTTTATTTTGAAACGCACTCGTTCTTCTGCTGCTCGGGCAACCCTTTTTGTGTTCTTCAACAAGAGGAATTGTCCACTCTGCTGTTGGGTCATCATCATCATCCTCATCCCTTCGTCTCTGGGGTCACGTGTGCACAGTTTATTTGCTCAGCGCTGCTCGTGAGTGTTTGTTTTACTTAGAGTTTTAGATTTACTTAAGTCGTTGATGACCATGACCAAATAAAGTTTCATTCTCTGCTAAGATTTACAACACTTGAGCGTGTGCGACAAGTTTTGAGTGCCAGCCCAGGCACACACAGACACACACACACACGCACACACATGTATAGAAAGGCAGCCAGCACATTGTAGGTTTGAAAAGGCTCTGCGGACAATGCTGCGTATGCGCAATTTTATTGCAAATTGTCTGTTCAATATTGTTTGCTCGAGACTTTCTCTCTCTCTCTCTTTCTCTGTTTTATGTGCGCTGCAGAGACAGTTTGGGGCAGCTTGAACTTAAAGGAAATCAACTTCAAAATAGCCTTTTTTCTGGCTTGTATTTTTCTATCGAAACAGCCTTTTTTCTGGCTTGTATTTTTCTATCGAATTTCATTGCTGCTTTGTGTGCGAAAATCTTTTCATTTTCCTTCACGTTACTTTACGTTTGTTGGCCATCGCTCACGTTTACGGGTAAATATATATGCTTGTTAGTTAATTTCCCCCACCCCAGCTTACCTCACCCCCTTCCTCACGCCCCTGCCTGCCATCAACCCCTCTCCCTTTCTCTCCAGCCTGCCCACGCCGTGTCTCCCTCTCTGTTGCCCTTGCTTCTCACACATGCTCCACATTTTTCGTGTTTCGATAACTTTTGCTGAAGTTAGCAGCACCCTCCCTCAATTTCCCACCCCCCTTCCCTACCCCTGCAGCAAGTCCCCACCCCTGAACAAGTTTTACAGTTTAAATAAACTTGTTCCGCTTTGCCTGGACAATGCATCAGCAGCAGCAGCAGCGCAGCGGGAGTCAGTTGGCTGCGGGCAACAAAACGTGTGGAGCATTGATATGCGCCCAAGGCACATGCCCACACACACACACACACAGTCCGAGAGGGGGTAGAGAGGATCATGGACTCACAAACTGTATTGGCATTTGACTCGAAACTTTTGCCAGGCAGGGGCAGAAGAGGAGCGCGCTGTATTCGCACAGCCATAAAACATATGCAGCGATACTGCCAGAGGCAATGACAGGCAGGGGGAGAGGAGGGGAGTGTGTTGAAAAAGTTGCCTGGTATTTGTTGCAACGCCCCGAAATCGAAAACTTTTGCCGCACACACACACACACACACACAGAGAGAGTTCGTGCTGCTGTTTAATTTCGAAAAGCTTTGTACGACAACATTTTGAAGCAGGCAGCGGAACATGTCGAATGAATTTCAGGCAATTCCAACAGAAGAAGAAAAAAAACTATTAAAATCACTTTACTCGTTAGTTGGCTGCTTCCTCTTCCCTGTTCCCCTGTCCAGCGAGATTAGCCAAGCACAAGAGAAAAACGAATTGTTGAAACTTTTGCCCAAGGTGAACTGTGAACAAGTCAAGTCAAGCCAAGTCCTCTTACAGCAAGTGGACATGCTTCGTCTTCTTTTCCTTCTTTCACAAGTTCACAAAAAGGTGACAGGGAATTCTTATTAATTTCATTTGGTTTTTAACTAGTTCTTAAGTAAGTGCAGCTCTTAATTTCAGTTTAAAAAATGTTTAATTTTATATTTTTCTTCAGTTTTAATTCAGACATTTTTGCAGTATGAAGTTCTATGTTAATTTTGGGCTTTTTAAATAATTTAAAGCAAAAGAAAGGCTTTTAACACAATGAAAATTTGTCGAAAAATAAGCCAGAAATGTTTTATTTGAATTACTAATAATAATAATAATTAATAATATTTTAATATTAATATTAATATTTTTATAGTATATGTGTTAAGTATGTATTTCATGAATAATATATTTATGTACACATTAAGCGGCTATAATGTGTTGAATAAATTGATAAGCCACAAAGAAATTGTGTCATTTTTTAAAGATTTGTGAGCTCTGAAAGGTCACTGGTACTGCAAGTCTTGTAGATTTTGCATATATTTGCTAATTTCAATTAGAAACTAATAATTATTATACTATTTGTAACTTCTTTTATTGATCTAAAGCAAGAAAATTAAATGCAAAATCTAAAAATACTAATCAAAAGTATTTTCAACAATTTGAAGTAATGAAAATCTAGAAAATGTTGTTGCCAAATCAATGGAGCGTCAAAAACAAAGCACAAAATGACATTGCTTAAAAAAAAATCGTTTGATATTAAATAATAATATTCCTAGTTATTCTTAGTTACCAACAGCCTAAAGCTGTTTCAATACTGGACTCTATTAGTTTAGCAACCAATTTTCTTGAAATATGATTTAGATAAATTTGTCGAACTTGTTTGTTTGCTGTGTGTTTTTTTATTGAGTTTTCTTTGGCCAAGTTTGTGCAGCTATTAAATCACTTTCCAAAAGCGACCCATAGACAACCCCTCTCCCCCCCCAGGACTATTTGCTTGTGTGTGTAGGCGTGACCGTTTACCGTTTCGTGCGCCCCAAAATTGTATATTTACTTATTTACTTATTTGGCTAAGAACACGACGCGACGAAGGAGGCCCCAAAAAAAATACATATTTAAAATTGATGGGTGGCTAAATGGGAAAATGTCTGTGCGCCGTTTCCCCCTTCTTCCTTTCTTTATCCCTGCGTGTCTGTCCCGTCTTGTGTTGCACTTTGCTTTGCCAATTTTTCTCGTAAATTATTTTGGGTTGATTCTGAGACGCACATTTGAAGTGCCAGTGCCGAAGTGCCTTTGATTAATAAAGCGCAAAGTTAATGTAATTTTAAAATTTTACAATTTTCATTTCGGTTTTCGTTTCTCGTTTTGCACGCAAATTGATTGCTGGCTCGACACACGCACACACACTCACTCGATGATTTGCTTAACTTTAAGGCATATTCAGAGAAGAGAACAGAATGTAAATGGACTTACCGGGATTTATATGCCTTGGCAGCTTTTGGAGGGCGCGCATAATTAGGAGTGACAGAAGAAGAGCGTGAAGAAGAAGAGGAGGAGAAAGAGAGGAAAGTTTAGTAATGGAATTCATAAGTGTTTTTTGTTTTTATGTGTTTTGTTTTTTTTTTTTTTCTCTTTCGCGTTCTTCAACTCACTCTGATGACCTTAAAGCCCAAACTCAGATTCGCCTCGACGCCAGCAATGAGACTATTACCAAATATACCCAGTAACGGCAGCAGTATCAGCATTTTCTGTAAATAGAATAGGGGGCGTGGTTAGTGTGGGCAGGCGAATGAAAAATGTTGTTCTATTCTGTTTCCCTTTCGTGTTCTCTGTGTAGAAAAAAAGGTCGACTACACACGGGGGCGACCACAGCCGCAGTAGCCGGTCGACTTTATTAAGGTCAATTCAATGTCTGGCTCGGTTTTTGGTTACGGCTAATGGTTACTCGGCTCGGACACTCGTTTCACTACGGTCTCTCTACACCAAGCTGGCTCTGTCTGTCCGTCTGTGTCTGCTGTTTGTGTTTTGCATTTCCATTTGAGTTTGCTCGTTGTTTTCACGCCTGCAACCAAAAGACCGCCCCTGCTCCGCCCCGCCCTTATTATTTATTATTATTGTGCTTTTAAAAAGTTATCTTATTTGTGCCAGGCTTTTGTTTTTGTGTGAGGGAAAATGTTTACACAAGGCCCGAGAAGACACTGACCTTGAGTTAAGAAAACCGAACAAAGAATAATTATAAATTATGCGCGCCAAAATACTTTAACAAGTAATTTTCGACAACGAATTTATAAATTAGGCTGTTAATGCCTTGGGAGACTATATTACGGTGTACTTAAGATCCAACAAGATAGCAACTAGTCCATTAAACAACATAATCAACGCCTTGAGCAGCAGGCAGCAACAGTCCAGCAGCAGCGCCATCTTTGAGTGGATTTTGGAATTGTAGTCGGGTGGTAGGCATGTGCTCTCGCTCTAACTTATACAGCTGCTTATGCAGTGCAGTGAGAGGAGTAGCACAGCAGCGCCACTCTCGCATTGCGTGCAAGTGCAGCAACAACGATCAAGCACGCCATGTTGCTTTTTGTGCTCTCGCATTGTTTGCACTCTCACTGCTGCTATCTCTGTTGCACACACAGCAGTGCCAGTGTTTGATCAACTCAATCAAGACGGGATAAAACAAAAGAACAACAACAGCGCAGCAGGAGCCGCTGCAATGCACTCAACAGAGTAAACGCAGTTAAGAGAGAGAGCAGTAGCATGGCACTTAAGAGAGGAAGAGCACTGTGCAAATTAAGCGATTAAGAGCAAAGTGGGGCAACAGACACTTGTCGCACAAGACTGCATACCGTGGGCCATTTTTAATTTCCACGTGCTTAATGCCTTTTTAAGCGCTGCACATTCCCGCACTTTACTGTCGCTCGTATGTATGTATATTTTTGAGCACAAAAGCGAAAAACTCATTAAAAATATTTTCCAGTCATGCGCAAGAATTTTCAAAGGTATTTAATTAAACTTTAATAAATAAATACGCGCCCAGAGCGAACGAGCGAGCGGGCATTACAAAGTGAAAAATTAAAAGGCAGAAAATATAAAAACAAGCAAGGTAAAGAGAAATGAAGAGAAGAAGGGGAGGGGGAGCGACGCGTGGCAAGGCGTGTAGCGTAACTTTCGCTTAATGCGCCAGTTTTCAATTAACGACGCAATGTCGTGTGCCGCTAAGTGGATAAACAGAATAAGGCGTGGAGGAGGCGAAGGATATGAAGGAGCAGCGTGTGCTCAGAAGAGAAGTGGACTATCTGCAGGGGAGGGGAGAGGGGAGAGCGGGACAGGCACTGCTTGGTAGTTGGTCACGCAGCTGAGGCTGAGTGCATTCAATGCTGCTTCATTAAGGCGGCGCAGGCGGGCCAAGGAGGGAGTGGGGGGAGGCGGGGCCCAAGGAGCTGCCTGCACTTTCAGTCCTTGTCGTAATTATCGTAATTACAATGAGCGATGAGGACGGCAATGGCCATAATGATGCGACTGCCAACAATAATAAAAGCTAACGAACCGAACACTGAGTAACAACAGCAGCAGCAGCACCAGTGGCAGCAACAGCAGAAGTGGCAGCAGAAGTGGCAACACCTGCAGCTGCAACAACTGCAACAGATGCAACATTGTCATTGACACTTTTAATTGCAGCTACGCAAGAAAAAAAAAAAAGAAAAGAAACCAAAGTGGGGCAACATATTTTTCCACATGAGGGAAAACTAGCAGGAAAACTCTCCTTGCTGCTGCTTATAATTATGATGAAGAGGGAAATTCATCAACACTGGCACACATCTCTTTCTCTGTCTCTGTCTCTGTCCCTGTCTGCACATGCCACATGGCCCCCGGCTAGACATGACTGAAATTGTGTGTCAGGCTGAGCAGCAAATACCGAATGTCGACTCAAAGCAGAGATTCCCCGAATAATAGAACCGGATCCACACTACACTCATGCGCTCCTGCAGCCAAATTCATTGAAATTAATGAACACAGTGATCAAAGCTTCCCCCTCCCTTTCCCCTCCCCCAAACAAAGATAATTATGACATACAAAATAAGCTGCAAAGTTGTTGAAAAGATTCGCGCGCTTTATGAGCTTTTAAAACTCCATAATTTGATTAATGTCAGGCGACAGCAGAAGATTGCTGCTTTAAAGCGTTAAGCAGTTGGCTTTTTCTGCCAGTGTATGGCGTAGAAAATTAATGATATGACGCACTTTGAATGGCCACACAATTAATCTTCTTTAATTTCAAGGCACAAGCACAAGCCGAGCCTGGCATTAGCTGCTAATAATACCAATTGGGCCTGAGGTTGCGGCTGAGAATCAAAAGTGAAGGGAGCAGGGAGACATTATACCAGTTAGATATGTGTTAGAAGGGTAGATACAGCTAAATTTGTCTGTATGAGCAGCTATAACTTGGAAACTATAAGAGCTAGGACTACCAAAGTTGGCAACAATATTTCTTAATGCAGCAGGAGAATAAAGTTAAGTTCAGAAAATAGCCACGCCTCTTTACGCGCCTACAAATTGATAAAAATCGAATTGCAGGCGCTATACAAAATGTAGGGCTTTTGTTTTTGATGTACAGCATAAGTATCATTTCCTAAATGAGAACTGTAAATTTGGTGCCAAACGGATGTTCAGCACAGAAGTTATTTAAGAAATCAAAGTACTGGATGTGCAGTTTTTGAAGTCACGCCTTTAAGTATGCAATACAATACACACTTAACACATTAACTACATATCACCGGGTATTTGCTAGCCCAGCAGTCTCGTCTCAAGCTTTCTTACTAGTTTGAACTCCGCTCAGTCTCGTAAATCTGTGTGAAAGAAATTTATGATAGACTTGGGATGAGATTGGAGCAAAAGCAACCTCAACTTGAGCATAAATCTATGGCTGCAGTAATGATGCCATAAACATGCTATAAGTTGACCTAAAGAATGTCTCAACTAGCTCACCGAATTTATAGCATAACCCTTGGCTAATGAGCAACAAATTTACGATGGAACTGGGCAAAGCCAAAGCCTTTGCCTGTTATCCAATCTGCTTGTTGTTGTTTTGGTTGTTGTTGCGTTTGTTGTTATTGTCTTATCGGGGGCTTAGGTTCACTTAGGCCTAAACCATTGTTAAGCCCAGTCACTTAACCATGTCAAGCTTCGATTTATTGCTGCTCTCTCTCGCTCGCTCGCTTGTTACTCAGCACTTGGCCTGAAGAGGAAGCTGACGATGGAGCACAAACTGCGTCGAATTGATTGATTTCTGCTGTAGTGCGAGCTATTCATAGAGCAGTAGTCTGACTACCCCCCTCTGTTCCACCTCTGCCCCTGCTCTGCTCCCCTTCTACTCCCCCTCTGCCCTGTCAGGCTTGTTGTCGCACAGTCATAAATAAAAACACTCAGATATTCATGTCGATGGGCTTCTTTTTTTTTGCCCGCCTGCGCTGTTATTCATTGGTTGCCTGCGGCAAACCTACCAAAATACAAATTGTATCACTTAATATTTGGTATTTTCTCCCCCTCTCTCTGCACTCCTCACTCCCCTCTCTCTCTGCTTTGCCTCCCTTCTCTCTTCACCTCGTTGCATGTTGACTGTCGATGACGATGACTCTTCGATTGTCGGCTGAGCGTTTTGTTGTTGATTTGCGTGTGTTGTTGAATAATTGATGGCATGACAATCTTTCGATGTGTCAGCATTGTCGTCGACATTCTAGCGCGCACTGTTATCATTCGCATTCGCATCCGCATCCGCCCCCCACTCCCCCTCACTTCTTGTCATTGTTGACAGAGGCCGTTGTGCCTTGTGCTGAGTACTGCGTGTCTGTCTGTCTGTGTGGCATAATAAGCGCCGACGCTGCATTATAACATGCTTACCGTTAGGCACACACACACACTCGACACACACACACACACACACACACACACACACACACACACACACACACACACACGCACACCCCTCGCAGGCCTATTGACTGATGAGCAGTCAAACAATCAGCTCAAGAAATATGACATGAAATCAATAGTGGCAAATCAAATACAATGAATGAGGCGAAATCACTTTCTAGAGCAAGAAGAGCGGAGGGAGAAGGAGTAGAAAGGAAGGTAAAGAGTAACTGGGAGTGGGTGTACAATTTACACTTTGGAGTTGTGCGCGTAAATTTCATTTGCAGTTAATTGAAATTCATTTGACCAAATCAAATTAAGTCAAAAGCTACGCACACATCCTGGCGCGCACCTTGGCTACGTGACGGCAAACAAAAGGAACGAGCACGAGCACGAGCAAGAGCAAATGGCGCACAAATGGCACACAAAGTGATTCATTCATAACGATAAATTAAGACAGAAACTGTCAGACAACAGCAGCAGGAGCAGCAGGAGCAACGAGAACGACAACGAAGCTGTCCCCGAGGAGCCGAGCTGAGCAGAGTTTTATGCCAACTTTATGCCACATCGAAGCGGAGTATCCTTTCGCATTTGTTGCTGCCCCTTTGGGACGTGCCCCGCACAGTTTTCTATTCAATTACTATATATAGACGTAGATGAGTGTAAAATCGTCAAATAAATAAATTAAGCATACAAAAGTTGAGTTTAAATCGAAAGAAGACGATGCCGTAAAACCAAAGGCAAACAGAGACAAAGGCTGAAGGAAGCGAGTGAGGGAAGGCAACAGATGAGTCTACTCCACTGTTATATGCCCTGTAATATGTTATTTTAGCGCTAAATGCAATTTCTATTGCATACTTGCAGGCAGCTTTGAAATCTGTATGTGCAGTAAGATTATTTCTTTCATAACTTCTATGCCAAGCAACCGATTGCAACGAAATTTAAAACTACCATTTGTACAGTGATAAATATTAGGTGCACCAAATATAAATATTTTACCCTTTAAAGTGCACCTGTAATTGGATTTTTATTAATTTACAGAGGCGTAAGAAGACGTGGCTGCATTCTAGTATATGCTTTATCTGCGTGTAATACAAAGACATATTGTCACCAAATTTGATAGTCCTACCTCTCACAGTCTCTGAGTTATAAGTGTTCATACAGACAAAAGTACCATAACTACCCTTCTACGTCATGTACACCGGGTATAAAAAGGTTAAGGCAAATATTTATTTGCAGCAGGCCAGAGAGAGAGCGTGGAGGAGGGAGAGATGGAAAGGAAAAGGGGCTTAGCTGAGGTCCAACTCGCATGCTGTATGTAATTACCCGGCGACGTCTCCAAGTACAGCTGCGCCTAAGTACATAAGCACACAGCGGCAACACATGTAGCCAAAGAGAAGGAGGCTCTACGTGTGTGTGTAAGGGTGTGTGTGTGTGTGTGTGTGTAGGAGTGGGTGCAGCGTACGTGGCTTTATGCTTAAATAAACATTTGTCGTCGTCCTGTCTTTCTCCTTCTCTCTGTGTAGTTTACTTAGCACCCAACGGCGGCAGAGTCAGTTTGTACGGTCAAAGCCAAATCGTTGATTGCATAAGTTGATGGTCAACACATGTCCGAGTTATATACTGCCGATATAGACCGATGTCTGTGTGTGTGTCGAGTCTGCCTGGTGGCAACTGTTTTCTCTCTGTGTTTTCTCTGTTTTGTACTCACGTGTTGTTGGTTGTCGCTTCTAACGGTGTCTGTGTTGCAGGTTGCATTGGCTGCTCCAAGGCTGCTGACTCGACCAGGTCGCAGGGCGTGCGAGTAACTGCAAGGAGAAGGAGGTACTATATAGAGTATATACAGGGTATATATAGCGCATAAACTTATGAGTACAAAGAATCCTCTTTGATTGCTGCAAAACTCAGTCACTTTGAAGTGCCTTTTGCAGGCCTTAACTACTGAGTACTCACGCTGTTTATCGCACCCATTGTTGGCTACACCCCTTATGCCTTTCCCTTTTCTCTCCTTCCCCCATTTAATCAATCGATTGCAAATGCAGCCGACAAAAATTGCCAATGAACTCGACACGTGCGCAGCCAACACGAAAAATGCCAATGCCGAAAATGTGAAATGTTGTAACAGTCAAGAGGAGAGAAAGGGAGAGGGGGGAGGGAGTCAGTAGGGCAAGCGGAACAGTCGAACAAGCGGAAAACCCAAAATTGCCATTTGGAAATGCCTCGACATGCAGTCGAAGCAGCACAGAGCAGGCAGTGAATGCAATGTCAGGCACTCGAACTGACAGCAGGCAGTGCCAAAGGGCAGCAAAGGCAGAGGCAGAGGCACAAAGAGGGGCAGGAGAGAGTGTGGAGAGTGGGGAGGAGTGTACTACAATTTGGGCAGTACCCAGCGCAGTGGCAATAACGGTCATTAGCAATGTCATAAGCAAATTATATAACATAATGCAGACCTGCGGCGGTAATCGAAGACAAAAAAAAAAAAAAAAACATTTTTATGAAATTGTTTTTGTTGAGCTGTTACTGTTGTTGTTCGAGTCGTGTCGGCAAGGTGTTTGTTATCGTTTGTTATATTGCTTGTTGTGTAATGTAATTTATACACACACAAGCATACACACAGAATCAGAGAGGGAGGGAGACGGACAGACAGAAACACAAATATAATGTCATAAACGCCAAGGACACAAAGGCAATTCCGCATGACATTACGGGCAGACAAAACAAACGCCAGCACAACAATGACTGCAGGAGGGGGAGGAGAAGAGCGAGAGAGAGAGGGGAGAGTGGGGAGAGTGGGGGCTAAAAGCCGAAAGTACGCGCTTGGCATAAATGATAAGCTGCCTGCGAGGAAGAGAGCGAGCATGGCCAGACATGGACACGGCCCGCTGCTCGGGCTTGCTTGACTTTTGAATACTTAACAGGATAATGAAATGTCAAAAGTGCGCAAGAGGCAGGCCTACCCTGCTTTCCACTTCCCTTCCTCCTTTTCCCTTCCCCTCTTCAACCTCCGCTGCCTGTTCACCCGCAGGCTGCTACATTTTTATTGTGTCCATGCCTAAGTGAACGTCGCGCATTAAATCATAAAAAACAAGAACGAAGGCTGGCTTCGGCATGCAGAAGGTGGTATACCCTATATGCTCCAATTGTTCCTATACAAGTGATATATAATGGTGCACTATACTGTTTCCTACTTCGATTGACACTGTTGAGTTCAGTTAATTCTAAAATTAGAAATGTTTTTTATACAAAAATCTTCTTTTCGACTGATTGTTCCTATATGTCAGCTATATGTTATATTGGTGCGATTCTGATGAAATCTTATAGACATATTATATATATAGAAAGATTTCGATGTAGTAAATTTGGTTGCAATATCTTCACAAATAACAAAAATGGGCCGAAAGTTTGTATGGCAGCTATATGTTATAGTGGTTCGATTCTGATAAAATTTTACGGACATATTATATATATAGATATAATTCGATATAGAAAATTTGGTTGCTATATCTTGACAAATAACAAAGATCAGCCGATAGTTTGTATGGCAGCTATACGATATATCGATGGGAGCCTGCTCGTTTTTACCTATACACAGCGTGCAGCAGTAAAAAACTTGTTTGCCAAGTTTCATTAAGATAGCTTCAAAATTTAGAGACTAGTGTGCGTTTCAATAGACGGACACACGCTTTAACGGACACACGGACACGCGAATACACGCACACACGTACACACAGACAGGGCTATTTCGCTTTCTCTCATAATACTGATTCAGAATACATTTACCTCATGTTGTCGAAGTTGTCTGCTAAGTTGTATATACCCTCTGCAAGAGTATTAAAAAAATAAGCACGGGCAGGCTGGGAAAATAAAACACCGAGAGCAAATTTATATACATATCGCATACACATCGCATCTATAGGTGGGTATTTATGTTTGTGAAATGATATATGTGTGTTGCCCAGCAGGACATTCGGTTGCCCATTTTGTGTTTACATAAATTTAAATTGACACAAACACATCGACAAGGCAGGCACGACCAGTTGTGGGCTCCGTGCTTCCTACGTCCGTAAAATGATAAACTATATGAATTATGTCAGCTGTATCTCCCTTCCACTCCCCCATTTTTCCCCTTCTTTCCATAGTATATTTATTTATGCCATTTGTTGCTATATTTAATAGAATAAAAGACAAAGCTACGCTGAACTTGCTCTGCATCGACTTTAATCAAGCGCCCTAAGAACTTTGGCCAAATTGTTTTTGTTTTTGTGCCTGTTCGGGTTTCGCTTTCATTTTCGCTTTAGCTTGCGCTTCTTTTTCTGCTGCCTTTTGTTTCGTCTCGCACACTTGAGCTTCAATCAATGGCAAGGCAGAGGCAGAAAGCTGTAATCAATAAAGTAAATGGCCAAGGCACTTCAGCCACATGTGTGGCCCCAGTGCAAACGTGTTTTTGATGCGCTGCGCTGTCCTCCCTTTCTCTTTCTATCTCTTTACTCCTCTCTCTGTCTTTCTCTCTAACTCTGCTTGTTGTATTTGGCTCAAAGCTGAAATTATTTGCCACCTGAGCCCAGCACAATGCTTAGGCACTTCATAAATGTTTTCGATGCTCCAACTAGAAAGTTCATAATGTCATCGATGAGCTGCATGTGGCAAGTTCTGTGGCATGAGGCACATATCTTAGCAATATCTTAAGCTAGGCTTCAACTTTAAGCACTCAAAACTCACACCTGCCTGCCTTTCCCCTGCTCTCCTCTTCTTTCCTTGTCTCCTCTCGTTGCAATCACTCAAAGTTTCTTATTTGTCTTGCCTTGGCTCCATTCATTTGCCCATTTTTATTAATTAAGTAAATTGACCCGAAAGAAAGGCAAGTAGAAGAGTGAGAGAGAGCAGAAGAGTGGGTTAAAGTGCCTCTTCAGGCTGGCATGCCGTGCGTATACTTGATTATTTGTAGTGCCCGCACTGAGTAAACTTTGCCTTAAGCTGCCGCTGCTGCCTCAAGTGTTCTTGCATGTTCTTCTCGTGTTCTGCACGCTGCACGCTTAATTTGGTTAATGAACTGAGCCCCCTTTGACCTCCCCCTCCCCTCACAATGCCCTGCGGGCCATTTATGTTTTCTAATTGAAAGGAAATTCAGTGAAACCTCTGCCTAACCACAATTCTAATTACGAATTACACAATACAAAAGCGATTTCATGAGCTTTAACTTTCGAGCGCCACAAATTTATTTTACAACTTGTTCGACAACGGGGGCGGGGGGCGTGGCGCAGGCCACGCCTTGGCTTGTTGTTTTGATTCGTTTATTGACTTTTCATGTTGCTGCCAATTATGCGTCGATGTCGATGACGAGAAAGGAAAGAACAGGAAGAGAGGGGGGAGGGCAGAACTTACTACAATGGCGGCAAAAAGTTTTCGGCGCAATCTTAACGAGAAAATCTGTAAATTACACGCCAGCGTTCGACAACAACAACGAGCGCTGACGACGAACTTTTCCAAAGGGGGCGTTCACAAATTTTCCAAATATTTATACACCTAAATAGATTTGATGGCATAATTGAAATTTTCTGTACTCCCTCTCGCTCGCTCTCTCTCTCTGTCGCGCTCTCTTTCTGCCCCGCAGCCTATACAATTTGCATAAGTTCGAGTGCAGTGTCGAGGCGAAAGTTTTTGGTTCCCGCTCCCCCTGACTCCCCCTCTGTTAGTGCTAATAACAATCATAAACATGTTGATAATGATGAAGGTCCTTGCTGAGCTGCGGGCCATGACAATGCGCTGTCCAAAGTTCTGTTCTGTTTTGTTATGCTACAATTTGTGAGCATTTTCATAACTTAACTTGTTAACAGGGGGAGAGGGGGCAGCTCATGGCAGGGAGAGGGGACTTGTTGGGAACTTATGCAGATGTGTTGCGATTGAAGTGCGCTCGATTAGCCAAGGCTCGTAAATGCGCTTTTCTAAGGGGATTAGCAAGGCCTTTGAGGGCTCCTTCTTGTCTCCTGCCTCCTTCTTTTACCTCTCTCTTGCTTCCTACCTCTTTCTACCACCCTCTTTTCACCTCTCTCTGTGTACCTTCCACTTCTTACGTCTCTAATGCCTCCCATTATTAACTGTCTCTTTCTGCTTTCCTCTTGCTATTAACCTTATTCTACCGAGCAATTCCTACCTCTCTCTTTTTACCTTCCTCATCCTTTTTTCTTCTTCCAACCCATTTTTTGAGCATTCTCCATATTTCTCGCTCTCTCTTACTATCATCTTTTTCCCACCTCTCTCGGTTTACCTCCCTCTCTTACCACCATAATGCCTCGTCTTATTAACTGTCTCTTTCTGCTTTCTTCTCGCTACCTACCTCATTCTACCCAGCTGTTCCTGCCTCTTCTTTTCAAACTGTCTCTTTCTACCTTTCTCATTCTTTCTTCTTCTAAACTCTCTATTGAGCATTGTCCAACTTCCTTTCTCTCTCTTACTATCACCCTGTTTTCACCTCTTTCTTATTCCCTTCCTCTTCCTACCTTCTTCTGTTTAGTTCCCTCTGCCCAACTGTCTCTTTATACCTTCCTCTCACTACCTTCCTCTATCTAACTCATATTTCCTACCCCGCTAAGTCTACCTCTCTAATGCCCCTTATTCCAAGCCATTCTTCCTATCTCTCCCTCTTCCCAGCTCTCATTTGCTACCTCTCGTTCTCTACCTCTTTCTTCTTAGACAAGGAGACAGAAAGAAGGAGGTACCCACCTTACTCTTGCTAACATCCTCTTCCTACCATCTCTCTCTGTCGAGTGTCCTCTGCCTATCTCTCTCTTATTACCTTCCTTAGTTTACCTTTCTCTTTCCACCTCTCTCTTCCTACCTCTCTCTTCCTGCCTCACGTTTTCTACCTCCCTCTTCTACGCTCCTTGTTCTCAACTTCTTCTTTCTACCTTCCTCTTTCTACCTTCTCCCTTACTATCTTCCTTTCTAACTCTATTATTCTACCTACAACTTTCCACCTCCTTCATTCTATTTGTTCCTCCTGCTACCTCCATTCCACCTCTCTCTCTCTCCCTCTCTCTCTCACTCTCTTCTTCCCTTCCTCTTCTTTTTCTTTTCAAATCAAATCGGTTACAGCGACAACTTAAATAATGTTGTTAGCGCACAAGTTTGCGTTTTACAAATTGCAGATTAATTAACTCTTTGTTGTCGCCATAAACTAAACCAAAGTTACCAACTTTTCTCATGAACCTCACTCACCTCCTGCCGCAACCCACCTCCCCCCCCTCTTCCTCTGGAGTTCAACCCGCCACTTAAAGTCAAAGTGGCGGCCGTTTAATGTGCTTACATTCATTTCGTTTTAAATCTGCGATAAAGTGTCGCCAGCTTTAAGTCTCCTCCACTTTTCTTGCTCTCCCCTTTTCCTCTCTGCCTGCTCTCTTCCCTCCCTTTCTTCCTCGTCTTCCTGCTCTTTATGGGGCAACATAAAACGCAAAGTTGTCGCCGTGTCGCGAACGCACAATTCTTTGCACACCCACAACTTGCTCCGCCTGCGTTTCCTTTGACTTTCTTTCTTTCTCTTCTTTTGCTTTGCCTCTTCATTGGCTCGTGCTGTTTCGCGCTTCCTGTTTTGTACGCGTTTTCTAGATTACTTTTATAAGTGAATTTGTTGCGGTTTTCCGCAAAATTTACAAGTACGTGAGAAAATTAGAGCTTAGCTTGTTGGGTGACGCTGACTGACGCTGCCGCTGAGTGTGGCGCGGATTGTGGAAGCCTGAGCCGCTTGTTGCTTTCCGGCTTAACCTTTAGCTATGCTCCTCAGTCTCTCTCTCATTTTCTTACTCTTTCTATCTTCTTCTCTTGTTCCTCCAACTTATTCTTCTTTAATGTTTTACCTACTTCTGCCACACTGCGTATGCGTAATTTGCTTCTTTATGCCCCTTGCCTTCCTATATATTTCTTTGACTTCTGATCTTACAGCTCACTCATACTCTTCTTCACAGTTTTTCACACTTTCGCCACAGTGCGTTTGCTTTCTTATGTCCCTTGTCTTTCTCAATCGTTCTCTCGCTTTCCCTCTCAATGGGGTTCCTTCTCTCCTGGACTAATAGTTCTCACTTCTTCACTTTTTTGCCCTCTTCCAACACAGTGCGTATGCGTAATGTGCTCACATATCTTCATCTTCACCTTCATCTTTCCCCGTTTCGCCTTCTCTCTTTCACTCTCCGCCTCTACACCTTTCCTTCTCTTTATCTTTCCCTCTCAATCATTCTTCCATTACCTCTCTGCCTCACTTACTCTTTCTTCTTCTTCTAACTTTCTTGTTCACTCTTTTCCTAACTCCACCACAGTGTTTATGCTTTATCTAGTCACTTTTGCACTCTCTCAACTTTTCCACTATCTCTCTCTCTCTTCCTCTTCCTTTATCCCCCTCTCTTTCTATGTCTACTTCCATTTTCTCCGTTACTCTTTCTTTCTCTGTTTTTCTCCTTTCTTTCTCTCTCACTTTCACACTCTCTCTCTTTCTCTAACTCTCTCTGTCTTTCTGTATTCTTCTACCTCTTTCCTATTCTAACTCATTCTATTCCCCACATTCCCCTTACACTGCGTATGCGTAATCTGCTCGACTACACAAATCACTTATACGCCTAGTGACCGCCAATAGTGCTTGCAGGCAAATTAACCAGCTTTTTATTTACCCACCCATTGGCCAATTGCCAATTGGCAATTTCACGCCAAGCTCGCCAAGTTTGTTGCTTTATATTTTCCATTTCCATTTTGTATGTTTTCCTTTCGGCTGCGCTTTACGCGCCGATGACATGAAAACAAATGCGATGTCTGACTTGAAAGTAAAGTTTGCCCTCCCTCTCTTATTCCCTCTCTCTCTCATTATTCTCTACAGTTCTCTCTTTCTATCTTCCCCTCTCTCTCAGTCTCTTTCTGCCTTCCGCCAGACGAAGTTTTGGTTCAGCTGCGGTTAGTCTGTTTTGCGAAATTGTTAGTTTCACGCTTTGTTTGTTCAGATTAGCTGAGGCAGAGGCACAGCAGGGCTTCCCTTCTGGGAGAGGGGGGTGTGCAAAAAAAAGGTGTACAATTTGTGCTGCACTGTATTTGCGGCAACCTTTGCACTGCCTCGTCTGGCATACCCTACCCTGCCCAGGCAGCTGAGCTTATCACATTTTCAACCTCGAGTTTTGTTTATAAATAAATAATTTATTTAATATTTGCAGAGTATTTGCACTTCGTTTGACTTTGCGCTACGCTATGTTACACTTGTTTTATTAGCTTTGTTTTTGTTTAGCTTTTTTTTTTTGCTTCGCACCAAAGTTTTCACGTGGAAATTGCGTCGAGAGGTGGCGAAAGATTCGCTGGCGTGTGGAAAATTGATGCTGGCACTGAAGGTTTTGGCTTTTTGAACTGACAGCTGCGATTTTTATGCGTCGCAGCCGCCAAAAGGGAGAAGAGAGAAGGAGAGAGAGAGAGAACTAGAAAAAATAATTGTAATTGTGAATTGTGGAGCCGCAAGAATGAAACTGTATGTGGTCCCGTCTCCTTCCTCCTAATCCCGAACAAACTTCCGCGTTGGGCAAACTTTCAGTTGGGGGCAAGCTGAGGCTGGTGTTTTTGTGTGGCATGTGGCATGTGGCATGTGAAGTGGGCAAACGAGAGCATATTAGCCGCATGAGCCAATTTATTGAGGCAACTCTCTCTGCCTCGAGCTGCTAATGAGAATTTATGCTCGATTGTTGTTGGGCTAATTAATTTAAGTGCGGCACAAACAATTGCCGAAATGATGAGTTCAATAGGCTGAATCAAAGTAGCCAAGGGTTGCTCCCCCATATTAATGATGAATTATCTAAGGAAAGGTTCGCTCTTTGTGAGGAGTCTTTGCTTTAAAAGCTTTAACTAACGCGTTAATAAATTATCCTGCACAATGCAGTCGCCTTTCATAGATGCATTTACTGAAATAATTTCATAATTTATCATTCATTTTTCAAGCGAGCACAAAGCAGAAGAACGAAGAACTAAACCCGCCTCAGCTACGTTGCTGCTTCCTGCCTGTCTTGCTTTGTCTCTCTCTGTCTCTCCTTCTCTATGCTTCCCTCTCGCTCATACATAGTTAATTCACATGCTAGTGCTGCTCTATCGATTGCCTTTTCAGGCGAGTGGATTCTCACAGGACGAGCGCGGGCCACGTGTGCCATGTAAATTACAAGTGTATAATATCCTGTCAGTGCAGGCAGGCAGCTGGGCAGCAGAGGGGGGCACAGAGGGGGGTTGAAGAGGGGGGTGGAGGAAAGGTAGTTGAGGGCCAGGTAGACGCTTCCTCACTTAATTAGCCAGCGAGTTTATTTATTATTCACTGGCACCGCCTGCCAGCCTAATGAATCACAGGTTCCTTTTTTGTTTTAGTGGATATTTTAATTTTTAATTAGCATGCAAAGCAACAACAGCAACAACAACAACGACAGCAACAACAGCAACACGCGACAACAACACGAAACGGGCAACGACAACGTCGTTGGGACGAAAATAATATATGACCTTGTGCGAGTAGTTTACAAGTATTTGTTTCTGTGGCTTTTGTTATGCCACTTCTCCCCCTCTCCTCCTATTCGCTGACTAGCACATGCGTCACAGGTGCAGCGAGGCCAAACATGCCACACAAATACCTGTGTCTGTGCGGGGCATATTAAAAGGATTAACGTACACATCATTTAACCAAGTCGCATGAGAAACGAAGCAAAGGAAAGCAAACCAACCCAAACTGAACCGAACCATTCTCACTCGCTAGATCATTTCTCATCGTGTGTCTGACAAACAACTATTCCACAGACCGACAGAATTCCATTCCCAAATGACAGTCCCTTTAGTGGAGCAGGAGAAACAGATGGAGGAGGAGGAGGAGGAAGGGAGGTTACTAGGTAGTTCATCAGCTCATCATGATGTTGTTGGGTTGTTCACTGGGATACTTAACATGTTTTTGCGGTTTTTACGTTGTTCGAGTTGGCTGCGTTTCTCTCAGTTTTCTGCACCATTTAATTTCCTCTTTGATACCCTAACGAGAAGGTAGTTGAGTTCGGAAGGGAAATATGCTGCAGATGGAAGATAGTTCGTTCGGTCCCGGTAACACTATTAAGAATTTTCGGTAAGAGTCTTTGGTTAGGATGTTCTGTTAGGGTACTCCGTTAGGGTACTCCGTAAGGGTACTCCGTTAGGGTACTCCGTTAGGGTACTCCATTAGGGTACTCCGTAAGTGTACCAAATCATGTTACTTCGTCAGGGTACTGCGTTAGGGTACTGCGTGAGGGTACTCCACAAGGGTACTTCGTTAGAGTACTCCGTTAGGGTACTCCGTTGGGGTACTGCGTTAGGGTACTGCGTTAGGGTACTGTGTGAGGGTACTCCGTTGGGGTACTCCGTTAGGGTACTGCGTTGGGTTACTCCGTTAGGGTACTGCGTTGGGTTACTCCGCTAGATTACTCCGTTAGGGTACTCCGTTAGGGTACTGCGTTAGCGTACTGAGTTAAGGTACTACATTGAGGTACTACATTAGGGTACTTCGTTTGGGTACTCTGCTATGGTACTGCGTTAGGGTGCTGAGTTAGATTACTGCTTTACAGTACTGCATTAGGGTACCCGGCTATGGTACTGCTTTAGGATACTGCTTTAGGGTACTCTGTTGGGGGTACTCCGTTAGGGTACTCAGTAAGGGAACATGCTTGGAGTATTCAGTTAAGGTACTCAATTAGAATACTCAGTCAGACTTTTCAGTTAGGGTATTCCTCACTTCGCCTTGGCCATGGAGCACCCTATGATAATCCCACTTTTATCTTCACTGTTTCTGTAAAGGTGCGTAACACAGTTTATGGTTATTCCGGTTTAACTGTCTGTGTGCGCGTTAACAAGTCCCTGGCAAATGGAGTTTTTGACAGAGCAAACGACCGCAGTCGACCGCAGCTTGATTGACTGACAGACTGACTTTAAAATGAACCAATCGTTCAATTGACCAACTGACCAACTGACCATAGAGAACCCACGGAGCAACCATGACCCAACTCTGGTCACGTCTGCCAGCCCGGTGCGGAAGACTCATCCACGCGGGCCAAATTGCATTACCAAAACAATTAATCAATAATAATTTGATGCGAATAAATGGCGTTATTGACAGTTAGCGACGCTTTCCCCCCCGAATCTCTCTCTCTCTCTCTCTCTCTTCCTGTCCCTGCTTCACTCGTCGTTATCATCGTCTGCGATTTTATGACATAATTCAATTGAATTCCTTAAATTCGGTTTACATGGGGAAGCAGGAGGGAGAAAGGGAAAGGGAAGCCTTGATATGCAGCAGTCCCAAATTGATTTTTATTATTGGCGCGTCTCTTTATTGTCGGCATTGTTAATTCAATTCAGCTTGAAAAAAGAGGAAAATTTTTAAATTATCGATAACTCTTTGAAGAACCAATCGATGTTGCTTCAATTTAATCAGAAAGTCTAAATGAATTTGGGGAATTTTCACATATGTTAGAGCACTTTCAACTCACATAACTTTGCCCAAACTGAACCGATTTTCATTTGAATATATAAACCCTGAATATATAAGCCCTAACACATGCACACACACACACACACATGCTGTCACGTTATCAAAAGTTTGTGCAGGCCTCGAATCTGGCATTGAATGCTGTCAGGTGTAGCCCAATTGACGGTAACTGCTTCTTTCTTTTCTGCTTCCTCTTCTTCTTGTGCGTTTTGTTAATTTTATTTGCATGTTTTTATGCCTTTTTATTTATTCGCTTATACGTTTTGTGCGTCTGTTACGAGTACGCGCGCCTGCCAGTTAACGTTGCCAACCGCGCCTTGTCTTCTTCTTCTTCTTCTTCGCCTGCGGGCTGGATATAAATTTTTGACAACATTGAATGGCGGCATCGTGCAGCACGTGATTGAAACGAGCTGCACACACACACACAACCACACACAGACACACACACAGTCACCTGAGTGGTAACAGACACCGCCAGGCAGCAATTCAACTAAAGCGACAGACAGACAGACAAAAAGCCCGCAAATAAACTTGCCTACAGGCAAGCACACACTCTCTCTCACACACAAACACACATACTCGGGCACACACCCGAGTCCCACACACATGCTTTGAAAACTAGGCAATGTGCGGAAATTTTGATTTTTCGCCTCAGTTGGCAGCTCCGTCAGCCGTTGGCAGCACCGTCGACAGGCCGACAGACGGAGAGACGGACGTAGAGACGGAAGACAGCTAAGTAGTTTCTGTGCCTGACTTTGAATTCAAATTAAGCAGGCGCCCAAAACGCTGCTACGTGCCACAACCTGCCCGGAAGTCCTTTAACCCGCCACGAACCCGTCCCTCCCCCCTCCATCTACCAGTCAATTTATACAGTCAACGTTTCTTTTATATCCTCAATTTTTACGCTGTGTCATTAACTCCGAACAAATTTTTAACATTGCGCTGCGCTGGGTAATTACAAAATAAAGTACTCGACACACACACAGCTACATTTATGCAGTCGTAAAACCCAAAGTGAAATGTCAAGCGTCGCAAAATGAAATTTCCACCTTAATTTCATGCAATGCGATTGAAGTTATGTTTTGCATTGTTGGAGATTCTTAATGAACGTCGAGCTTCATGGGGTAACTCATGGCACATGACTGGAACAGCAGGTGGAGTCTTTAATATTTTGAAAATGTTGCATAAATAAATAAACTTTGATTTCAAATGCGCAACAAATTCAACACAATGAAAGAAAAACAATGCCAACTAATCGAAGCCCTGTGGGGATACTTAAAA
Organism: Zaprionus gabonicus; assembly: GCA_018903695.1. Classification (NCBI taxonomy): domain Eukaryota; kingdom Metazoa; phylum Arthropoda; class Insecta; order Diptera; family Drosophilidae; genus Zaprionus; species Zaprionus gabonicus. The sequence goes on from JAEIFO010001557.1 coordinate 1,620,171, forward strand.
TGTTTTCAAAATACACATACATGATTGCATCATGCTGGCAGCAGCAACAAAAGCATGCAGTTTTTTCCTGCAGGCTATTTATACTCTCACACCTCAAGCTCCTCTTCTAGCTCTCCCTCTCGCTCTATCACACTGCTGCAGTCAATTAGTGCAATAAGACAAACTACCGAAGCGCCATCTGTGTTTGAATTGCGTAAACTAAGCCTAACGAAGGCTGCAGCTGCTGCTGTTCCTTTCTAACTTTAGCTCTGCTTATCTGCAGTGTGATCAGCTGAGTCAAACAGGGAGAGTGCTCTCCCCAATTTGTTACTCTCCTTAAAGTGAGCCACTTGTATGCTGCTCTAACCCTCTCTTACTCATGGTCTGCATATCTGCTGTTGATCACATTAGGTGCTGAGTCAGCACATTTAACACAACAACAACAACAACATGCATAGTAAAATATATTCTCGGCATTTATTTTATTTTCCTTTTGAATGTGCTGCATAAAAGTAAATCCCTTTTGCTCATAACGACACTGAGTTTATTCCTGTTGAATTCCTGTTAATTATTAACTTGAACTCTAACGAAAGGTCGGGGATTAGCGCGCATTAGTTGGGGACGGCAGAACTATTAACACCTAAACGCAGGTCTCACGAAGGCATAAATCAAAATATGGCTTCATAAAATATTAATGTGCCCGCTTTCGGACCCCGCCACAGTCCCAGTCCCACACATGCCGCACACACAAAAGGGGCGCGAGAGTAATAACGCATATTGTTAAATAAAAATGACCTGCCATTTGTATAGTGCGGAAAACGGAAATGTCTAACACAGCGAAAGGAAAAGGAAAGCAAGGGGAGGGAGAGGCAACCGGATGGAAAAGCTGGGCAAAAACTACGCAACTGGTTGGCAATTTTCCCTGACGAAAATAAATGCGTGCGCTGACAAGTGGCGATATTGAGGCAAGAGAAAAACTCTCGCTGTCTCTCCCTCTCCCTCTCTCTCTCTCTCCCTATCTCTCTCACACTGCCATTACACGTAGCCGACACATGTGCAAACAAATTATAAGTTGGCCATAAAAAAATAATCATATTGTGGCCTGAGTAAACAACAACAACAAAAAGAAGAAGCGGCGTAAAATTGATAAAAAAGCGAGCGGAGACAAAAAAGGAGCCTCGCTCACTTGAGTGGCAGCAAACCACACAAAACACACAACAGACAACACACACACCCACACACACACACGCAGAGAAACAAATGTCGAGCGCTGCTCAGCGCATTAAAAGCAACTTCCAAGTCATTAACCCGTTTATGACGCTTAGCTCGACTAAGACTTGGCCAAGCCGCCAGTCTCGGCCACAATAAAGTGGCAATAAAACGACACCCCTTACACACACCCACCCACACACTCTCTTGGCTAACTTAAAGCGTTTAACGGCTCATTTATTGCGAAATGAAACGCGCTCTCTCAAATTTGTGCGCTTGCCCGTGCCCAAAATGGCATTAAATGTTATTAAAAACGACATCTCATCTATGTTGCGGTTCTGTTTGCCAGGCCAAGCACATGTTGCCCCCGAGTGGACGTCATTATATGGTTAATCTCGTGCCGAACAGGCCTACAGCAACCACACAAAGAAACACAGTCAATTTCGTGGGCAAAGGCAGCGACTCAAGGCGAGTTTGTTCTGTGCAGATTTCAATATAGCAAAGTAAATATATATACAGATTATCAGCTAGGAATGTTTATATAAATTTCATTTTTACTGTTTCAACATGGAAAAGAACATATATAGCATATGAAATGGAGGCTTAAGGCTTATGACTTTCCAGTTTCAAGAATTTTAATACACTGTCTCCCATTTCAATATAGCAAAGTAAACATATATACAGTTTATGAGCTAAAATTGTTTATCTAGATTTAATTTTTACCATTTAGATGCAGAAAAGTAAAGATATAGCATACTTATGAGGGCTTAAGGCCTATCAAGTTCCAATTTCTATCATTCTAATAAATTTCTTTCCAATTCAATATAGAAAAGTAAACATACATATATACCGATTATCAGCTAAGAATGTTTATAAAGATTTCAATTTTACCATTTTTATATAGAAAAGTAAAGATATAGGTTATAATATGGGGACTTAAGGCCTATCAAGTTCCAGTTTCTAGCATTCTAATAAATTTCTTTCAATTTCATTATAAAAAAGTAAATAAATTTCCTTGTTTCCATTTTATATAAAGTTCCTCTTTCAATCTTCAATCTCAATTTTATAGACAAAGCAACATCAAACCTTATGCTATACATATATATAATCTGCAGCATATTCATAAATTACTGTCGTTATGATCGCCGAGGAAACTTGGAAGTTGAAAGCAACATTTACGAGCATTGAACTGTTTTGTTTTCTACGGCTTCAGCTGTGACTTGCTGCGGACGTCATCCAATGGCAACAACAACTTTACGCTTGATGTGGCTTCCCTTCGGTGCCCTCGACTTCTAACCCCCTAACCTCTCACTCCTTCTCCCTCTCGCTATCTCTCCCTTTGTGGCTGCGCTGGCAAACGTCTGGCCCAGTGCGGCTTAGGCTTTGTTAGCCAATGCACACACAAACACGCACACACACACACGCACAGAGAAAGAGACACACACATGGGCAGGCGGCACATCCACACGGCGCACTCATATTATGCTAATATTATCCCTTGTCACTGTTTTGTGGGTTAAGGACAGTTTTATGCATCCACACACGCGACACACGCACACACACACACACTCACGCAGAGACAGACGTAACCTCACTTGGACAGCTGCGTTAGTTGTTAGTTCTCTGTGTGTGCGTATGTGCGTATGTGCGTGTGTGTGCGCATGTTAAATAAGCGTAATGCCGCCATTATTGGACGCATTACAAACAAAATGAAAGTGTGTGCCTACCACACAATCTGCCTGCGTGTGTGCCTGTGTGTGTGTGTGTGTGTGTGTGAGTCGGCCATTTGCCTTTGCATTTGACATGTGGCGACTATTTTTGGCTGCCAAAGCGTAGCCCCAAAGCTCAATGAAAACTAGTCGGGGAAAACTGTCCCAAAAAAAAACAACAACGGCTGCAAATTATAATGGAGCTGATGATAGTTTTAAGCATCATATTACTTGCTTGAATTATGTTAATGAGAAGGATTAGCTGCGATACTGATGTGGGGAGTTTCTTGTGTTTTAAATTTAGGTTTAAAATTAAACGGGCAATTCTGTTACACTGCTAGAGTAAATGAGTGCAACTACGCAGAATACCAAAGCGCCATCTGTGTGCGAATTGCGTAAGCTGTTTAGGAAGAAGTAACCACTGCTATCCCTTTCTGCCTTTAGCTCTGCATATCGGCAGTGTGATCAATTGAGTCGAACCAGAAAAAGTACTCACTAATTTGTAACTCTCTCAATGATGAGAGTAACTTGTATAATGCTGCTATCCCTCTCTTACCTACGCTCTACATATGTGCAGTTGATCAACTGAGCCAAGTAGGCATGCAATGGAAAGCACTCAATTTGTAAGTCCCCTTAAAGAGAAGCGCCTTCTTTGTGTGAGAACAACTCGTATGCTTCTGCTTTCCCTCTTTAACTTAACGTTTTGTTGCATTTCCTAAACTGTTGTTGTTAAATTACAAGGGTGAATTGTATTTTATGTTTTAAATTCAAGTTATTTGTGTTTTATATTTTAAATTCAAGTTAAAATTCAAACCACATTTTGTTTTAGTCATGTGTGATTGGTTTCCCATCGATTTCTTGCTCACTATTTGGCTAACTTCTTCCCTATCTCTCCTTCCCCTACCTACACAACTTCTCAACCAGTTGAGCTCCCTCCTCACTCTCATCGCCCACGTGCGTTGCAATTATCAGAGCCACACATCGATTTTCATACGCACAACTAAAAGGCAATTTTATCCCCTTCACTCCCCTGATAATTCCGGAATTTGAATTTGAGATAAAACCCCAAAAAATCCCAACACTATTTCAGGGTACAGCACAGCAGCCAAGTTGAGCCTGCTTGAGCCTGGGTCGATGCTTCTTTCTTTCTTTGCTTTGGCACTTCGATTTACGTTGTGAAATTTATTACGCACACAATTTCATGTGTGTATTATCGATTTGCATGTCTGAAGTGGCGAGTAGAATGAGAGGGGAGGGGAAGTGTAGAGGAAGGTCGATGGATCGACAGCGACGAGCGGCAAAAATGAATGTGTGCAGCGAAGCGAAGAGCAGCGCTTGTCACATTATGGAGACATCAAGCACACAAGCGGGACTCATATAATACTTTGGGCGATTAAAATGCTTGGCGGAGGGGGCGTGGCAGCGCTCAATGTTGCGCAACAACAGACAGGCAGAAGGTGGAGATAGAGGGAGGTAGAGAGAGAGACAAAGAGAGCTTCCTATGCCGGACGGGATTAACTGAACAATTTCATGCATAGAGCACAAATTTCAATAGGTGCGCCCTAAGAGAAATTGCGGTGTCAGTAACTACGAGCAAGACAAGCAAAAAATTTCCTTTCAACAGGCACAGCAGGAGAAGGAGAGTGGAGCAGGGGGTGGAGCAGTAGGTGGGGCAAAATAAATGTAAGTATAAATCATAATTTAGGCAAATCTCCAGAGATGAGCTCTCAACGTCCGTCCAATGGCGATGCGGGTTCGCTACGCTTTGCACTTCCGCCTTCCCCCCCTCCCAACGGTTCCCTCTAGACTCCCTTGCGTCCCTTGCGTGCTGCGGAAGTTCTTCCTGCTCTTCTTGATTTCTTTTCAGTTACCCAGCAGGTATAAGACACACACACACACACACACAGAGCAGCAGCAGGCATAATCCCTCAAAGCAAAACAAAACACAAGCAGTTGCTAGTGCCGCTATGTGTGTGTGTGTGTGTGTGAGTGAGGGATGTCTTAGTCGAGCCACACAATTTATGCGCTTCGTCGCTTTTCGTCTACGCCAAGACGAACCGTTGCCACGCCTCCCCCCCCTCCGGGCACACCTTTGCCTCCGCCCCCCTATTGAGTTCAATTTATTTTTTTGCGCATAAGAAAAATATCTTCAACGTAAATTTATTGCGATATGCATAGTTTGAGCTGTGCTGAGTGCGCGACGCAGTCTCCAAGTCGAAATCGAAGCCGGAAAGGAGTCAACACACGCCACGCACTGCCAGTGATTGCCTCCGCTGGAGTTTTCCATTACTTTGGTATATGTTTTGTAGAGCTCAGCGATGGATTTCAATTGGGGCTCAAAAACTGTAGCGCACTTTTTCGAGCAATGCTGTGCTTTAAAAAGTGCAGCATACTTTTCGGCGCAAATGTAGAGAACTAACAAAGTTTTATGCAAATAAATGCGACTATTTAGTGTTTTTCCATTTACCCATGACATGCATGAACATGTCTGCACATGTCTGAAATGTAAAAACTAATTTCGATTAGCGCACGCCCGCACACGGCGACGTCAATTGCCAGCCAGCGCGCAACACTTGACAAGTTATTTGCGGTGGCTGGAACTAAGCAACGCGCACGTTTCATCCTACGCTGGCAACCCTAGCACAGCCTGCACACCCACCTGCCTGCTGCCTTCTGCACCCCCCCCTCTAGCCATTCTACAATTGTTGTTGGTGTTTATTTTTGGCTTTGCTGGGCCACGCGCTGCAGGCAACTGCAAAGTTTTACATTCGACTATTTCATTCGCTGCGGATTTATTTTGCGCTCAACTTTTTGTTGAACACATGTCGGAACATTTAAGATTTATGCACGTTTTTTTGCTGCTGCAGCAGCCACCTACAGCATATTTGATGTGCTCGTGTGTGTGTGCAAGGCTTTTCATGGCTAGCTGAGCATTTGAGAGCTGCATTTTCGGGGCTTTAATTGTCAGGTCGCAACGGGGGCCAGACGACGACCAATTGAAAAGGATTTGCAGTGAACTCCCGTCGCTCTCCATACCCCTCTTTCCCTCCCTCTCTCTCTACCCCTCTCTCTCTTTTTCCATAGTCTCTGTACTTCCTTTTTCCTCTGCCTGCTCGGGAATTAAAGCATTTCACAGTGGGCCTTCGCGTATGCACCGCATGACCAGCATTTCCCGCCTGTCAGAGTCTTATAGAGAGTGAGGGGAACCTGGGGGGGGGGGAGTACAGCTTTATATAGCTAAATTTTAAAGCTAACAAGCTGTGAGTGTATTTCAACACCTTCTCTGGCCATGATTGTTCAGTTTTTAATCCACATTTACACGGCTCACAGTGCATTGCGAGCGCCCAAGTAAGCGTAAAATATACAAATCATCAGCAGCCGAAAAAAGAAAAGGCTTTAAGCGCACAACGAACAATGGCCTACAAAGCGGAAATTAAACAACAAAGCAGAAATAGCGCTAAAAACCTGTACAACAACAGCAACTTGAACAATGAGTTGACCTTTTATTGTTGCCTTGGCCGTTGGCAGCGAAGGTTTTTTTCGCTCGCTTTGCTTAAATTATGCAAAGGCTTTGCTGCCTGCATATGAAAGGTGGACACACGCACACACACACTGGCAGTTATACACTCGCACACACACATAGTCAGCTATACACACGTGCTACAACTGCTGGCAAATTTTCCGCGCAATAAAATTATTCACACTTTTTATGCACAAAGTCGGCGCGGAATTTTGTCTGCCTGCGCTGTGGAGGCGCTTTAATTACAGCGCGATATCAAGCCAGGTAGATATGAAATTGCAGCAGCAAGGCAAGGAAAGCCAGCAGTAGCAACAGCAGAAGCAACAGTAACAGCAGCAGTAGCAGCAACAGCAACAGCAGCAACAGCAACAGCAACAGTAGCAGCAGCAACAGTGGCAACAACAGCAGCAACATCAATTTCAAAGCCTTTCCTTCGCTGACGTCGCGTCAAAGAGCGCCGCCTTAAAGTCAAGGAAACGCTTTACAAGCTCCGAGCTGAGTTATGGATATTAAAAGCAAAGTAGTTGAGCAGTGGCAAAGTAGACGAGCAGCGTCATAAGCAGCGTGTAATGCGCGTTTTAGCCAAGTTGAAGTTGAAGTGAGGCAACTTTAAGGCATCAGCACACAAAAGTATGCTACGAAAAATGGCAAAAGTAAGCAGGCGCAGGCAGTGTCAGAGCAGAGCAGCGCAGAGATCCGCCTGCAGCTGCGACGGCACTGAGCTAATGTGCTCGCAGACATTGGAAATGTCAGCAGGTGACACACAGAGCCTTAGAATGCTCCGCCTCGGGACATGCCGGGATGCCGTGCCTGGCACTGGATGCCGTGGCATGCCATGACAGTCTCAAGGCATTTGTCTGCCAGCTGCCGCCGGCATTTCGTGCCATAAATGTCGGCGCATTGTTGCACCAGCTGAGAGAGAGAGAGAGAGGGAGCTGGGCTGCACAATGAGCTACGGGATTTGCTGGCGGGGCTGCATCTTTAGAGCTGCCTTTCAGTTGCAACTGAAGAGCATTTCTTTTTTCTGCTGCCTTGATTTTGAAAAGCACACTTACACACTTAATAAATGTCACTAGCCGTCTTCCGCATGCCCACGCAGTCCCCCTCCCCCACAGACTCTTTTACTGCTCTACTTTATATTCCTTTCCCTGCCTTAGCTAATGCTATGCAAATTTAAATAGCTCTCTAAATGCCTCTTACAGTTACGAGTACAGTGCCCCAAAAGTTTCTTTTATCTGCTCCGATTATATCATTACGCATGACATGTAATAATTCACAGAAAACTGCCCAGCAACAACAACAGCAACTGGGAGATGAACAACGAAGCAAGAACTGAACATAGAAACAAGGCGGGGACAGTGTGTTTTGGAGTAAGCGACTTGGACATACCCTATTATTATTCAATGAGAATCTACTATGGGTGTCTCTCATGCAAGAAAAAGGTGCACTACTGCGATCAGAGTTAGTCTTTTATACACAAAAGCTGTTCTTTTATTTTAATAAAATAGAACAGTTCCTTTAACGAAGAGTTCGCAATCTTTACAGGCACTGCATTCCTGTGCAGTTACTTCCTTCTCGTCCATACCAAGGTTGAGTAGGCAGAGAGCATGTGCCTGGTTGTACCTTTCTACCATTAAAGTTGTTCAAAAAAAGTATACTAACTTTGTTTTGTCTTTTTAGTTGCATTGTCTGCATTCAAAAACTGAAGTTATATTCATTATAACTAGGTGATATATACCTTAAGTGATCTATTGTTGCATCAGTCAGTCTTTAACAAGAAAACAAGAATTTAAAAGGTGATAATAACTAGATTACATTTAACTATTACTAGATTTCAAGAGTTTTACACTGGAGTTAGGTTAGAATAATTCAATAAAATGCCTCAATAAACGAGCTGTGTAAGTCAAGTGGGTGGGAGCTTTGAAGTTTGCTCCCTTAAATACTGTTGAAGCAATAGACAGCAACCAGATTCACATGATGCTGCAGGTGAAGTAAATATTATTAACAGAACTGAAAGACGGTCTGCTGAACTAAATAAATGTTGAGGTAACTATGAAGCACGAAATCAAGTGTGTAAAAGGATCCGCCCAACTATTGTAGTGGGCTGGTAGAGGGTCACACTGATATATCGATATTTCGATAACACACAGACGATGTTAAGTATTTGTTTAACTTATGAAAACTAACATTAAGATAGAGGGTATGTTAGCGGTGCTCTCTGAGAGATACATTTCGTATTGGCATGTCCAATAAAGAAGATATATTGTACCGTCGTGTGTAAAATAATAAGGTTTCAATACTATTCTGCTTAGAATTTTGGAGGCGTATGTTGGTATTTTCATTGCTGTTGGCGTTATAGTCCACAGCTATATACTATACTATACAAGCTATATACCTTGTTAATTAGAAGACTAAGCTGAGAAGTCGATCTAAGTAACCAAATAAGTTGCTTAAATTTTAGTTTAGACTGAACTCTCTCTATTTACCAAATGCAATCTGCAGCTGAGCCTACTAAGCAATTCATAACTAAACTGCAGTTTAATAAATCTAAGGAGTACAGTTACCTACTCAATTTAACAACATTTTCACTATATACCCAGCTCACTCTACAGTCAATATACCCCACAAGCAGCGCTGCCTAAAACACACACGCACTCTGCGTAAATTTATTTATTGACTTCACTTGGCAACTGGCAGCGCACAATTTCTGCAGGCTTACGACTTTCACTTAACAGGCGCTTGTCTCACACACACACACATACATTACACACACACACATGCACAGCAGCAGCAAGGTGTGTGTGGTAATTGTATTAAATTTCAATAAACGCGTGCGTCAAACATTATGAAAGTCAAAAATGTTGACAGCTGAAGGGAGAAGTCAAAAATGAAGCAGCACAAGAAGAAAGGGGCAAGTGAGGCAGCAGCAGCGAAGAAAGGGGCAAGTGTGGGAGAAGTGGGGAGTGAGGTGAGGCAGTCTAATGCCCCGGCTAAACCTGTTTTATTGTGCTGCCAGTGAAAATGTGCGCTTTGCTTTATTGTTCGCGCTACACATTGCAATTTGGTTGGCAATAAATTTTCTTTTGGCAAGAGGACAGCACAAATGAAAGTAGAAAGGGGTGCACGAAGGAGTAAAAAGAAGACAGAAAAAATGTATATATATATTTAAATTTCCTGATCACATTGGAGAAGAGAAAGGGGGGGGTGCAGGGCAGGCGCAACAGAGTAAAAGGAATCTGCTCAAAATGTACTTCCGTCATAAAATAACGGTAATGCAGAGCGGAGCTATGCGCGTGGCAGCCGCATGCGGTTGCCTGTGTGCCTGTCTGTGTGAGGGTGTATCTATGTGCGGTGGTCTGTGTGTGTGTGTGTGTGTGCTGGCTACTCACGTAACCCGGCGAGCAAGAAAAACCTTTTTATAAATGCTGCGGCGCTGCTTCCGCCAAATAATAAAACAAAACAAGCAGCGGCGGCAACAACAACAACAACAACTCTAAAAGGAAAGCAACAACAAGAGCAGTACAACAACAACAAGTGCACAACAACAACATAAGTAAACAACAAATACAAACAAACAGCAACAACTTGGAAGGCACAGCAGCGGCGGCTCTTAAATATTTTTTTGAGAGAAACAAAGACAAATGAGGCGCGATTTACGAGCCAATGGAACGGACAGCGTTTTAGCGGGGTTAAAGGTCCACTGACTTAATTAGATTTTGGCAGTGCAATCTGTCCTTCATCTTAACCAAATGCAGCAACAACTAAAGCAACTAATTGCAGCCAAATTGAGCTACATTTGTGATCATAAAAAACACTTTAAAACACTTTTAATTAATTCATAAAAAAAAGCGCTAAAATTGAAATTAAATTTAGTCAAATTCTAGCTAACAAAAATGCCAAATTTTAGCTAAATTATAGCCAAATTCTAGCTAACAGAAATGCCAATTAACTGTTGAAAATTTGCAGCTAACACTCGTAAGCACACTTGGCCTTTTTTCTGGCCATTTATTTACCTTAGTTTTGTTGGCTCCGCTCGTTGCTTCTAGTTCTTGTTGCATGCATCGCGTGCCGCAGCCGCGTTTGCACTGTGCGTTAGCAGTTGATCGCCTTCTTCTCCCTCACTCTCTCTCAGTCTCTCCTTCGCTTTCTTTGTTGCACTCTTGGTCTAGCTATTGTTGCACACTCATTTGTTTGGCGTTTGTTTTTCTCACATCAATTAAGCCGCACTGCACAATGCAACAATGAGTCGAGTTAATTTACTTGCCTCGCCTGCTGCAGTTAAGCACAGCACACACACACACACACACCTGCACACACACTAATGCCAGCACGTTGTGCGCTTAACGCGTTAGCCGGCTTTCCGCCAAAAGCAAATCCAATAAACGCGAGAACTGTTGACGCACTCAGTAAAGGAACTCTTATTGCTCATACGCCGCGTTGCCGCTGCCGCTGCTGTTAGCTGGTAACGTCCACCGCACACGAGTGTCGACAACGAACTGCAACCAAGTCGTGCCAACTGGCCAAGCATGTTGGCTACGACGCAACGTGGCGAGGACGGCGACGACCAAGCGGCGCATGCGTCACTTTTACTCAATGAAAAGCTTCAGTCCGAAATTACGTATACGTTTCGGAGTTGCCGTTGGTGCGACTGCTGCTGTTGCTGCTGCTGTTGTTGCTGCTGCTGTTGCTGTCGTTGTCAGCGGCAACATAATCATTGGCGCGTGTTGCTCACTTGTAGGCAGACAGTCAGACAGGCAGCAAAACAAAAACAAAAAGCCTTTTACAAATCGCGCAACGTCATGTCAACGAGACAATCAGAACAGTCCCTCACACCCCCCCCCTTGCTCGGCCCTCAAGCTGCCTCTACTACCTACTCCTGCTGCCTGACCGTTGCAGGAACCTCAAACCCAACGTCAATTGTCTGCAGGGCTTAACTTTTTTTGTTTAATTTCCTTTATCAACAAGAAGGCAAAGCGAGTGTTGATGTTGCTGTCGCTGCTGCTGCTGTTGTTGCTGCTGCTGTTGTTGTTGTTGCTGCTGCTTGTGTTGTTTGTCTGCTGCTGGAAGTGCGTCTCGTTATCCTTTCAATTGTCATCGGGCTTGTTGCATGTGGAGAGAGAGACAGAAAGACAGCGAGACACAGAGAGAGAGAGAAAGGTAAAGCCTTTGTAATCGCAAGTTAATGTTAATTCGACATGTCTGTCGAGCTTCTCCCCCCCCCCCGCTCCTGCTCCCCTTTCTAATGAATGAAGAGCGACAGAGATAGCCATGAATTGACAGAGACAGCGATAAACTGTGATGGATAAATAGATATCGACAGCTAACCGGAAACTAGAGATTGCTTGTCGTTCGTTTGTTTTTCTTTTCTTTTTTTTGTTTGAGGCGATTTGCAAATGAAATTGCTTAGTCGGGCATTAAAAGGGTAATTTATTCAAATGCAGCCAAGCGTTGCATGCCACAAAATGTTGCACTATGCTAGCTTACGAACTTACTTAACTAAATTACAGATAGGAGGTGAGAGAGACTCTGTTAAAGAAGGGGAACCTGTGGTCGCTTCTATAAGAAATTGTGGTTATCAAGCAAAATAAATTATGCAAAAATTTACACAAGTAAACACACACAAATACAAGCACACATACACACAAGCAGACACACATACACTTGCAATCCACTCTGGGCCACTTGTTGGAAATTCATTTTGGGTGTTGACTCAATACAATATTTGATATTGCACACACACAATACGGCATTATGCTTTATTATGCGTTATTTATTATGAAAAGCTGCTAGCTCAGAATTTCATTTAAACTTTGCTCGTCAAGGCAGCCCCCCTACCCCTCCCCCTTTAGCCCCTACCCCGCCCCCTTGCTTACTTGGCAAAAATATAATTTACAATTTACATTTATGTATTAG